>VMKM01000321.1:0-406474 GCA_008360985.2 Macquaria ambigua
GTTCTGTGCTGCATTTCTCCAGCTGGAGCTGGTTTATGACATTCCCTCGGCAGACTCTTTGGCCTCTCGCTCTCTTTCTCCCTTTCTCTCTCTTTCACACACACACACACACACACACACACACACACCAATATAACACAAAGTCATTTTTTCCTGTTCTGTTCTTTCTCTTCTCTCCCTCCACTGTCTCCTATTCCTCACATTCCCCTGCAGACGCTCTGGATGTGTGTTACACCACTTGGTATGTTTGGAGGCAAAGAAGGAGCAAAGTCACACACATACACACACCATGTGTTAGCAGTCTGGAGGGGGGGGGCAAGCGGAGGAGAGAGAGGGAAAAAAAGAAGAGAAAGAGAGGGAAAAAAAGAAGTCAAAGGAAGCATCTCTTAGCAACCACAGGACAGTAATTACTGTAGCAGCAGCTGGGAGCAAACCAGATTTCCGCTGTGCGTTAAAGCACTGGCGTGGGCTACTTTACACACGGCACTGACTAACCAGAGCCAGCAGCCTCCTCCACACGCAGAGCAGAGAGAGGGAGAGAGAGGGTGGGAGAAGGAGAAGAGAGGAGGACTAACCCTGCCTTGATGAGGTCGGGTTGTGTGTGGGAAAAGAGGGACAGCTAGCCAGTGTGTACAAGGCTGGAATATGGTCGGATCGAACTTGTACGTGTGAAGATACCTCGGCGTGTGTCCATGTTTGTGTATTTCTGAGTGGGACTTAAAGAGAGATATAACCTTGGAGACATTTGCAGTTTATTTTAATCGTTTTCAGACAGTTTATCTATAAAGACTGTACTGAGAGAGAAGGCACAACTTTAATTTTTACGTTTTGAATTTAATCAGCCCTAATTCTGCTTATTTTCATGTAATTTGTGTATATGCGATGTGATGTTTGGTTATGCAGATGGCTGTGCTAAAATAATGAAATATCACCACACAGCTCTTGATGTAATAACCGACTATCCTCCCCCATCTCTCTCATCACCTCTGCACGCATGAATCATGAATAGCCATCACTTTTCTGATTTTGTTGCCATGAGTACTGAAGTATTGGACTATTTCTATTAGATCTCTAACTATTTATTTTATTTCTGTCAGTGTGTAGAAATATATTTTTGCTGTATTTTATATATTTATATTTTACAATGTGTTTGATGTAGACTGTTGCATTCACAAGACGTTATTTATAGACATCTCATTCTGATTGATGTCAACAGTGAGCTTCCCTCTTGTAATTATGAGATTGTTCGGCGCGAGGTGGAAGGAATGCTCACACGGTTTCCATAGTTTCATTCTTTGCCCTTTTTTTTTTTTCAAAGGCCTGTGTTTGTAGATTTTGCATCAGTTAAAATGTTTGTGGGAACACATACAAGGCTGATGGGAACTTGGAGTTCTTAACAGAAGGGCCTTGAGTCATCACCACACAGCACAGTCATTTGGCCAAGCGTGGGCACAGGATGCCCCCTGGTGGTTACAAGTGGAACACACACAGCCTACACACCCTGAGTCAAAACAGTTGTGGTCATGAAAACTGAATTGATCGACCATTAGTGCTTTTGACAGTGTTATGGTAACATAGAATGTGAGAATGATACATGTTAAGGGCTTCAATTAATCCTTATTTTCATTGTTTATCCTTTTTTTATATATATATATATATATATTTTTTTTTTTTGTCATTTAAGTAACCAATTAATTGATGAATCATGTCAGCACACAGAGGTTTTGTGTTTCTTTGATGTGCGTCCTCCTGAGGAAAACATAAGATGTATTTGAGTTTTCAACAAAAACTTACTTGATTTTTTTCCTGTATTTCTCCAGGTGTGTGATGAGCCTCCCTCTATCTGTACTCCAATGAAAGAGCCCTTCTCTCCGCTGAACAACGTTGTCTCCACCGAGCCATTCAGGGGCTGCTACGTCCGCGCCCAACCCTTCGACGAGTTCCCCTCCAGCAACCGCCGCTACCTGCCTCCACAGGTCCGCCTCTCCTCCACACAACCAATCACATCTCCAAAATTTGAATTATAACGTCCTCAAAAATGATATCAGATTGTTATGAAAATGTGGAGTCAAGTGCCAGATTGAAGCTTGTGAGATAAAATTCTATGAGTGAAATATTTCTTATATTTAGTTACTACGACAAAGAATTGTATTCCTGTTGAGTAATTCAACTAATTCTCAATTTCTCCTCTTTTGAAGGTCTCCTTCAAGTCGACTCGTCATGTCAGTTTTCACATGGACGAAGAGGAGATTGTTCGCATCAACCCACGCAAAGACGTGCTCATCCGTGGCTATGAGGACTACCGCCACCCGGTCATGTGGAAACAGGAGGCCGACCGCGATGACCTGGACTTCCCCACTGCCTTCCACAAACTGGACAGTAAGAAGTGCGAGTACCTCTTCCCCGATGGCCCCGGTGGGGACTCCCTGTCTGGCCCTGGTATGGGCATAGGAACAGGTATGGGGCTGGGTCTGGGCAAGGACACAGCCATCAAGACTCAGCCCTCGCCCCTGCTGAAGTCCAAGAAGGGCCGACGGCGGCGAGAGGATGGCGAGCGTTCGCGCTGCATCTACTGTCGGGAGATGTTCAACCATGAAGACAACTGGCGGGGGCAGTGCCAAGACGCCCCCGACCCGATCAAGCAGTGCATCTACAAAGTCAGCTGCATGCTGTGCGCGGAGAGCATGCTGTACCACTGCATGTCCGACTCCGAGGGTGACTTCTCAGACCCCTGCTCATGTGACACATCTGACGAGCAGTTCTGCCTGCGCTGGCTGGCCCTGGTGGCACTCTCCTTCATAGCGCCCTGCATGTGCTGCTACCTGCCTCTGCGCGCCTGCCACCACTGTGGCGAGGCCTGTCGCTGCTGCGGAGGCAAGCACAAGGCCGCGGGGTGACCTGACGAAGGACTCTGGGACACCCTCAAAGCTAGCTAACACAGGAAGTGGATAAAAGCGGAAAATTAAAAGCCGGCATCCTTTTTTCATTCCCTCTCAGACGGGGTGATGTGTTGTTGATCCCCAGCTCTGAGGGCTTTTGGAGATTTCAGTTTGTGTTTGTCGCCGACAAGCAGCAGTGGAGGACAAACCATATGCTTTGTGGGGGCTCTGAGCATCAAGCTAAGTTCAGGAGCTTAATCTGAGGAGAAGAGGAGGAGGAGGCATCAAGATTAATAGACTTGGAGATGTTACTAAACACACCTGTGTACACACACACACACAAACACAAACACACCTCTCTCACATTCACACTCATGCATTGACAAAGCCAGGCCACAAATGTCAGAACTCTACTACAAGTAACGTGTAACTTTATGAAGGAAAAATGTCTTTTGTACAGAGAGCGACAACTTAATGACAAAAAAAGAAAACAAAACTATTCTGCGTTCAGAAAAAATACTTGTTGTTTGAGTATGCTAAAAGGGATATGTTCTTGCTTTTTTGTGAATTTGCAGTTGGGTAACAGTGGCCTTTCCTTCATGGCTTAAGCATTTGCTGACAATGTAATTACTAGACAGAGAAAAGTGCACTAGAAATGGTATTTTCCCCCCCGAGTAAAGGTAACCCCCTTAAATTCTTGTGGTACATTAACCACCATATTTAGTGTAATTTTAACATTTGAGAGATGTTGCTGTGGTGGATGTATGGCCAATTCCTTGTTTTCCTTTCCATCGAATGTTGAAAAAAATCAAAAAGTAACAGCTTGTTTTTGAAGGTACAGCTTGGTATAACTTTTGACATTCATTTAGAAGATGTTAAAATGATTACCTTGCTTTCCCGAGGTGATTTAGACCATTTGATTGCATTCCAAAATAAAGGGATCGATTCCATGAATAGAAGGGAAAAAATGGTAATGACTTTACCATGCCGAGTTCCCCAAAATAGTTTTTTTCCACATCATGAAAATAGCATTAGAACCTCTTGAACCATTTAAATTGAAACCAATACATGACAATTTCATTTACTCCAGTGAATTACAGTTTTAGTCCAGGTATTTACTGCTGTAGTGAAATTGTTTGGTGTTTTTGTTTCTTCATTATTTTCCTGCTCATTTTATAATTATTTTTGAAACAAAGGCTGAAATGTTGCTCAACCAGCAAGTTTTGTTTTGGTGAGTAAAGGGGTTACAGTGCTCCTTGGTTAAATGATGAGGCACTTAAATTAGGCTGTTGTTTTATTGTGAATCCCTTAGATTTTGAAATGAGTCTGTACATAAATTTTAACATCCAATTTGGCATGGGGGGAAACCCTCCTGAAAGCACTGCTCTCCAAGCTTTGGTTGCAGCACCCTCTCCAAATTTCCGTTTGTCCCATGAATCAGTTATTTTCTATTTGTTTTATTTCCCCCTCTTATCCTGTGTAAATGTAGTATTTCGTTGTTCCTCCACTCCTTCCATGCATCTTCATTTAACAGGCCCTGAATGAATGAATGAATGCATTGTTTCAGGAATGCTGAGTATCTTAGCTATTACAAAACATACAGATGTTATGTATGTGTGTGTGCATAGGTCTTCATATGCACTGTTGATTTGATGTCATGTAACGTCACCACTGACTTTGTGATTAAGGCTTTGACTCGTAACAGTACAAACCAGCTTCCTGTTTCCTGAAGCTTCTTTGTCTATTGGCCCCAAAGTGAACAAAGAGACGATCAAACTGTTAAAGGAATGGTTAGACATTTTGGGAAATTCACCTATTTGCTTTCTTTCCTAAAGTTAGATGAGAAGATCGATACCACTGTTATATCTGTCTGTTCAGTATTAAGCTGGAGCTAGCAGACGCTTAGCTACGCTTAGCATAAAAACTGAAAACGAGGAAACAGCTAGCCTGGCGCTGTCCAAACGTAACAAAATCTGCCATCCTGCACCTATAAAGTTCACTAATTAACATGTTATATCTCATTTGTTTAATTCATACAAAAAAGTGTAAAAATGACAAGTTGTGGTTTTACTGGGGGTTATGTGTGGGACTATTTCTTGAATGGGCACAGTGACTTCCTAGAGTTTTGCATGGCAACCTCTTGGTGACGACAGGAACCCCCAGTAAACCACAACTTGTCATTTTTGCACTTTTTTTGTAACAAACAAGAGGTGCTGGTAGATGGATTTTGTAGCCTTTGGACAGAGCCAGGCTAGCTGTTTCCCCCTGTTTCCAGTCCTAATGCTAAGCTAAGCTAACCAGCTGCTGGCTCTAGCTTAATATTTAACAGATAGATATGAGAGTGGTGTCAATCTTCTCATCTAACTCTCAGCGAGAAAGCAAATAAGTGTAATTCTCAGGAATGTCAAACTACTCCTTTTAAGATCCTTTGGGAAACAGGAACGAGGCAGACTGTACGCCAGAGTCTAGCTGTGTTCCCACCCATAAGAGTGGACAATTTTTAAATTGTATCTTGCTCACAAAACCATTGTTGACTCAAACTAGTCTGAACAACAACACTTAGATTAGAACAAACTCCCAACAGTAATAACAGTTCAGTTTGGACGTCTGGCTGCAATAACTGAAATGATCCCTAACTAAGGCATTGACATGTTTGAAATTAGTGCTAATTGTGATTCACGTCAACATTTAACAGCAGATTTGGTATCCATGTGCTGTTGCTAACAGATATGCATATCTTCTCACCTGCTGTCACTCCTGGTTAAAAACAAATGTAGTGGCACCTCGGTCTCGCCACGACTGGATTACAGGAGAAACATTTTATTTTCCTAGTTCACCCCCCCCCGACCAACGCTCCCTTTTCTTTCTATGCAAACTTTCTAACGTGGGAAACACATTGACCTCTCTGCAGACTGAGTCAGTGACGGGACAGGACACTTTAGCGCTATATAGGTAGGACGACCGACCCCTGGTACCAAACTCCAAACACCTGTAAATACTTAACACTATATTTAAGTTCTGATAATAATCCCAGCTTTTTTTGTCTTTGAGATTTTAAAGATAGAGCTGTATTTATCGTTGCTGTCAGCATATACTGTAGCTTCAATTGACAGCATTATGTACATAGGTCACCTTTTAGTATTATTTCACATTGAAAAGTAGAGGGCGTTTGTGATGGAAATGACTATTGAGCTTCTAATAGAGTTTCTCTCTAGTTTTGTACGGTAGAAGGAAGGATAGTGCTAACACGGTACAGTAGTGGCAGTCCACTTGTTTCAAAAGTTTGATATATAAATATATATATATATACATACATACATATAAAGCTGCTAGATACAATCACTAATTTTATTGTGTTGACAGAGAAAATCAGCTATGAACGACTGTTAAACCCTAGTTCTCCAACAGCATATAACCATGACGGTGAGTTTTTAAATGTCTGATTGCTCTGTGTGATGAAGTGGACACTTGTGCATGTGTGTGGGTGCGCGAGTGTAACTATATATATGTGCGTTCGTGTGTGCCCACGAGTGTGTGTACTGTATGGGTGGTTAGTTTCCAGCGTGCTGGCGGTGTGTGCGTGCGGGGTTGGTGTGTAACCAAATGTTTGGTTGGTTGTCATATTCTCCCATTGTAATTGGATTGCCCTGCATTTATTGCAAGCTGAACCAAGGTTTGATGAACCTGATTAAAACTTGCTGGCTGAGAAGCAAAATGTAGGACGTGCATTTATACAAAGTGTAGAGAATGCTGAAATAACACTTCTCATTCTGCATTAACCAGCACAGTGCAACTTCCTGTCATGTACTGTATTATATATGCAACATGTGTCTGTCTGCTTTAATATATATATTTTTTTGACCTGCATTATATAAGACTTCAGTTTTAACCACTTTGCTGCTAGTCTTTTATCCTCTTTCAATCTTGGAAATTGTGCATATCTTTGGGAATGCATAAAAGTGTACATTCTTGACATTGTGTAGATTAAAAAAGAAAAAAGCTATATAAACCTGTTTCTCTTCAGTGTATTGTTTTAAAAAGGTTACTTTTCACAGCAGTTGAGTGGTTATGTTTCAATTCTCCGATGCTTTGGTGCACTGATGATACTCTATGTAAGCTTTTTTTCATCTTACAGCGCTTGGTGTAACATTTATGTGATTAGTTCTAAATAGTGGAAGACATTTGTGTTTTGAAACTTGCAGTATAAATGGTACTACTCTTAACTATTCTGTAAACACTGCCTGTTTTCTTTCTTTTTCTTTCACTCTCTCTTTGTGCATATTTCTTTCCTGTGCATCTTTTTTTTGTTTCTTGAAGTTTCTTAGTGCCATCGGCTTTCACATCCTGACAACCTCAAAAAAGTGCCTCACGTCCATCCTAGTTTCTATTTTATAATTTAACATCTCTCGTTCTGGTTCCATTGGTTTCTACACGTCTAGGTATTTCCTCTCATGGTTCGAGAATACCAAGTATATGATGTAAAATTTATAGTCCCAATAACTCATGTCATAGTTGTATTTTCTTTATACAGATGTAGCTCGTTACTTTTCATAAATATATAATGTAAATATGCATACATATGTTTGTAACTGTTTTTATGTTACATCAGACACTTGTAATTTGACATATCAAATAACATTATCATAATAAAATGGTGAGTTTTAATCTTTTGCTGTGCAGGCTTCATTGTGTTTTCTTTTCAACAATAATTATCCATGTAAGAACAAGATGGGAACCTGGAGCTCGAAGGTGTGCAGACGCAAAGCATGCACAAGTGTCGTATTGTGAAGACAAACCAAGTGCATGTGCTCAAGTCTAGTGTGATGAGAAGATTTAAACAACCTTCTTCCTCTTGTGTAAATACCTAAAGTTCAACTATCAGGACCCGAAATCTCCAGTAAATCCTACTTCTGCATTTCAAAGACATACCAGTACTAATGTGTGTAAAATCCAGACTTCAACTTTAGAGTAGCCTACTTCAGGTAGAGCTGAAACGATGTGTCCATCAACAGAAATTTAATCAGAAACAATTCTGATAATCAATTAATGTGTGGGTTTAAGTCACTTGTCAAAGGAAGACGCCAAACCATCTTCGGTTCCAGCTTATCAACTGTGATAATATGCTTTTCCTCTGTTTTATGTCATTGTAAGCTGAATATCTTTGGTTTTTGGACTGTCGGTTGGAAAAAAAAAGACATTTGAAGACGTCACCTTGGGCCACAGGCATTATCTATTTATGAATAATTAATCAAAGAAAAATATTGACAGATTAATTGATAATGAAAATAATAGTTAGTTGAAGCCCTACTCCAAAGGCTTCAAGGAGGTAACAAGATACAATATTGGCTTAAGTTAACAGCGAAGCTACTTAGCCTAACCAAAGTCCATTTGCATCCTATAACAACAACATTAATCATTATCCTCATATTTTTGGACCAGACAAAGTATGTTATGTGATTGTTGGTGAACCTTGAATGAAAACTAAAACAAGCATTTATAACACCTGAATTGGGAGGAAGTAACTACATACATTTACTCAAGTACTTATTTTAATTTAGATCATTTTTTTATTTCATGTTTTTCCAATTTCTCTGACTTTCTGCTTTTAGTCCACTACATTTAACAGGGCAATAATGTGTTTTTTTACTCAACTACACTGACCTGATAACTGTACTAGTTACTTAGTTAGCAGATTAATATTTTACATTCAACATGAGATTGGATCTTAAAATTTTGCTTATGTCTGGTAAAAATCTCCAAAATGTCAACTTTTCAGGAACAATAAAAAACCACCTTGTTTTAAATTCTAAGACAAAATGCATTTAAGACATAAGGATGATAAGAGGAGAATTTTCTCAGCCTTTAAATAAGTGTGCAAT
This sequence comes from Macquaria ambigua, assembly GCA_008360985.2. Lineage (NCBI taxonomy): Eukaryota > Metazoa > Chordata > Actinopteri > Centrarchiformes > Percichthyidae > Macquaria > Macquaria ambigua. The sequence continues at coordinate 8,759 of VMKM01000321.1, forward strand.
CCTTTAACTGCTCTGAAAGCATGCAACTCACAAATTTGGAGATACATTCGTCATTTCCTAATGCCAATTTTTGAAATTCTCTTTATTTCATCAATAATTTAACACTCTGACAAGAGCCAGTTTCACAGTGAATACTTGCCACTGAAAAACATTTTATTGCTAAAATTTGGGTCAAATTCTGACTTTTAAATTGCAGTTTATCTACTTATTTACCGAGTACATGAGCGGAACTATTGCAGCGGAACGACAGATTGAGAGTCACATGTTTCACTCCGGCTAACGTACGTAACCGGAACAAGCAAGGAGGCATGATAGCGCCGCAGAAATGAATGGGTGCAGAAAGTGTATATGTTGACATTGTTGTACCCGTAACGTCGTCATGTTTTACGTAGACTAACACGTGTAAAAACCTCACGGATTCAGCCATGGAGTGTGACATTTTGGACTCGTTAGAGCAGCTTGGGTAAGCTAATTTACAGTTTGCATGGTGCGGTACGTGCTTAGCTTTGCATGTACCGTTAACGTTAGCTTCACAGTCACCGTTATGTTCTCAGTCTGTTTATAAAAAATAGAGTGGCTGCAATAGCTAGTCGTAAAGTAGCTGGCTGACACAATACGTCTATCTAACATGTGGGTGTTTTGAGGCTAATTTGACTCGTGTCTAACGACGTTAACGGTCCTTAGCTATGACGGCCCTCTGCTGGAGGAGAAGGCGCTGCTCGGAGCCGCAGAGGGAGGCCTGTCCTCTCTCGAGTATGTGAACCTGTGCAGGTGGCTGGCATCCAGGTTAAAGCCGCTGTGTGATCTGGAGGAGAGCATTACTTCCGGTCCAGGTGAGCCACATCCATTCGCACCTGATTCTGATGCTCCAAACTGTGTCTTATTTGTCTCCCACCTGTTTTCTCCCTGTCCTCCTCTCCAGACGACATGGACAGCCTTCAGGTGGAGATGAGTGGTTTGCTGAAGGAGCTGCACTGTCCTCATGAAGAAGTCGTCTCCGGGATTCTCAAAGGAAGTGTGCGAAGCGCAAAAGATCATCTCAAGTTTCTCTGTATGTCATCAGTCGTGCTCCTTATTCCAGTCATTGTGCTACGAGCTCTCTGTGTGGTCAGTAAGGAACTTAAGAATATTATTTCTGTGTCTCTTGTAAAGTGTTTCTAATCTCTGAGCTCCAGGCGGCTCAGATTGTGAGGAGCAGACAAGCCTCTGATAAACAACAAGACCAGAGCCCTGTGTGCCAGGAGGTCCTGGCAATCTGTGAAACACTGAACCTACCAGAGCCCAGAGGACTGGATGCAGCAGGAGTTTTCTCTCAAGTCCAAGACAAGGTGAGACAATTTAATACCGTTTAAGTACATTCACATCAGAGCCTCTAAAATTAGCCTGTGATAATAGAGGATAAAAACATGCATCTTCACTAATAGTCTTTTTACTTTATGTTTATAACTCAAGGTAAATAAAAAGTGTGTGTTCTAGGTGTGCATGCTTTGAACACACTGGTTTCAACATCGTAGTACGGCAAACATATATTAAACCATGGCTAGCCATTTTGCATCGACTTCCTGTTAGGTTTCATATTGATTTTTAAAACTTTACTAGCAGTGTTTAAGGCATTAAATGGCCTTGCTCCATAAATACCTTAATAATCTTTTAACTGCTGTCTGCAATGATCTCTTTGTTGTTGGGGTAGCGACTGTTACACTATGTTCTTAAAACTATGGAGACCTTCCTTTGATTCTGTCCTTACTTAAACAGAATTGACTTGTAGGCATACATTGAATTGCACCTGTTCATGTGCTGTATTGCACTATTTTAGATATGGCAGCTTCATTGTTTTGTGCTGTTAGCCCTGATTCTGACAATTATGAAATGTTTATAATGTAAAAGAATAAATGAAGATATCCTTTGCATATTAATTACAACAGTTAATATAATTCAGTGCAGTAGTACATTGCATGCTCATTGCATGTATTTGTAATTAGCATCCCTATTTGATATGTTGGGGTTTTTCTTAGCCCTCTTAGCCTTTTTTTGTCTGTTATTATATGTTAGTACATTTTCCTTCCTTTTTTGTATTGTGCTAATGTATTAAACCCTGTGTGTCACTGTAGGTTGAAAAAGTACTTAAAGATCTTCCAAATGGCTCCATTGGAAACCCGGTGCTAAAGAAATCTCTCTGCAGTGAACAGTGGGTAAGTAGATGAACATCTGAATATCTGTATATTAGTTGCTGGGTGTGATTTGTATCACAGAAAGTGTGTTTGAATTTAACCCTTTTTTTTTTTTCTTTTTTTTTTTTTACATCTCTGCAGGAGAGGTTGCACAACATAAACACGGTTCTGTCTTCAGAGTACGAGTGTCGGCGCAGGATGCTGATCAAACGGCTGGACGTCACAGTTCAATCATTTGGGTGGTCAGACAGAGCCAAGGCACGTTCATATAATAACTGATAAAACAGTTTTTTTTGTCCTCTTTCTCCATGACGGGGGAATCTAAACTGAAAATCATGGAAGGGATGTAGCTGCTCATTGCAAAATTAAATATCTGATTCCAACCACTGAATGGGACCATGTAGAACAAAATGTAACATATGAATATTATTGATTTGACTGAGTGATGCGCATAGTGAAACCACATTTTTAGATGTTTGGTTTTTTTTTAAACTTTCTAGAATTTGTCTTTTTCCCTATTTTTATTAGAAGCTGATTTGATCATATGTGTGCCTGTGGTTTGTTAGGTAAAGGTGGACAGCATGGCGAGGGCCTACCAGCCTAAGAGACACTCTCTGCGGCCACAGTCCACAGTGGACATGGCCGAGCTGCTGGCTGCCAGAGAAGACATCTGCAATGTGGTGAAGACCAGCAGCGGCTCCAGCAGGGAGAACACGGCTTGTGCTGTCAACAAGGTATAAAAATAACTTTTCCTCTTTCCCAGTAAACGCCTTAAATCTGATGTTTTCCTCTGACACAAGCATTTCTCCCGTCTTCTCTCTTATCCACAGATCCTGATGGGGAGAGTCCCGGACAGAGGAGGACGACCCTCAGAGATACAGGCCCCACCTCCTGAGATGCCGCCCTGGCAAAAAAGACAAGATGGCGGAAAAGGTGGTGGCTGGGGAGGCCGTGGTGGTGGTGGAAGAGGAGGAGGTGGTTGGGGAGGAGGAGGAGGAGGAGGTTGGAGAGGAGGTGGATATAACCAAGGAGGACATGGTGGACATGGGAGCTATGGAGGACATGGTGGACATGGAGGACATGGAGGAAAGAGAGGACGGTACCAGTATTAAGTACTACAGAGATTCTCTTGTGTTGGTGTTTTTTAAAGTGATCCAGATGTAGTTTCACATGAACTCAATTCTGTTTTCTGTGTTTTCTAATGAGGGAGGAAACACCTTTATCTGATGGCAGTGGTAAATCTTCCTCATGTAGATGATTTATAATGGTCCCATTTTTTTTATTAGTGTTTTATTTTGCTTTTTTAAATATTCTCATCAGTGTTTTTTTTGTTTGTTTTTTAAGTAAAACACCAGTATTACTGTAACATCATTACAAATACTTTTTTATACAAGAACAAATGATTTAACATGTGCACTGGGACATGATACTGTAACTGTGTCCCAAATCCATACTACATACTAAGTAGGTTTTGGGTATGTATTGTGTTCACACTGTAAGAATAACTAAATTAGATATACTTAAAACAGTCAGTATGGGTACTAAAAAACCCTTGATTTTTGAGTGTTGTTGATGGACCATATTCTCCCATAATGCAATGCACAGTGGAAATGGAGGAACTGGAAAACATTCAAACTAATAGCGGATGGTAGTCGTCAAACATCTCCAGGAACATCTCAGAAATTACTATTAAAATTAAATTGTTAAAGTATGTAGAATTAATTTATGGTAACTGCAAAAAAAAAACATATCGTATATATTATGTACAATTATTAAGTAGTATGGAACTGGGACACAGCTTGCGTTCTGGACATGGTCACTGAAAAGGACAAAGACACTACATAAGTTTTCCTCGGCATGATAAAATACGGGTTCTTTACCCCAAACATTTAGCCTTTTAAGCTTTATGTTATCGAACTGTTCTATGATGTCCGCAAAACTTAAAGGTGAATGTAGACAAACGATCTTTCCCTGGCTAAAGAGGTGTCACCCTGATGACTGAAAACACTGCTACCTGTTGGAGAACAAGCTGAGGACGCTGCAAGAAGATCGGACTAAAACACAAGAGGTTCAACTTCTGAATCACACTGTGGTTCAACTGTGTGATCCTCATCTGTGTCCTCTGCCTCCCTCTCGAGGACTAGACTCTTTTTAAATCCATATTTTACATTTCTTTGAAGATTCTGTACCAGCTATCATGACTGATCCTTTTTCACCTCAATTTATTTTATAAAGATCTCTTCCAATAATATAAACTCACTCTTATGTTGATGTAATTGATGTAACAGATACAGAAATGAAGAGCTAGTGGCTAATTCCTACCACAAGGTGGCATGATAGACTGACAACAGCCATCATTTAGAACTGAATAGAGAAGAAACAATTTATTTCCAAATATTTATTCTTGGCTGAAAAGATTTTCTACACTTGTTTTTTTTTTCCCAATGGCATATTTTGTTCAATAGATACAGTTTATACATAGTTTGTACAATAACCAATATTCATAAAAGCAGAATTTTACATTGTGTACATTATGAACAACATACCTGTACATGGACAAAACAGTTGCACCTTGGCCACAAAAATCACTCTTTTCAGTCTCCACACTAAGACTCAATCAGCATCTTAAATCCAAAATAAACACACAATCTGAAGCAAATTCATATGGGCCTTAAAAAGATCCAGTTAAAATACATCTCAACATCAGTTAAGATGTATTTTTCTCCAGTTAAGATCACTGCCCAAGCGTCTGACACCAACAACTTCTCAACAAAAACATCAAGGTAAGACAAATGAGGGGTTAACAATCACTTCACTTTGGCCACATTATAAATTAAGTTGGCGCCTTGAATTGATAATAGAGGCAAAATATTTCAAATTAACATTGTTAAAAAGTTACTTAACTTCATGTAAACTTTGCGATGCCTGTGAGCATTGCTTCTGTACAGGTGAACTTTATAATAGAGCTCTAAATACTACAAATAGCTGCAGCAGGAAACGGACACGTACGGTGCCTGGCTCTTTTTACACAACTGTGAATTTGTACGTGTTCTTTAACAGTCAGGAGGCCGTTTGTAACAGCAGGAAGTGTCTCTGCAGAGGGACATTTCTCACTGGAGTGAAAACAAGTGTGACAGGCAGAATCCTGTAACTGGAGATGGTCTGTCCCTCTGCGAGCACCACAGCCGACACGCTGCACAGCACTGTCAGTTACATCTGAATACTGTCGCATATTTTTCATCTACTTGACATCTACTCCTTAAAGGATCAAGTCAAATTCAAGATTCATCACGATCATTACCGTTTGCAATCCTTTTGCTTCATGCTGGGATGTTTCTTAAATGTATCGATTGGCATTAATAGACATATATCACTGCAATCAAACAAGCAATAAATGACACTGAATGAGAAAACTTTCAAATGTCTTTCATATTATGCAAAAATACACAGCCCTTTCAACTTAACAATGCAGATATTTAGGCACTTTGTCAAAATATTTAAATGTATATTGATCTTGCTCAAATACAGCAACAGAGAAAAGGGATGAAAAAAGTGAGTATAAAATTAATTTTCCAGTTTTACTCTCAACCCAAAAACCTGCTGTCATTCTTTTTCTTCACTCATCTACTGTATATTTCTGGTACCTGTGAAGTGCATTTCTACTTCCCATCAATCCAGTGTTTTACAAAGACCAATCCATCATCTCCCACCCCTCTATGTGATATTAAGGACAATCATATTTATGCACTGAGAAAATATGTACATTTGTTTTTAGCAGGTACTTTGTTATGTTTGGTGGGTAACTAGGGCTTTTTTTAAACACGAATGCTGCCTATACCAAGTAGCACAGCCGAATCATGGGGTATACATTAGAATTATTCTGTCAAATGTAAATTGACATATTCTTATTAAATTAAATGCAGGGACCACCAGAGGCCACGTGATAAAAGTTAAAATCCATCTGAACTGTAATCAAACCTTCATATGAGACAATCTGATATTTTCAGAGCTTTATCCACTCTGTCCAGTCCTTCATTATCAGAACCAGTAGTTACCAAACGGCAATCCAAAACATATTCATTTAAAAAGTGACCTTAGTCAAATGAAAATACAACTGTTTTTGATCCTCATCTAAAATAAAGATATTTTAATGCAGCTTAACATTGGTTCGTTATGTACAGCAAAGTACTGTAAAAGTGCTGGGCTTTATTAAGCAATGTATGTAAAAAATAATATATATAATACTGTTTAGAGGCAGGTCATTAAGTCTTTATGTTCCTTCATGTGGTATCGCTTCTTTCTTGTATATCCACACATCATTCCTTCAGCCATGCCTGATTCAATACCACCAAATACTGACCATTACATTGAACATGTTTATACAGCTGCATCTTCACAGTGCAGTTTGGCATAAACCTGGTGCCATCCCACAATCCTCTGTGGTGTTGGGGGATGAAGTTGGGCCGGACAGACACTTGTGCTCATATGAGCCTGGAGTTGCGGAGGTACTGGATGATGACCTTGTAGATGAAGGTGTACTGAGACAAGGTCTGAACCATCATCATTCTCTGTGCACGCAGCTTAAACAGGAATTTTGGGACATCCAGCGGCTGAAACAGACAAAGGTTTAGTATGAGAGAGACAGCAACCAAGGAAATATACACCAGATGTGGTCATAACTTGGAAAAAGCTGTACTACACAGATTTTATTTTTTATTCCACTTTCGTGCAAGTGGGGAACTTACCTCATTGTGCTCTAGACAGGCTATCATGATCTCAGAAAGGATGACCACTCCAGTCCGTCCTACTCCAGCACTGCAGTGGACCAGCACAGGTAGGTTGGTGTTCTTTGGGTCACTGATGCTGTTTGTGTGTCTCCTCACAGACTGGATCTCCTCCAGGTAGGCTGGAAAAAGACGAGATTTAACTTAAGGTACACAATAAATTGATACAGCAGAGTTTTGACACTGAGTTTTGGAAACTTAAATGTTCTTTTCAAGACTTCTAGGAGATCATCTTCACCAGATGTCTTTACTTTATTGCCTACAAAACTGATCTAGTATCATGGCACCAGGTGGAATTAATGTTGCTATCAGTGCAAACATAGTAGTCATAGATCACTCTTCCAGGTAGATATCTGATCATAAAAGCACGATGACCATAAACAGATAAACTGATACTGATCCCACTCACTGAGGAAGCCTTTGAAGTCCTCAGGACAGCCGTGGTCCGGCCAGTCTGTGTACTGCAGGTGCCAGACAGTCCTCTCTTGGCCCGTCAGGAGTTGTTTGATCTTTAGCCCCGTGGTGGCGTAGCAGCCGGACTCTGTGCGGAACCGCGTCGTGATCTTGAAGCGGCCATACGTCACCGTGTTGTGTCGCGAGCCAAGTCGGGGCCAATACCGGAAGCTCTTTTCTCGACCGCTCTCCTGGAGGAAGCAGGTGACATACAAAAAGGTCAGTCCGGGGAAGTGACGAGGAATAAAAAACGTGGAGCTGTAAATATGAAATCAGCACACCTCTTCTGCAGTGACCATGGCGATGATGGAGACACCCTGTTCCCACACCATCTGCCAAAGTCCTGACACGTGTTCGTCAGGGGACCCTGAGTAGCTATGTAGCTCCACTCCTGTCCACCTACTGTTATCTAATGAGACAAGGAGAGTCTTTTTAAAGTCATCAGTCATATGAGTCATCAGTAATTCTTCTAAAAACAGAGCTAGAGCAGCACAAAATGGAAATCATTCGGAGCAGAGAAGAGTAATTCTATTGCGTCAGAGAGACTTGAAAGGAGTGACTGTGACTAAGCAGCAGTCTTCCCACTTCCCATAATGCACAGCATCAACTTGGAACTTAACTCACTGATTTAGACCATTTTTGCTTTAACCTGTCTCTCACTAGTCCCCCATCTTTATGAAAGTGCAATACTGAATCACTGTAGTACCCCTAAAGTACTGAATTTGAAGCAGGGCATTCCTATTTCTAATTTCTTCCATTGTTTAGAAACGTCATGTCATACTCTGTGCAAACTGTCAAGAAGCAGCCAGATGTGAACAGCTGTTCCATCCAAACTAAACTTGATCTCAAATCAAGAAGATAGTTGAGAAACAATTCTGTATATACATGTTCCTTCCTCTAAGAGATAAAAACGTCTGGTTTATCACTAATGGAACTCTATAGAGTGCCATGGACACAGTGTATATGTCCATATGGGGATATAACACAACTTACTCTAATATGTGATGCATTGATGTAGCCTGTGTTGTTCTCTTTAGTGGGAACCAGCTCCACGCGGGTGTCATCGTAAGGCAGGACGTCTTGGAAGCGGTTTTTGTCTCCGCTTTCTGGCAGCAGGGCGATGGTGCATTCCCCTGATGGACGACGCTTTGGGATACTCTCGTACTCTTTTAACAGCTCTCCCCTCTCCATATGCTGCTCCAGCACTTTACACTAACACACACAAACACGGAAACAGTAAACACATCACTTCCATGGATAATGTAGTCCTAAAGAGTCATAAAGTTGACCTCATTTTGATTTGCTTGGGCGAATCGATTTCATTTTATAAATTCTTAATGATGTGGTGAGATGTAGTGTATTATTCCTTGATCTTTGGTCAAAATTGAATCAGCAGTGATACTATGCATAACACGTATACAAATGAATGAGAATATTTTGATTATTATATATATTATAGTATTTAACAGATTCTCAGGAGGCAGTCTTTGCTTTCTATTACTGTAGAAATATTCTGACTTGTGCTTGCCATAGGAGGACATAGTTTACTGTAAACTGTGGTGAATGCACCAAATTTTGGATGCACGTGGACATAAAATCTGGGTGAAAAACAGATTAAATTTAAGTGCTCCTTTAAAAATTTGTTTGTAAACGCGTAAAAAGTGAAACCATGTAGCACCACTCTTGCTTAATTCTTTTTGAAACTGTCAAAACACCAAAGTGAGATGCATTATAATTCTAAATTTTGACAAAATTTGATCTGCAGTGTAGACGAAGTTTGTGCATAGAATAAATAAAAGAAGCATACAAACAACTGCCATGTGTAGAAATGAACACTCAATGAACTACAAGTACAATAACCTACGTCTTTGGTTGACAATTCTTGTGTGTATGAGATATCTGGGAGTCTACCGCATGCTCACAGATGACACCTTATTAACAGCAACAACTTGATTTGCTGGAGAGCTAATTAAGTGTCTTTAATTTACCTTCACTGTCAAAGCAACAAACATCAAGATTAACAAGGCTGACCAGTTCAGCTGGGTGTTAATGTTGAAAACAAGAACACTGACCAAGACTTTCTCTTTCATGTATCCTTCATAACTGGGCCTCAGCTACCAGGAGGTAGCTAATGCCAACACAACCAGCAGCTCCCGCTATTGAGCTTTTTTCTGGCCACAGCAAGGTTCCTAAACTACGTCATTAACAATACACAAGCAACATGTAACACATCTCACGTTTCCTAAACTAAACATTACATTTGTTTTTTGTTTACAAACCCATTTTTTCAAGGAGCAATTCACTGACATAATCAAAAACTCAGAAGTGTCCTACCCTCTCGTCATTAGAGGCTCTTTCAGGCTCATCCTTGACCTCGTCGTGTATTGGCTGCCTAGACACCGACAGGCCGTTGAGATGGGCCACCTTCAGAGGGCCCATCTTCTTCACCTCTGACCTAGCTCCTTTCTTCATGCCCTGGTATGCCAACAGAGTAAAGACAGAGAAAAAGTGAGGATGATTGTGTGCGAGCCTCACTCAGAGGGAGTAGGCAGACAAGAGGGGAGGGACGGCGCAGCCTCGCTGGGTGCTTTCCAGGAGAATGTCACCTGTCCGGTTTTCCAAGGCAGTCCGACTGCATTCTTTCAATATGTGTCAAAGTGAGACGGTTTGCGCCATTCAAGGCTGGCCACTGAAACTCTCTCTATCTCTCTGCAATACTTGCAATACTGTACATGTATACTCATGTAATCTTGAAATGAGGCATAGAACAGTAACAAGACAATTACTGAGAAAAAAAACAAGTGCCTACAACCCACTATTATGGAAAACTGAACAAGCAGTTCTTTGCCATTTGGAACTGGGCCTTCTGAGGTATTACAGCGCAGCTACATTGCAATATAAAGCTGGTTAGCAATATGTTAGCAATAAATGAGAGTACTCAACATGCTGAAAACATAGCTAATTAACTGCTAAATCATACTTTCATGCACATTTAAATACAAATGCGTCATTTGTGTCAAATATTATCTCTCAGAGGTGGCATGAAGAGATACAAATGTCCATGTGTCTATTTCTATCTCCATTTCAAAATCTTTAGTATCTACTGCTAATAATGTTAATAATGTAAACAACTACATGGAGATATTAGCTGATGTAGGCTGAGTTAAAAAAAAGACATTAATAGGTTGGCTCTAAGCTTAGGAGGAGATTGGGAACACGACTCACCGGAGGGGGCAAACCTTCTACTGTTTTCTTCCCAGGAGGCACATCAGACACAGGCCTCTTCTTGAAGTCCTTCTTAGTCTTCTGCTTGGCCTGGCCACTCAGGTCTCCCTCAGAGACCGACGGCATAATCCGGGGCTGTCGTAAATCTGACAGCAGGTACAGAGGCTCTCCCTCCTGGATCAGGGGGTGAACCTTGTAGGTCAAGGAGCTGGTTATAGAGGGGTCTAGAGAGGAGCCTATGGGATATGCGGGAGGCGGCTCAAGGGGAGTCTGTTGCTGAGGCGCCAGAGAGGAAAGAGGTGTCAAGTTGTGATGCTGTTGTGACAGCTGGTCAGGAACAATGGCTGCTACTGCATCCTGAGAAAGCGGAGTGTGACGTCCGCTATCGTCCTCAAACTCTTCTTCTTCACCACTACTGTGAACCAGCATGGTGGCATCTGAAAGGGACTTTTTGTGTCCGTACTGAACGCCCTCCTTAATGTCAGCCCTATCCTCTGTCTTAGTACGCTCCAAAAACACGTTGAGCTGAGAGCCCTGAGAGCGACCGCCACGCAGGACAGGAGGGGGCGTGGCAGTTTCAGCTGCTGAGGAAGACACAGTCCGCTCTTTGACCCTCATCCCCTCCAGACTATGTGCTAATCCAGCAATCTCAATGGAGTTACGCTTCTGAGCGTGGTATGGGTGTCTGTGTGGGGGTCCGCTGAAAAGAGGCTCTGACACCTCTTGTAAAGAGTGGGCAACAGGCAGGCTGTCCTCCTGGAAAGTCTGGACTGAGTGATGCACACGCCTCGTGATGATCAGGTCTGGGTTACTACTGCTGACATACAGGTGACGCGACAGGTCAGGTGTGCTGTTAGCTGGCCGAGGATGGGCGTATGGGTAGGGTGGAGGTGGTCGGTACACGTGTGTTCTCATGATGTTCGGGGCTGGATACTCCTGTGCCTGTTGTAACTGGACATTAGTGAGCTCCGGGACACTGACCGCCCCCACTACGGGCCTCCTCTCTGTAGGATAGGGGTATGGAGAGGGGCTGTGGAAGCTGGAGCCCAGATGGAAGGGATAGTGGTGGTGTTGGGCTGCTCCGCCATGCTCCCCTCTGATCTCTGGCTGGCTGTAAACTAGAGGGTCTGGTCTGCTGTAGGCATACGAGTTTCCAATGTTCAGGTTCCTCATGGAGTGGCTCTGCCGGTGCTCTTGAGACAAAACCATCCCTCCTCCTGCCCCTCGGGTCTTCTGACGCATCACTGTCTCGTAATCAGGAGTGGCACGGTAGGAAGGTGGGATGAGGGCGCTGTGGCGATGCGAGGGGACGTAGTCCGGTCTGGTGATATCGCTAGTGATAGAGGGGTTGGAGGACATGGGTGAGGGCTGAAGGTAGTGCTGGGGATTGGTTAGAGAGCTGGTGCTGTGGGCGCTGTACACGCTGCCGTTACGTAAACGCCCACCGCTGCCGTATTCAAGAGGAGAGCAGTCCAGGCTGGTCTGGGAGTGGTAGTAATAACCGTTCTGATTGTTCATGTACAGGTTGTCTGTGAGAGAGCAAAACAGCAACATTAAAATTTAGCTTATTAGCATCATGTAATAACTTAAAGTGTTTTGCACTCATTTTCAGATTCCTAGTTACAAGCCATTCTCTATACAATAGATACCTTGTGATGATGTGTAAGGCTCTGTGAAATGGCCATTGTAGTGCATTTGCGGAGGGGGCATCATGTAGGCCTGAGGCTTTGGCTGTAAATCAACAAGAGGGATTCAGTTACAGCTCACATGATCTGAACACTGTCCAAGAGCAAAGAATTAAATATAACTGTGTGGTCACACACCGCCAAATAACAATTTTAATATACATCATGTGCTGCAATGCAAGCCTGAAATGGTTTTTGAGTGAGCATGGACATTACCAGAGATATTCTAGTAGAGGATCTCCGTCTGACTGGGTTGACAACTGCGGGCTGGGTTTGGCTGGTGGGAAAACAAACGTCTGACTTAACCCAATAGCACTACTAGTAATAATACTTTTTCCAATACTTTACTTTGTCCTTTTGTCATTTAACTTTGAGAACACGAACACACACACACACACACACACACACACACACACACACACACACACACACACACAGAGAGCAAAGTGCAGACCAGGTCAAGTCCATCAAACTTAAAACACTTCGCTAGACTCTTGGCAAGCATTGTGTAATGGAGAAGAGCTGTGCGATGTGTTTGAATTTTGATTGACTTGCAAACTTCTCCGTGTTAAATGTGTCTTAAGTCATGAAGCAAACAAGAACTTGGCCTAAATAAAATACAGTCTTGTATAAACTTGTGAAAAAGAAAACTCGTGATTTAGATCTGGAAATATTTGATCAAAGAAAAAGTACACAAGACTAAGTAGTGTTCAGCACCAACTTTCGATACTTGATTTAATGGACACATTTCAGTCAGCACTCAACAAGTACTGAGGTTTGATATCTAGTCCTAGTGACAAGCCGACTAGGACCAAGATTAAAGACAGATCCCAAATTAATTACAGGACCATAACAGATACTGAATAACAGATTGTAATTCAAATATTTAAAATAACCTTAAAGTCAAAAATGTAAAAACAGAGGTCTGGTTATCTTTATTGTACAAATAGTGCTGAGAATAAAGATCCTTGTGGATTTTTAAATGCTTTCATTTCTTAATTTAATTTCATTTTATTGATTTTGATCCCCATTAGCTTAATCAAAACAGAGGCTATTCTTTCTCTGGTCCAATCACACACCACAATAAATAATAAACCAAATGTATAAATTCCTTTTACTTGGATAAAAAAAAAATCACTACATGCTTCCCAACCCAAGGCCCATTTCAGATATAGAGAGCCTGTTTGCTGTGGCTGTGTTGGCTAGGTAGTCAGGAAGGGATGGGTGTTGGCACCTGCTGGATAGGCATACTGTAGGCGGTGGCTGACTGTGTTGCTCACCCCTTATTAGAAGGCAGAGAGGGACGAGAGAGCATTGGAAAACGAGGAAAAGAAAGAGTGAGAAGGGACTTCTGGGAGACCTCAGAAGGCAGGGGGTCACACTCCTCTCTGAAGAGAGAGGAGGGTAGAAGTGAGGCTACACCAAAGAGGAGACACATGCACGAAACGACAAAGAACAAAGAGACAGGAACTAGGCTAGACGTGTTTAAAAAAAAAAAAAAACACTTACAGGCTACTCTTGTTAATCTTATAAAACTTGAGTCTGGCCAGACACATCCGGCACACATATTTGGAGGTTTCCATGTCTTCCTACACAAAAGAGGAGGGAGAAAAAATCATTAGATAGTGCAACAATTAGTACAGAGGTGGTGTTTGTTCAGTTATCTCGAGGCAAAGCCATTCCTGTGTATGCCCTCAAATACTTCTACATTGAGTTTCAGCTAATGGTATGTGACTTTATGACCCACACATGCATAACATACCCAAACAACCCTAGTCACAGCCCCACCCATGCACACAAACATAGGTGCATTGTTAAGACTAGCTGACGGTAAGCTCCACGGTGAAGGCTATTTCAGATTTTGCTAAATCCAATAAGAGACTGAAATGTCCCGGGGGATGGGTAGAGAAGAGAGGGTGCAATGGCAGCAGAGACTTACGGTCTGGAACTGAACACTCTCCTCTCTGTTGGCCAGCTCCAGGGCAAAGAAGGACCTGTTGTGACTCATGTTGTTAATTTCATTCCACCTACACGGCCAATTTAAGCATAGTGGCAAAGAGAAAGAGGAGGGAAAAAAAACCACATGAGGTCATGGTGGTCACAAAACCTCACAGCATTTTTAAAGAGACTGTGGCACTGCTTTAACAATGCATAATAAAAAACCATACACATGTGGGAGTCAATCAAAGGGTATCTGGTACTCATAATGGTATGTAGATGGATACAGTTAAGCCGAGGTCAAGAATGTACAGACAGATAATGCTCGCAAAATCCTTATCAGCTACCACAGTCTACCTGACTCATTTCCTCGAGCCACATTCAGGTCTAGACAGCATTAAGGGACATTACAGGAAACAACCTCACCTAAGAATAGCTGTGAGCTGTGCCACAAAACTCAATGTATACTGACAGATTTAATATAATTACTGCTCAGAGTCACAATTTACCAGACGAGGCTTTTATTCAGTGCTTCATATTTAAGGACTTTAACGCATTGCTGTGATAGTCAAACAAACATTCTCCAATTTGTTTCTAGACTTACCTAAATAAAAGAAGCGGCCTGCCATTTTTATGCTTGACAAAGATGCCATCGAGGCAGGATCCCAGGGAAACATCTGTGCCTGTACTGTCCTGTTTAGATGAAAGGAGAAGACATTCAGTTTTTTAGGTGAAAGCATTTTTTACCCAATAGTTCTATGATCAAGCTGCACGATAGTAGTCATAATATTTAGCTTATGAGTTCAGATTCTAGTAAGCCAACATCATGCCTGTTAGAGATTTGGGTCTGTTGAGGATTGCAGGCGGTACCTCGTAAAACCTACCTTGGCTTGATAGCTCTCCTGGCCATAGCCTTCCATCTTCTCCAGCTCCTGCATGTACAACATCTCGGCCTCTGGGGCTGATAAACCCCTAAAAAAGACAAAAATGGCAACAAAAACATGAAGAAACACCCGTCAAAACCCACTGAAGCTACGTAAAAAACCAAGACAGGAACACAAACAAGCAAAGCAATGCATAAACCTATGGTATAGTCATTCAAAAAAGTAATTGTGCAATCTAATTTGTTATGGGGTAACAAGTTGAGTAGTAAAGAAAAATCTACAGAGTAAAGTAGAATGAAATGGGATAGATGGGAGTGATGAGAAACAGCTACCTTCGGAGTAAACGTTTAGGACAGAGTGAGTAAAAAAAAAGAGTCTGGCACCTGGCCAGCTTTACCTGAAGGACTGATAAAGAAGAGCCACTTTCTGAGTGGCCTCTTCCAGCACTCGCTCATCCTGGATCCAGTCCTGCAAAGACAGAGTCAGGAGTGATACAATGCTGGTGTCAAACACAAATGAGCACACGAGAACTGCGATATTTTTCATTTCACATGATGACCATAAAAAATAAAATGCTTACAATAGGGAACAGCACAAATTTCTGGAGGAACTCCTGGGAATCATACCGATTAAAGTCTCCAAAGTCGGCTGTGGACGAAAAGAGACACACTAAATGATTAAATACAGCAAGGCATACTCCGCATGACACTGCTCTCTGAATAAACCCTATTACATGTCCATTTCTACATTTAGTACAAGGTAAAACAGACATTCAAGAATTGCAGAATGGTGTAATGCCTTTTGAAAAGCTGCAGTGTATGATGACAAGAAAGACTAATTTTAGGAGAGGAGGGGCCTGTTTGTTATGAAAGGGAATTGCTTCAGCGTCTGACAACGCAGAGATCCAAAACTGTTCCCAGCTTCAGCCTCCCTGCTGGCAACATTCACAACAATGTCGGGTATCCCAGGCATCAGCGCGGCTCAAAAGCGGCAACTGCCCTTCATTCCAAAATATCCAAGCCAGGGACACAAAATAGGAAATAGCCAACTTTATTTAGAGCACAAAAGTTTGCATGACAACTTAAGCAGTGACTAAATCTTAAGGGAACTTGCAAAAAGTTTCTCAGGGCGTTTCTTCAGGGCACATATTGCATGCTGGTCAGCCATTTGAACACGGCTGCAACAGTAAGTGATCTCAGCGGTTCTGCTATGCTAACACCCAGGTCAGTAAGTTGCAGTGCCTGATATAACTTTGCCAGCAGTGTCTGAGATTCTTCTGGCTGGGCAAAAGTTGGGAGGACGTGTCAGGGCTAAAGCTCATGCAAGGGGAGTTCACATTCACACACGAACACACACACACACACACACACCACTGACCAATTTAATAGGCTGGTTTAGGCTTAAATGGTCCTTGTTAAGTGCTGTATATTACAAGAATCATGAAAAAGTTCTTATAAACCCTTGGATAAGTGGTTGAACAGAGGTTTCAAACAAACCACTGTGAGCAGCAGACACTTGAAAAAGGTGTACTAAAATAATGTGGTTCACAACAGTAATTCATGAAATGCAAACCCAAAGCGCCATTTTTCAAGCTGTGCTTTGAGAAGAAACTACATTTTGGATGCAAAAACTATTTTTCTCCAGCTCTGATGGAGGTTAAAAGGTTATGGTTATCAACAGGATAATTGCAGCTTACTAACACCCTAACCCTAACAAACTGGCAGAGTTTGGCAAAAACCGAACTGGCACAAGCCTCCTGTCCAGAAATGTCCAGTACAATGTTTGTAGGTGTGACGGGGAGTTTAGCGTTTCAGCAGGTGTTGCCTGATATCACCATTTATGGACAAATGCTGTGTAATTGCACCAGTAATTACTTTGCCTGGTCTAGTGACCACAGAAAGATTTCAGCCAAGAAACACCAGGCTGTTACACGGCTAGTATTATACATTCATATTACCTTGCACTGCCAGGCTAGCTAAACGAATAGCTTGTTCAAGTGAGCATGAGATCCTGCCCTCCAAAACATCCTTCTTCAGCTGTAGGTAATACTGATATCTGTGGACAAAGAGAGGGTTACTTAAGAGTGGATAGACAAGCAGCCAACAAAAAAATATGACAACTTCACTCAGGTTTGCAGAAACAGCTGAAAGTCATTACAGAGCAAAACGTCTCAAATACAGCAGTATTAAAAGAACTTAACTTACTTTAAATGATTAATACTTGATACGTCTCTGCTGGGATTTAAGTATTAAAAGAGATGGATGGGGAGAGGTAAGCAGACATCACTACCAACTGGCACTTGATGCGGTTGCACTAAACTTTGCTTGGCACTCATTTCTTAACTAAAATTTATTACATTTTAACTGCTATTATTGGAGATACACTGCCACTAAGCTAATAAGGTCGGGGGCTTAGACAAGACACCTTGTGTCACTGACGGAACATCACCTTGTGATCTCCTGTTGCAGTTGGGTGACACTGGGTATGTAAAACACGACTCCAAAGTAAACGGTGGGCTCCAGCCCATACTTGTCCAACTGCTTTTTCAGTGGCTTCTCCAAATCAATCCATCTCTGCTGGTTCTGCTTGTTGAAGTACCACAGGCTGAAGTATGTTATCTAACAAGCAAAGAAAGCGAGCACAAACATTACACCTGAACAACGCTGGGATGAAGGACATTCTAAGGCAACTTTTATATCTGGCACACCAATAGGTTTAACTTATATTATATATTAAAATTTAGAATAATATTATATGACTGCTTGAGATCAATATCACACACCCCTCCCATTTAGTCACTTATATTAAGTGCACAAATCTGCAGGTCTTCTCCTGATCACATACATAATATTCAAAACATATGTAGACCTGAAAATTCAACCACTGCAAACTTCTCTAGATTTATAGGCTGTTGGCACTTCCTGTTCAGTCTTGTGACTGTCTGAACATCTCACAATGAACACTGGTAAGAAAAGTAACCCCTGTAGGCTTGCTGTTTTACGAAGGACAATTTAGCTGAAAGAGACCTATTGTGATTTGCAGGTAGTCTCAAACCACAACCAGAAAATAACTTGTCAACATAACTGTTTTACACCAGATAGCATTGGTTAGCAACTATGAGTAAACATTCTGTAAACAGTGCTCAAATGTTTTTTTTTTATATAATAATGTGAAATAATAATGAGCTGGAGCAGAGAAAATAAAATCAACAAGTAAGACATAGGTTAGGGCATCTAATTTGTTTGACGGTAAATTGCCTACAGTCCAATGTGAATGAAATTATGGTACATAACATTTTACCAACATCAGAGCTGAATTAACATAGATTTTCAAACACAGGACCTATTAACCCATGTAGCACAATCACGCAATTAGCAGTGGTTGAAGTGTGACAGTGATCTTTGGTTGTCTGATCACTGAAAACAAAAATTAGTACTAGTCTTAATAAAAAGTCCTAAGTCAATTACAGTGACAGAACCTGCATAACCTTTCTATCAAAGCCTGACATCAGGTAGAACCACATGACTGCACAAACAAACAATACGACATTACTTACTGCATACTAGAAACTCTAAATGAGGGTGGAGGCCTGTTACTAGCACTGCTAACCAGACCAATGACAAATAAAGGCTTGCTACATTATGCAGCAAAATAACAGACACTGTCACATAGTGCAAGTTCCTATGCCAGATCACCTGCACATACAGCAGTCCCTGCTGTTGATTTGAGGTGCAACTGAGGTATGACAGCATTCAGGCTTACATCTCTTTCAGTTTGTGATCAACAGGTGGTGTCACTGTGTTACCATAGTGACCAAATTTAGACATGACACTCAGTACTGACTCAGAACTACTTTTCTTGACCATATTGTCCATGTTAAGTGAGAGCGGGCACTTCTGTTTGAATGAAAATTTTGAAATCATACATAATATGTTTGCTAATCTGTGTGATGAGTTGGTTACATACATGTAATTACATATAAATGTAAGTATGGAGTATGTAATTGACAAATTCCTAAGTCATGTCATAAGCAGGACAAATATTATGAGTAAACAATGACTAACTGGTCGTCCGAGTTTCTGTGGTCCTGCTGACCAGTTCCCAGTTCCAAGTAAGAATGAGATAACAAGACAGCCTTAACAAAACCATTTTCTTGCTGAGGTGGTGAGTCTCAAAAAAGTCTCTAAAAGAGAACAATCAGCACTTGTATTACATAAAAACACATACATACCTCTCTTAACTCAAGTCTCTGAGCAACTGCCTCCAAACATTCCTGCCCAGTGCTCTCCACCGAAAGTGTAAACTCAACAAACTCTCCATTGAGCAGCTGAATCCGAGTGACAAGACAGCTCTTGCTTGAAACAGTATACCTTCGAGTCCTTTTGAGTTTTAAGCCAAATGGCAAGGGCATGTTTCACACTTCTTCAAGAGGGAGGTCTTCACTTAGTCCAGAGAAATTACTCTCCTTGCTGTCCCCTCAAAGATAATGTGAATGTTGTTCCAAGTCGTGAGGTTCATCACCAACAGACAGATCTGAAAAGTGAGACAAGAAACGTCTCAAAACATCTCCAAAATACTACAATACAATGCGAAAGCTAGCAAAAATTGCAATCTTGGAAAAGGGGATGCAAAGCAACTTTAGTGACCATACTCAAGAAGAATCTGTTACGATACTTTTGCATATGGTACAAATCTTCACAACAGGGCTGTCACCCTGAAACAGATGCCAGACTAGACAAACACAAGACTTATCGTAAAGTAATCCTCTTAAATGCGGCATTTTCTTTTAAGTAACCTAACTTGGCTATCTCGGATTTGCTACCAAAGGGATTTGTTACCATTCTTTAACAGACACTTCTTTAACCTACGAGTTAATGTTTTTAACACTCTGGAAAAAACACTACAAGCAAGTTTATGGACTTACAGCAATTTGTAGTGCTCTAACTTACCTGACATGTGTAATTAATACTGTCTATAATAGGGTTTGCTAGCCATTTTTCCAAGCTTGTGGGTAGATTAATCCCCTTCCGGTGAATAGTCTGATCCAAACACTGACAAGAGCGACCTGTTCCGATACGCAACAAGCTACTACTGTCGAACATAACACTGCAAAATCCCTGCTGCTTTCCAACTCAACCATGCATCCATCTTATTTCAAATTATCTACACTACAACTTAACTTACTTAAGTTCAAATGAGTTTGTTCCAAATGTTTGACATTTTCCGGACTAACTAGCTACTTTTCATTGGTAGTTTTAATATCTCCTTTACGTTAAGCCTTAACTACAATTTACGTTAAATTAGCTTTAACGCTAGCGTGCTAACTTATGTTCCAGCAAATAGACGACACCCAAGGGAAGCTGACGTCGCCGGTAAATATTTTGGGCAAAAACGTTAACGTTACCGTTAGCCACCAGATGCAATTTAGTAGTCCAACAATGATTCGGTCCTGAGGGATTCCGCCATCAAGGTCAATGGATTTCAACTTTTTGGATATTTATCGGAATTAGAAACCGCCCATTTGTCTGTAGTTTGTTTATTGATCAAAACTAACGTATGTATCACCCCATGCCTCTTGGTCCGACAGTTCACTCAAGTTCCAAGCGTGTTTAGCTTCCTGGGATTGGAAGAGCAACAAGCGTATTCCGTCTACATCCGCGGCTCTATAGCTCGAATAACTGTGCTTTGGCAATTCATAAACCGCCGAATTACATATGAATATACTCTGACTCTTCAACAACTTTATACAAAATATATGGCTTACCATACTTTCTTGAGCAGACGTTTCAAAATGCAATGTAGTGCCTCCGTGGCGGAGGAATACATGGAGGTTTTCAGAGTCATGACATCAGACAGCTGGAATGCCGAGCGGTGAAAATGCCAGAAATGGGACAGCTGCCTGGATCTGCTGGCCGCTGACCTGTCTGTTTACCTTTTACATCGACTGACAGCTGTACTCGCAAACACAGAATATTGTGCAATGGTGAAAGAGTTTCCCTCTATAATTGTTTGCAAAATGGCTCAAGTCACGACCCTCAAATATAGTAATAATGGCCGCGCTGGTTTTGCTGCTAGTTGCAGGCTGAATAACAGTCTTAATAATCAGATTCAAGCATACAAGGAGAATAGAAAATTTATTGCAATTGTAAAGACACTTTCTGGTGACAGTCAACTCCTATAGCTACATATCAGAGGCATATGTCAAGTCAAACACACTGAACAATTTATTCTTTACAGAATAGTTTTTCTAGAAATCTGAAAATGTAAACTGCAGCTACATCATACTGTACTTAAGACTGACTGGGCACACTCTGCAATCCATTCAAACTAAATGATACCACTAATTCCACACATCTGTCATCAGTGCAGTGCTATGGACTATCCTATGCAAATTTGCTAATCATACTATACTATGGACTATCCTATGCAAATTTGCTAATCATACTAGTTACCATGGGGCGATACTTATAATAAATGTTTAGAGCATTGCTCTGGAGGTCAACTGGAGCTCAACCACTACGGCTCAAGTGTGTACCCACCTTACAATATCCAAAATGAAACATTCAAGTCTCTGATGTACTCACAACACCTTGTTTGCTTATGTGAAATTTTCACTGTGCTTTTGAAAAAATAAAACTACAACACCACATTGGTGGGGCAGGGCTTGTAAAAACATGGAAAACACAACCAGTGTTAAATCACATTTACAAAACTATACTTTCAGAAATTTCAAATATTCAATTTCTCTCTGGAAAAACACTCACTTGGTAACAAAAACGTTAAAGGACATTCAATCCCTGAATACAGAAGAACTCAGAACTCATCATCACTGACAGAAGCAACTGTATTAGTATGTTGCTCAGTGGCAGTCTCCACATTGTTGTAGTGTGTATTGCTGGATACATGAAGCGACTCTGACAAACTTCTCCCCAGATCCTCAAGTTCTTCAGATTGTTCATTGTAACTGACCTCAGCTTGGTCTTGATGAAATCCTTTGTCACTGCTTATAGTGGTGTATTCATGGCTGTCATTGCTGACTTCTTTGTTTGTCGCAGTTGTGCCTATTTGATTTTCATGGAAGTCCTCTTGACTGATTCCTGTTTTATCGGTAACATGCTCACTGAGCAGAGGAGAGCTAATGCCCTTTTCCAGATTGTCATCGTCTCCATCCTTTTCATTTGTTTTAGTTGGTGAAGCAGTCCTTTCAGGAGAGCATAAGGGCGTAGACACCAATAAGGGATCGGCATTATCTGGTGAATCGCAGTATTTAATTAGTGACGCATAAGGGAACAGGTCATTGTTTTCTTTGGTCTTCACTTGTTTCCCCCCTGATTCCAGATGTGGTAGGAATGTATCAAGCAGACCATTCTCCTTTTTTTCAAGCTCTGTACTGGAGGTGGATATGTTGGTTGGCTCTTCAAAATCCTTACGCAGAACTTCCAGAAGGTGGCGCATTTTACCCTAAAAACAAACAATGCAATCAGATGCATGAGAAGAAGTTTAGACTTTGTGACAACCTTTTGATTTTTTTCAAATATTTATTTAAAACTGTAACCCTGTAACACTTAAACAAGACTTGCTTAGCATATTTGGTATTCTGCATGAAGTTATATACTCACCTCATCAAGTTGATGTCGATTCATGTCAATATGACGATTTATCACCCGGTCTAGGACCCTTGCAGAGGACATAGACACTTACACTACAGTAATGACTCTGGAGGCTTAACAATTTACTCAATTATGAGACACATGCTATAACTATTAGGAAAGTGTCATCCAGGCTGCTGTAAATGTCTGTAAGCCAACATAAAGAATAGACATCTCAACATCTCAAGTAGTTCATAGACAACAGTAATAGAGAAAATGACAAACCTGTCAGAAATGTGCCCCCTGGACAAGATATCCTCTGTTACAGCAGAAATGAATTCGAGGTACATTAATTCTTCCTCCCTGTTGAAGAACAGCTGAGAATTATTCACTTCATTATTTTAGATTATTCTTAAGATTCACTGACGCATCACACTGTCAAATCCTTATGTAGCAATCCTTTTCTACAACCTCAATTAAAAGCTGTATACATGTTAGACATTATCAAAGATAACTTACTCTGGAGATACACTCTTCATAATGGGCAATTTCCCGTCTTCTGGTGAGACCCTAAAAGGTGAAGCTTAAATTCTTTTAGAACTCTACACACAAAATACACAAAGTATACCATTATGCTTAAAATAAATGCAACATAGTATTTTTAAACTTTGTGATTTTACCTGGATGAGGAGTCAAAGAAATCATGGTCTCTGCTTTTGTTTGCTCGACTGTGTTCTCTAAATGCTGAGAAATATGTGCCATTGAACTCATCCTCAGACCACTCATGGTCTGTATTAAATCCCTGTAAAACAAAAAGGGCTGTAAAATGAGAATGGATATTCAATATGGTCAAGGCTATCTAATAATCAAATGTTTAATGTGGCTGTAAACACTTCCGTTCTTTATGGTTTAAAGGGACAATAAACCACGCAAGTATCACTGACCTTGAGCAATAAATAATTATACCCAACAATTTTTCATAGTCTTTATTTGAATACTCTACCACAGAATGTCATCTGGTTCAGTCAGTGTGGATTTACTAAATTTGTTGCAGTCATCTTGGGAAGTGCAGTGCAAGTACCAAAGCCATGATCACTTATTACCAATGATGTGAGAAAATACATTTAAAAATGAGTCCAACTACTTTAACACATGAGAGAAAAAAGCGTACTCCATAAATGGATTAACTAATGGATTAATTCATGATTAACAATAAAATTGTTGATTTATTTTTTGATCTTATATTATTATGAAATTATTACATTGCAAATACTTTGGGTCCTGATCATACTAAGTAGGCAACTTGAAGACATCACTTTGATACGATATGATGGACATTTGTCATGACTTAAAAAGGGAAAGTAGTTTTAGACGCATTAGAAAATATGTCAGAATAATCAGATTAAATCCTCAAAATTACCTGAGATGGCTCATAAAATTCCTGTGTGTATTCCTTGGTTTTTGTGCTGCATAAAAAAGATAGATTTCAAGTTATTTTTAAGACATTAGAACACATATTGCACATGTTAAGTGAACTGTTTTAAAGACACATCTATTGCTTTCCTTTGAGACTCACTGAGATGCTCGGTAAGTACCTTCCATGATATGTCTCCTGTCGCATCAATCTTGAGTTGGTGCAATCCTGAGTAGGTTTCCTCCGTGGTGCCCTGTAGTAGCGATATTTTGACAGGTATGAACTCTTATCTGATTTCAGGGTCTTAGGGACGAAAGGTTTGTCTTGGGTAAAGTGCTGTGAATGTTTCTGGAGCAGGTCTCCGCTGTACGTCTTCTGAACAGGGTCCTGGAAAGTCTTGTAGCAACTCTGATCCCCCGAAGCAGCCAGTGAACACGCTGACTGCTTTCTGTGTGAAGTTGCCTCTGGGCTCCGGTACTTTATTTCTGATGCTGGGCGAGTGTGATGAGACTGGTTCTGTGAACCGACTTTACGCGATGGATAAACTATCTCCTTGGCATGAAAGGAGGTGCTGAACCTTGGGCTGGAGACCATGGAACTCCTTGAGCAGAGGTAGGGGCTGTCATCATACTGCACAGATAATCTACTCTAAAAAGCAAACATGTTGTATTGAATCAGATAATGTACATACTGAAAAAGTTTGAATGACAAATAATGCTTTCCATTTAAAGCCTTTGAATGCTTGTGATCGTCAGGTTTTCTAGTCAGACAATGCCATGGCTCCTGCACAAGATACGTTGGCATCCCATGAAGTAATGAGAAACACGTCAGTGACTCTGCCTTGATTTCCTACCTGGGCTGAGGAGCAGGAGGCTCTGCTATTCCTCTGTGAGAGAGAGTGGGCTGACTGAGGACGACCCCCTTTCCTCAACCGCTCCTGTCTGATCTGGTCATTGTCTGCAAACAGGCAATGGAAAAATGAACAGACACAGGAAATAGTTTAAGGGTTGAAGTAATCACTTAATATTTGATACTTGGGTACTTACACTTCACACTATGTATCAAACTTTTGGGTACTGAGGCATCAACAGCAGCTGTGAAACAAGGCAAAAATTGTAATGTAAGCTCACAACAGATGATTAATCTAATTATGATGCAACACAGATACATGTTTTAACCACTTAACACATAAGCATATTATGTATGCAGGAGCTTAATTAGTTTGGTCTACTGAATGTCAATGTAATCATCATAATCATAATGTATCATAATATCATAATGTATTCCTGCCATGTTGTTCACCTTTAGCTGAGTAAACCTTTTTGTAATGAGACACCATGTGGTCTTTAACGATGGACTGTGTCAACTTGCTGGAGGAGGGAGGGCAGAAAGCTAAAAACACAAGACAGAGAACAACACACGGTACACTGTAAAATTAAGCTCTTATCTTACCATTCACCAATACTCATTTGAGTTATTTCTCATTATAATATTAGCGCATGTTAATACGTACGGCTACTTTTCAAAGTCTGTCCTCTTGTACCAGGGCTGCAACCCAGTCCAGATGATACACTCCCTAAAATGAACATAGATTGATATTTACACGTTGACTCCCTTAGTCGTAAACATTTAAACCATTTATCAAGCAAGCATTTGGTGCATACAGCTTCTCAAATGTGAATATTTACTATTTATTTACTTTTTATATCTTTGAAAACTGAATGCCTTTGGGGTTTTTAAAACATAAGTGATTTTAAGACATCACTTTAGGCTTTGATAACTTGTGATGGGAATGTGTCATTATTTATAACATTTATTGACTAAACAATCAAAAATATTTTCAACAAGCCTTTAAATATTGTTTATGTAATATATGGGTATCATTACATTGATTAGTAATAAAAAATAATAATCTTGCAGTCAGTGTTTATACCTTTCTGTTCTAGCTCTAGTATGCTGTTATTATTAGTAGTATGTAATACTTTTTCAAGGTACGTTCATAACATATATTTGATCAGCAAATGTGTGATGCAAACAATAAATAAATTATTTTAAGTTTCTGTTTTTAATCAGCAAAACAAAAAATACTATTGGTCAATTTAACTTCGATTTGAGTTTATTAATGTTTTTTTTAAATTTCGGTTGTTAATATAGTTCGGGTTTACAGTAATAAATAGTAATACGGTACTGTAAAAACTAATACCACACACGGCAAACAGATAAAACATCGACTTCGACTTAATGGACCAAGATAATGTAACTTAACATTAGCTAGCGCTAATAGAAGCATCGTGTTACAAGCTAACGTTACTGTCTTAGTTATAGGTTTCAAGTTTAACGTTAACTTAAGTCTTGAGAACAAGTAATGTGAGGGCTGACCATTGTCTAGATAAACCTGAAGTCATATTAGAGTATTAGCTGTCAGCATGAGTTTATCTTTGGGTTGCTGCCTAAGCACAATTTGAATTCGCTTCCTTCTGCCGATTAACTAGCCAAATAGCTAGCTAATGCTAATAGTAATTGCATAACTTACCTATTCTCGATTCCATGACAATGTTGCACTCAGCGTATCCCATTTTCCTCAGAAATATTCTGGGGCACCGACGGCAGAGCTTGGATACATCCAGAAACTACAGTGTACTTAACTGTAAACATTTTAACGCTGTAAGATAATCAAGTAACGTAAAGGAAACAGCCTAATACTAGCTTATAAGCAGATGAGGAGCGAGGCAAAGCTTCCCCGTCGCCATGCTGGTTGCTATGATTGCCTTCGTCATCACGCTCATGCGTAAGGAAGGACACGCCACAAACCACCCACCCCAGTACGCAAAGACAAAGACACACACACACACACACCTGTCATCTGACTGGAAAAAGTGCACTGAAATAACATGGCAAAAAGTATTTAACTCAGAATTCAATAAAATCCAATAGATTAATAATTATCTAAAGCATATGTCATGCAATAAATGTTTGACTTTGTTTTAATCCCAAATGTAGATTTCCACTGGCACTGGTATTGTTAATCATTACGTGAGTTAGTATACAGTAGATATCCTAAAGACAGCCGAAAGAAAAGTAGACAAAATTACTAACACCACCCGTGAATATTTGTGTTTCAACATTGTGGGATTTCTGGGTGTGGACGTGATATTTTTGGAGCCACAGTTTGTGCATTAGACACTCTGTGGAGCCAGTGTGAAGCCCATAAACTGCAGGAAAAGCCAGCCCATATTGTCCTCGCTGGTCGTGAAACACAGCGGCATGTGTACTGGGGCCCCTGTGTCTGCCAATTAAGAGCAGGATTACACAGAAATGGCCTTGTACTTGCACTGAATTTTATACAGTTGTCTTCTTAATGGTGCAGTTATTTAAATTTTTGCCAGAGGAAGAAACAAGAGAGCAGCTAGAAATTCAGGACCATTTGAAAACGGTGGAATGAAGAACTATGACTAAATACATAAAAAAATGTGTGACCTTTTATTATGTCATTATAAAATGGGACTAATTGGCAATTGTAACTGAAGGTGTTACATTTCTCCTTCAATAAGTGGTGGGACAGGTATGTATTACTGTTGATGTACACAATTCTCACTGGCCATTATCACAGTATGCATTTTGACTTGTCATGGTAAAGGCACAAGTGTTAATTATAACACTGATGATGGCTCCGTTGTATTCAAGTGCTCCAGCAGGGTCCCAGATGTCTACCAGATGCACCAAGTGTATGATAACCATGAGATGGCAGGTAGCCAATCTTGTTGTTGTGCCGTTTTTGGGGCAGTTTGTGGTCTACATACACCATCTGGCCTGCTGAAAACAGAAACCACTAAAATTGCCTCATTTATAGTAATGTGGCTGTGTGGAAAACTGACCAATGTGGAAAAACACAGTGGAACAAATATAAACTGCTACACGTAGCTACACGTCGGTCATGAGAACATTCTGTCAGCAGTGCATTGTTAATTCTGCCATGTTCCTTGTATTGTTTCATAGACCTTTTAACCCCTTACGTCATTTACCAACAAGGGATTATGAATTACTTAGTAGTGTGACAGACCTTTTAAACAGTGTAATAAACCTTAACCACAAACCAATTCAAGCTTCATTTAGTTTTTTTTTTCCTGTGTTTAACAGTTTGATTTTATTACCAGCTTAAAAGGTACAAATTCATGTAAAATGACCCCATGCTGCACTCTCAAACTGAATGACACTATAGCTATATTCCTAATGTGTTCTCATGCTGTTAAAGACCTGTCAACACCAGTGGACATATCCTATATACAGGAGTAAAACCGGGCTTTATTTTCAATTAGGATGAGCTGAGAAAATCTTTATTTGGCTTTGATGATTTTGATGTCAAATTGATGTGGACACAAAATTACAGTTTGAGCCTTTAAGGCTCCTAAACTTCTTCTGCTCCCAAACAATTTCATGTCATTTTGCTGTCTGAATAAATGTTGCTGTACCCTGAATCTTGATCTCCTTTCTTTATTGTTCCCAAATGAATCAGATTCATTTCACAGCTTCATGTCATAGCAGGAAAACCACAGGTGGAACTAATAACATTATAATGTCATTATAATGATGGCTCTGTTGCAGCAGCTATTGCAATGAAATGCAGTAATTAATGTTATTAGTTACACCTGTATTTGTGTCTATTCAACATTTGTTTCACATTTTCCCCCTGGTTATATGTGTCCTCCCCTGCAGTAGATCTGTATGTTAAGTGTCTTCTTTAAATCACATATACATTACATTACTGCTAACCGTTTTTTGTTTTTTTAATACCTGATTGTTTCAGATTTCTTAACTGTTTTAATTTCCAGGAAGCTATGGTTTTCTTTCTTATTTTGTGGCTGGCCCTGTCAGTATCATCTGTTCAATCCCTTCTCAAAACTTACTTTCATATAAAGTAAATGTTATACTTTTACCCACCCTTTGTTATTTAATCAATTTTAAGTAACTTTAGTTTTTTATATTATGCTTGTTTTCCTCTACTATTTTTTCTTGCTAACATATTGCATTCTGGTCCTTTTGTGTGTGTTGTAAAGCAGTTATCAATATAATTATTATTAGTAGGAGTCATTTGCAAGTGAAGATTATATTACAGTTACAGTAACATGATTGTAACACAATTAAGTTCTCATGCATGTCTCACACAAACACAACCTGTAGAGCGTTTTGGCTGCATAATCATCAAAACAAAAGTGCAAAGTTTTGAGTTACACATATAGCCTACTACAAGCCTACAGACTTATTCTGTACTTAGGATTTCCTGCTGTTTATAAATGGCTCCCTATAATGGCCAGCCTCATCATCTGATTTAGTACACAGTTTAGGGGGTCTGACGGGATGGAGGAGGTGCCATTTCTTTAGCTATCGAAGTTCATAAATAATGCACTGTTTCCCATACATGTGAATGATGTAATGGTTTAAGTCTGCCGCTGATTTGGCTAACATCTCTGAATTGCCGCCCTGCGCCATGTGCTCAGTCGCCGGTTGCCAAACGATGAGAGGATAATCCTGATTTAAGGGGAAAACACAAGAGTGAGTATTCAAAAACGGATTATAAAAATTTGTGAAATTGTAGCTGATGCAAAGCTAGAAGCAAATTTCCTCCAGCTAGTTGCAATAAAAAGGCAGGTGTAGTTATTATAGTAGTGCGCGCTTTGGGAATGAAAGGGAGGAGAGCATCCTTCCCTGTTGTTCTCGCTGCCGGCGTAACGCGTGGGTAAAGTTGCTTATTTGGACACACACCAGCTGTGTTTCTGGACCGGACCACTGGTGTGTGTGTGTGTGTGTTTGAGTGTGAGACGGGATGTGGTTTGGTGCGACAGCTCAGTGAAAGGTTCTCACAAGTATCTCAGTCTTCCAGGCGAACACCGCGCGTCCAAGCGAGGTGGAGGGGAAAAAAAGGAGGGGGGGACAGCAGAGGCAGACAATGCGGTTTTGCGATGCGTTTTTTCCTCCGTACAAATTACACCCACACCCACGAAAGGATGCTGTGCCGAAGATGTGGGAGAAGAATTCCTCGTGATCTGGCTATTTTTCTGTAGGCTATTTTTTAAAATCGCGCTGAACAAATTCTCCTACGTTTTGACTGAGAACAAAAATAGAGATGAAATTTCCAATAGAAAACCCAAGGAAACAAGTTAACTGGGACCCTGAACAAGGTTGGTAAATACTGCTTTCTTATTGTCTGACTAACTTTAGATATAGGCTGTGCGATTTAATAGTAGTCCTAATCTCATCAACACCTCATGGAGATACCTGAGACACATTAAATCACACCAGGCTACATCACTCACCGGCTTGAACAGCTTTGCACGATTTCTCATTAATTATTTTCTTTATTTCACTTCGTGTTTTCTCTTATTTGTATGTTTCTATTCTGCAAAAAGGGACCCTTAACACAAGACAAAGCGGTTGGGGGTATTTCTTTATTCTCCATCCTTCTTGTGCTCAGCTGTGCAAGGCAGCGCTGCTGGGAGCGGAGGGTCCACCGCTTCAAGCTGGCAGGAATAACCAGCGCAAAACTGGAAATGCTGTCAAAATAAAAGCATGTAAAGTTGTTGCCTAAAATGTTGCGTAAAGGACTGCATGAGGCTATAATTCCCATCCTTTACGACTAGACATGCGTTATTTTCAGAAACACGGCTGATCACACGCGATGGATTAGCCTATAACAGTTTTACAGGAAATAAGCTCCTCCGCGCTCTTTAATGTATTTTTTTTTTTACATATGGTTTCCAAAAAATCCAATGGGGATTTTGCTTGGTCGTCATTCTCTATTGAAATATTAAATGCTTTAATTTTGTGTTGTGATATATAGATAGATACTCTATGCACCGCCATCAGTAAAGGCTTTATTGTGAAATTAGTTCTTCCGGAAGTCCTTGTTTTTCGGTGTTATTCAGGCTGGCTTGATGCTTGATTTTGAGGCTCAGCTGGTGAGTTAAACGCCTACAACCTGTCTAGTGCCTTGGGAATAACTGGGCCAAGAGCCGACCTGAGCCAACCCAAAATCTGCCCTCATGTTTACTATTACTAGACTTAGTTTTGCATTTTGTTCATCAGTGGGTGAAAAAATGCTTTTATAAACGTAATCTGCAGCTGACATGCTGAAATGTTGACAAACTGAATGTTTCAAGAGTCCCACCACAACTGTGCCCCATTAAACAGTGTGGTAAATGGTTGATGCATCATTTCCACCATCATCCACATCTTTTTTTCCATTCTTTTAGTGGCTGAATTGAGGATCATCTTCTTTTATGGACCAGAGTCTCCGGTGAACATTTCCTCTGCTTTGGCCAGACATGCCAGAGACAGAGTGAGGGCTGAGAGAGAGAGTATCAGATAGCATCAGGCCTTATTTAATTAGCAAAAAATCAATATGAAGCTAATTCAGTGGTTTCAAAAGGATTTTATATTAATGCCACGCAGCTTCAGAAATCTGAAATACAAACCAAATTATGTTAATCAGAATTTTGGTTTTTCCTCTGTGGTTTAAAATTTAGATATAGACATATTCTTTTACTTATGATTTTATTTTTTGTTTTTTTGTTTTTTTTTTATCACTTAAGTCAATGAGATACAGCTTTCTGAACTGCCCTACAGTGTATAGCTGCTTCTGCCCTGCTGCATAGAGCTGATTTATTCAATTTCACCCACTCACAGGATGAGATGAAAAGCAATTCATGTCTTAGTAAGACTAGTCATGGACTTTGGCCAATTTGCAATTAAGATGTTAAGATGTTTAACTGCATCCATCAAAACGACTGCACCACATACAGCAGGAGATATTGATGTAGGGTCACAGTCTTTCTGCTGCTTCACCTCTCAGTCTTAATTTTCTAACTCATCTCATGTTCTAAAAATAGCCAGCCACCGCCCTTAAAGGCATATACTGTAAATTGAAAGTGGCGGTTTTGCACCTTCCCAAGCTTGTGACACCACTTTGCTGTTATTGATTCACTCATGATACAGGGATTAACTAACAAGATTCATAGCTCCTGGATCAGGGAATGAGACACTTCCTGGATGTCCTTGACTCATCGGGGTGGGGTGTGGTGTGTGTGCGTGTTTGTGTGCATGAGTGCATATCCCATAAGTGATACTATCCCATTAAACAAAGGAGTGCATCCCTCAAACTTTCCATTTCTTATTCCTACCTTCCAGAGTTGCTTCATTGTAGACAACAGGCTCCACCCATGGCTCTGAGGCACGCCATGCTCCCCGATCTGAGAGAGATGGGGGCGTCAGGGGTGAACGCCGGAGCTTGGAATAGCTCATACAATGCTTTATACACACTAAAGGAATCTAAATTTGGCTGCCTCCAAGGTGCTGCTTGCCACTTGGTTGACCTACTCCAGCACACATGCATTTATTATAACACCCATCCAGCAGCCAATGACTGAAAGTGGCACTTATCCCTCTCTTACAGTCTATTAGAAAAATTGAATCCTGCCTTTCAGCAAAGAGGGTCACTCAATTTTCTCCTCCATCTAACAGTACTGTAACGGTTTAGCCACAAGTGTTGTGTGTTTTAAATATTTGCAAATGTTTTTATTATTTTTCCTTATTGTGTATGTACATATGTATATGGAGTTTGTCCAGGTTTTTCATTCATTACATTAATTTAATGATGAGGTTTTCTGCATTAGTAATTAAAGCAGTAGCTGTGGACTTCTAAGGCTCCATTTCACAGGACTAATGGCTTTTATGAGCAGAACCTAAAACACATTCTCAGCATGGCGAGACGTTGACATGACCGAGAGTCTCGCTGTGGCCTGGCTTTGACACAGCTGCAGGCTGGATGACAGGAATATTGAATTTGCTGATAGCTTTGAGTGTTGGCTTTGTGAAGAGCCCTTTATTAGTTCAGAGTAATAGAAGGAAATCAGTTTTTAGGATTTCAATGGCTGTAATGAGCTTGTGTTTATGTCCTTACAAGTAGTGTTCAGTGTGCAAAACACAGGCACGTCTTTCTTGTCCTGGTGCTGAGTCCAAACCTGTACGGTGATTTGTGATGTGTGTGTGCCTCAGCTACAGAGGTAGGTTATCAATTTTGATACCTCTGTACTCGATGAAGAGCCAATTTGGGCTCGAAACATTGAAACATTGTATTGTAGTATTTTGTTGCAAGTCCTTGGGAAGCAGAAATCATTCATAAACTAGTGTCCCCTTGCTGTTACTGCATGTGACATGTAAGCCACATGAAAGCTTAAAGGTGGGAGAAAATACTGTAATTAAACTCTTTCAATGCATTCATTTGGGATTGAGGAACAGGCTGGTTATCACAGACCAGGACAAAGGACAAACATAGGGATCTGTAAACACATCAACACTGGCAATGACCAAAATGTCCTGCGTAATAATTTCAAACTCACTTAAAAAGCCTCAAAGACTGCCTACAAAACAACATCTCAGTAGATTTTTTCAAATTACTCAATCTGTCCAGTCTGTAACAGATTCAAGGCCTTCAGCAAATTATTAGAACAGTCTGTTTTGCCTGACTTGCTGTTTCTGTCTTGGTATCTTCCAACACAAAGCTAAACAAACATAGATTAATCTAGTCTTCTCTTTCCTTGCCTCTCTGCTCTAGTGGCGGTCCAGACCAACTTGGTCCCTCCCAAAAAGGTCCAGCCTGGCATGGTGAAGTCCAGTTTAGTCCAGGCCAGTGTGGCCACCATGCAGAACCCCATGGGTTGTGACCCTAAGGCCAACGGACACTGTCCACTGCCACGCCTGTCCATCTCCTCCCGCTCTGCCAGCGTGGTGGCCAGCATGGACACCAGCTGTGA
This sequence comes from Macquaria ambigua, assembly GCA_008360985.2. Classification (NCBI taxonomy): domain Eukaryota; kingdom Metazoa; phylum Chordata; class Actinopteri; order Centrarchiformes; family Percichthyidae; genus Macquaria; species Macquaria ambigua. Next base: position 42,708 of record VMKM01000321.1, read on the forward strand.
CGCCACGGCCGCGGCGCTCCACTCGGTGATGAAGTGGAAGACGGTGCTGGCTGTGTTCATCGTGGTCGTTCTCTACCTGGTTTGCGGAGGTCTGGCCTTCAATGCTCTGGAGCAGCCGTTTGAGAGCAACCAGAAGACCAGCATCACTCTGGAGAAGGCTTCGTTCCTGGAGAGACACCCCTGTGTTACTCCTGATGAGCTGGAGGCACTCATCAAGGTGAGTGACTGAAAGTGGAGATGAACGTTTGGAGTTTTAGATAAAGTGAGACATGATAGCCACATTGTCTCTTTCCAGCTGCTCAGACAGGCTTGGAATAGTACTTTGCATTTGTTGAATCTATTCATCTCCAACAGATTAATTTGTAGGAGGACAGGAAGATAAGAAAATTAAATGAAAATGATTTGTCAAATAATACTGAGTGTCATTCAGTTTGATTGAGATAAAAGGAAGAAAGTCAGAGGACTGACCTTTACAGCAGCAGTTTTCTAGATGATGATTGCTATCAGGGGTAATAAGGGGCTCTCGGGGTAATTAATTCTGGTTTCATTAGCTTGTCACATGATCTTGAAAAGCCTGGATGCTACTTCCTTTCATGTCCAGATTGTCCTTCAGCAAATGAAGCCTTTAATTCCAGTGTCCATCGACAGAAAAAAAAAAAAAACTGCTTACTACTTGTTATGTAACAACATATGTCAATGTATTTTAATATTAAGTAAAGAATTGTGACTTTTTAGTGGACTAATTTAGAACAGTTTTGACTTCAAAGATTATTTCTGACAAACTAGCCCCAACTTAAAGCTATAATTGATATTTTTATAGTAAAAATGTATGAAATTCACTTCCATAACAATTCCATTTCTTAATGAAGATAATGGCTCGCAGTTGGAAGCTCGGAAATAGCTAGTAAGTGGACCTTCAAGTTGAGACCGTTTTGTCACATTTACTGTTCACAAGGTTAAGAATGAACTTACTTGTGTTCTCCTCATAAAAGTGTATTCATGAGTTCAGGCATCATAATTACAGATTGTGTAAGTGCTTACTTGAAGCGGTTTAGTTGTTGTTGCTACAGAGGCCAACATGAGAATGATCATTTTATAATAAATGTTGTCAGCTTCAGTTCAGTCATCCATAATCTAATCTAAATAAACTCCACTACTCAGCCACTCTACTATTGCGAAACATCCCAGGTCTAAGTTTGTTATCATTGTACTTCTCTATTAAGGTGCACTCAGCACCTAAATATGTATGCAAGTGGGTGGGTTGGATTCGTCCACTCACATGTTTTCCACTAAAAGAGTGTTGTCATTGTAGTAATAATGATAATTTATAGACACATTTAGTAGCAATTTTATTAGGTTTCCTTATGCTCTGTTGATGAGTCAATAAATCAGTTATGTAATGACTAAAGCACCATCAGAAGATACACCCCCTACTCTGATGACAGTTGATGGATAAATGTCAAGAGCAGACTTAGAGGCAGATCCATCCTTTAGCAGGAAGCACAATAATACCTTCAGGGTCGCCACAGAGATACACCCATAATTCTCAGTGACACTTCGCATCTGCAAACACATTGTACAGTACATGCTTGCACGTGCACTTTTATGTTACATAACAGCACATTAAAGTAATCACGGAAAAAAAGGGCAAATAACCGCCTTCGTCCTACGACGTTTATCCTAAAAATAAGGTCAGTCCCTGTGATCTTTATACTGTATCCACAGTTGCTTAAAGTGGAGAAATGGGAATTGTAATTGCAGCTCTATATTGGTTTAGTTGTGTCTTCCATTCATTTGTAAACAAATAGTAATAGTAGCAAACAAGACCTACAATTTTTATTACAATAGCATAGTGGGTTGTTTTGAGAAATAAACTGAATAACTAAGTTGTATCTGAATGTCTTATACCCTCAATAATAAATGTATTAGTACAGTATGAAATTCCAGAGAGAGGCTTCAACAACACCCACACGTTTTAAATAAGGAAACTAGCTCACGGCCACAACAACGCTGTTTTCTTTACTGTAAGTACTGCAAGTGTGTGATATATCTTCTATTTTAACAGGAAATTTAGTAAAACTTAGGGGTTTGAATGATCCAGGAAGATTTCAGGACCCTCTGATACTTAATAATCTACATGACACTCCATCAAAGTCTGTCTGACCATAAAATTAAATATGGCATCTATAAGAATGAATTATTTTGTGGCTGATCTCTCACATAAGAACCTGGATATAAAACAGCCTGTTTGACTTACAGCCCTTAAACTGTGACATAAAGATGGATTCAAGCTGACCTGAAGCATGTTGTTTCTGCAATGTTCCAACATAGCTTGTGAAGCTTTTATTCTCAACCCCTACCTGTGTGAACTGAACCAGATAACCAGCAGATTGTGAAAAAAAAAAAAAAAATCCCATCCCATCACAACTTAACTGTGCAATTTACAATGTCAGCCGCTTTATAACACAGGGTATGGTGATGCTTCCTGCTGCTCTCTGATATCACACCCAGAATTATAGGTCAAGATTAAGGTCACTACATCAAGCTGACATGCACAACTGGAAGCGGGATTGGAAAATGATTTGAGGTGTGTCAGCGTGCAGTTGGCTGAATGGAAAGTTTGATTTGTGAGGGAGTGCGGTGATAGAAAAAAGTGGGAGTAAGATCAGTCAAACACTCCTTTGCAGAAGATGTTCACAAAGAAGAAAAAAGAGGGACATTCTGTGCCATTATGGGATATTTTCTTTGGAGAGTAAGGACCAAATGTCAAATCCCTTTTATCAACAGGAGTACCTAATTAGCAGTATTCCGCAGAAAGCATAAGGAAATACAGAGGATCTCTCAGTAGAGCACTGCAAATAGTTTATATCTGAGGCAAAACAGATGTCAAGAGAACAAAAAGAACCTTTTTGGAATAATGTTTTTTCTCATGTAGTATGAGGATAGCAAATACAAGATTCCTGTTAGTGCCACAGTGCGTTCCTCTGATTCTCTGAAGCTTGAAATAACCCCAAAGAGAAAACCAACTACATGGCATTTGGTGTGCTCCACTTTCCACTAGAATGGCTCCATTTGACGTTAGCTTCCTCAACACTGCTCCAGTGAATATCGGACTGCCTATCTGTCTCTCTCTCCTTCTCCACACCCACCTCTGTTCTGCTCTTCTTTCTCAGAGGAGCATCCTTTCTTCTTCTTTTTCCCTTGCAGTGCTCAACCTTTGAGCCACAAAAGCACTATCATTAGTTTGTAAAAAACAAAATCAATGACTAATCAATGACTTCTCCTAAGGAGAAGTGTGAAAATAAAAACCTTTAGCACGGTGTTCCTGGGGTCCGGAGGGAATCAATTATTCATTGCACAGGCCAGCAGTCACAGACCTCCTGCTGCAAAGCAGCACTAGTAGCAGCAGCTGAATCATAGACAAGACTGTCTCCTGGACAAATGATCAAATTCAGATGCACAAGATAACATATGACAGCCTTTCTCACCAGCAACTGAAGGCTAAGGAGTTATTTGCCTGTATGAAATTTCCCAGAATTCATTTACAATATTACATTTGACAAACTGAATGTATTAAAATAATAGTTTGACATGTTGAGATATTTGCTTTTCTCCAGAGAGTTAGACAAGAAGATCAATACCACTCTCATGTCTATACAGTAAATGTAAAGATACAGCAAGCAGCCAGTTAGCTTAGCTTAGCATAGACTGGAAACAAGGGGAAACAAGGGGCAAAGGTAACAAAATTCGCCAACTGGCACCTCTAAAACTCACAAAAATTATGAGTTTTAGAGGTGCTGGTAGACGGATTTTGTTACCTTTGACAGAGCCAGGCTAGCTGTTTCCTTCTGTTTCCAGTCTTTATGCTAAGCTAAGCTTACCATACAGATGTGAGAGTGGTATCAATCTTCTCAGCTAACTTTCTGCAAAAAAGTAAATAAGTGTATTTCACAAAATATCAAAGAATTTCTTTAAATCAGAAGAAATAATCTTTATTATTTATCACTCTACTAAGTTATGATGGTACTTCAACCCTAAGCATTGCAAAAATAACGAATATCATGCCATGTGTGAAGCTCACACTGACAAATAACACAATTTCTTTCCTGCTGTCTCAAGAAAAGGCCTTCAGGCTGCTTCACAAGTACTCCATCAAAGAGTCTGTCTGGTCTTCTAACAGGTTCCGTTATTGGTCTGTTCGTGCTGTGTCAAGCCTGTCACTCAGACAAAGATCCTCTGTGGCGACACAGCAGTGGTGACTCATTGTTGTCAAACTGTTTGGCGCAGGAGTCGACAGAAAAATGGCAACCTTGGGATGAATGTGGGTGTACATATATACAGCGTGTGTGTGCTCGAGACGGAAGAAGACGATGTGCTAGAGAGTAAGCACTTGTAAAGGTTTGCCCCACAGCATGTGTTGATTTAATGTGTGTGAGTGTGTGTCCATGCTCGTCTGTTGACCTCCTCATGCCTGCTGCAGTATCTGCGCTGTCCACCTACCCACTGTGCGCCCACAAAGACAGCAGACCTAATTGGCTTTCCTGGTGCCGTTGGGATGACTCACACTGTGGCACGATGTGAAGCCGTGATGTTATTGACACCAGTCAAGCCTCGTTTATTGATGACTCACTTATCTGCAAATAAACCTTTATAAACACTGCAGCTACCTGCGGTAAAACCACGTCAGGACACGCAAACCAACACCGTCATGATTTTTATATAGCGTGAATTACATGATTTTCAGTTGATTTATAGTTGTTTGTGAGAACTATTATCAAAGTTAGGCGGCTTTATCAAAATGCTACAGTGACTAATGAGGAATCGGCTCCTCAGGTGTCAACACAACGTGCGCCAACTAATGAAAATGCTATAAATATTGACAAACCCTTGTGCCTTCAAATGTCTCAACACAAGATACTGTATATGCAGTGGTGAAATGTAACTTAGAGCATTTACTCAATTACTGTACATTATTACTTGACTGCTGCATATGATTTTAAAGTACTTTATTTCCCTTTTAATGCTAATTTATACTTCCCCACTACTTTTCAGAGAGAAATACTCTACTATATTTATTTGACTATTGGTTTTACATTAAACTACTTAACAATATATAAAGTAGTTAAATTGAGCTCTCCCTTGATCCTCCACAATTAATGGCTGAGCTGTTGAATTGCATTGGGTTTATTGGTGTACCTAATAAAGTAGCCACTGAGTGTAAAATATAATATTATGACACCAACAGGAGCCATTCTGCTCCATAATACTTTTAAGTACAGTTTGTTGGTAATACTTCTGTAATACTTCTGTAGTATTTTTGTGGTAATTCTACTTTCACTTATGTCAAGGATTTGAGTATGTTATCAGAATATCAGTGCTCCATTTGTTTTTAAAAACAGTAAGTCACAACTGCAAGATAATCATAAGAAAATAAATAAAAAAACAAAAACAGGCAGTGCTCAGTGCTCACTTCACAAACAGTTCTGATAAGTTCAAATCAGCCTTATCTGTGATGGAGCAGAGTCTTCCTGTTTGGCAGTCATTTGTGCAGCTTTAATGCTTCAGCTATAGATATTAGTGATTGTGAAAGTGCTGCAGAGGAGAGTGCTTGGCACCGGCTCACAGTGAGGGTGGGTGAAGGAGAGCGTGAAGCGCCATGCTGGCTGGATCACTGCCGTCACCTGCTGTGGGGTAGAAAGGCACGCTGAGAGGATAAAGATCTGCAGTGAGTTAGCTTGCTCTCTAATGATCCTGCCGTGTAGAAAATGAAAACACACATTAGCAAAGCGCCCGTCAAGACTGTGTGTTTGCAAGAGTGTCTGTGTGCCGATTCCTCTGTGCAGTCAAACTGGAGGAGAGCATGTGAGAAACATAAACACCATTTGTCGTCCTAATTAACATGCTGCAACACAAATCAGTCACCATCCTCATGCCTCAAAAGTGCATGTGGAGAAGGAGGATTTTCTCTCTAACGCAGCGTGAACTTGGCTGTGAAAAAGGCGAGAGACAAAAATAGACCTTCTCATAAAGTATTCGGCTACATTGTAAGGCTATTAATAGCTCTCCCTTGACTCCAGAATTAGGTTATTTGGGGTTTATTATCACTTTGATTTTTCCCCTATAAAGTAGCTGTGTCTGCTAAAACCTATGAGATAGCATTCATGTAATTGGCTAATTTTAGATACAAAAATCAGTCTCATCAGGGGAACTGGCTGAGGTAATCACATGCAAGATTATGAGTAGGCATGTGCAGCGATGTGTGTAGAAGTGGTCCTCCACTCTGTCTGCTTTGAAATGTATGTCACAAGAGTTGATGCATATTTTATTATATGGACGTGCATCTTACCAACAGCTTGCATGGATAGATTGGGGTTTGCTCCGAATGAAGAAGCTGTGCAATACATCCCGCCGGGAACATTGGAAAATGCACTGAAGCTATTTCTTACCAAAGGCAACCCTCACAATGACTTTCATGTCAGCAGAACCGATGTTTATTTGAGCCCAGAAGCAAAATTCAAACTATAAATTTCCATGGAGATAAGAAAAAAAATGCTTTTCTCATAAAATGCCCATAAACAGGGAATTTAGAAAGAACGCAAGTAGATTAACTTCTCATGGCTACATAATGGAGCACAGAAGGCGATCAATGAGAATAACGATGCAGTAAATGCAGAGCATTGTGGCTTCTTAATGTTTTCCCGACACTACACAAGCTGGGGATAAAGAAAAGCCGAGGGACTAAAGAAAAAAGCTGACACTGAATAAAAGAGAGATAAAGGTCTCTCTGCTGCAAGTGAAAGTCTATGTGTGAACTGTAAAAACATGCAAATTGGGTAAGATTGCTGAGTGGAGAAACAGTTCCATGTGAAGAGCGAGACACTGAATAATTTGAGCTGATCTCGTGTGCTAGATGTTTGTGTTTTCATATATTAACATTATAATGGTTGTTTTTTACAGTGAACATGTATTGGAGAATACTTTTAGTCAAAAATTACTTGCATAGAATTTTTTTCACACAGGATATTTTCTTAAATCAATACTAAAGACCATGCTTGAGGACAGTGGTTCCCAACATTGGGGTCGGGACCTCAGCAAGAGGTTGCAAGCAACATCTTGGGGGTCCCAAAAATATCTGCTACAAAAGTTATGGTTATTTTTTCCTACTTAAAACCAAATCTTTTATTTTTTTCTTGTGAGTCTTTGGTTGAACTGGTCACAGCCGGCAGACAGATGCATCTAGTGACGAGGGTTTGCAAGTAGACATCGCTTCATTTTAAGGGTTCACAAGCCAAAAAGGCTGGGAACACTGCTCTGGATATCTAAGGCTGGGCTCTATATGGCTGAAAGTATGTATACATCATAATACGAATGTATGCAAAATGTTAAAATGATAAAATAATCAAATTCATCTTGCAATGCAATGCTTATTTTGTTAGTTTTTAATTAAAGGTTATTGGAATCATTAGTTTAGACAACAGCATTTTGTAACACAATAACACGATATGATCATATTATCTTATGATATAAGATTCCACTGCAAGATACAATAATATTGAACTGATTGAATTAATTGTAACTCCATTCACTTAGCTCTACTTCCTGTGTTATAACAGCTTTATGACGTGGGTCTAGGATTAATTCAATTCCCTCCATCTAACTTATATTCCCCTCCCCCATTTTCAAAACCATCTTCTTCCTTTCTCTTTTATCAGGTAGCGTGACTTTCCAGGTTCAATCTATCCTCAGTTACCTCACGAGTGTTACACAATCAGGGGTCACACACGAACATTGTCAGGAGATGGCTTAATGTGCTCACTCTCTTCATGCCATCAGGACTTTATATAGTGGAATCAAAGCAGACACACGTGTTTGTTGTGTTGCCGTCAGCTGAGCTGGCATGCAAGCGTGACCTTGAATTCCTCTGTTTATGAGAATTATGATCATTATACTGCATACATTTTGCTCTTTGCAGCACGCCATTGATGCTGTGAGCGCAGGAGTGAGTCCTATTGGAGACACATCCTACAATTCCAGTTACTGGGACCTGGGCAGTGCCTTCTTCTTCGCTGGAACCGTCATCACAACCATAGGTAAAGTTTTAAATAATCCACTCTTCAATACAATGTAGTGTAATGTTGATAAAACATTATGATGATCACAATGATCACAAGCCGCACAAATCAATTTCTACCCAATCAAATAAAAAGTTTCCAAATTAGGCAGAAAACTATGGAAGTCCAAAGTGTTCAATATTAAATACATAAAAAAGATATTATGAAATAAATAATTATATGAATAAGTAGTGTAATATATATAAATAAACCAACAATTTGTGAAATAATTGAAGAAATAATTAAAACTCAACCCATTCATATAAAATGTCATTATTTTCATAATAACAGAGTTTAAACTAGATATTATTTTTATTTCATTATAGACATTTTTCTTTCAAAATCTGTTTTTATCTTGTAATGACACTTTGTCATTATTATTATTATTATTTACAAATTATCCTTTCATTTATATATATGACAGAATTTATTAATGTAATTTTCTTTTTTTCATACTTACTTATTTATTTATATAATATTGAAAACTTTGGGGCTCCACAGCAACCCCCAACCTGGCAACACAACAAGAAAAAGCAATATTATATTGTCACTATTGCAAAATCTTATATATACAAAACTGTAGTCTTGTCTGCATTTGGTGATGAATAAAATGCTCCACAAAACAACAACATGAGCTCATAAATGCAAAACTAATTATATTTTCAAACAGCGTTGAAGTGCTTTAGATGGGATTTGTTCTTTCAGTCTGTCAAAGGTGTTTTCTCATTACAAATCTCTGCAAAGCTGTGCAAATCCCTCCCTCTTATTGCTGCCCTCAGGTGAGTTTAAAAATCCCTTTGCCCTCATGAGGTGGGGCTAAATGATGCAAAGCCAGAGAGATTTAACAACTGTGAAGATCAACATCATCGAGGATCCTGACAAAACAGACACTGCTGACAGAGACGATGTGTTTTTACTTTATGTCAAGGTGCCTCTGCGTGCTTTATTCCCCTTAAAAGCCTTTCTTGCTTTTACAAGACAAACATGTTATTAACTATTTGTGATTCAGAAGACTTTTTAAATGAAAGCGAAAAGCCTTTGGATGCCTGGAAGCTTTGATCAAATGAGACCATTTACAATAGACGTAGGTCCATTTAGGGGCCACAATTACAACATCAAAGCTGACGCATTAAAGTTTCTATTCTCTCTCTATTAGCTGAATGTCCCTTCATTTAAGGGACTGGAAAAAACACGATGTTACTGACCCTGACCTGTTGTTTTGGTGTAGTCCAGAGATTTAATTATCTTCACCTTTGCTTATATGCTGCTGAACAGTGGCTTAATTTACTTCACTCCCCAGATGTCTTATTTTGAAATATCAAAAGTTCGAATACAAGAACTAAGACCCCCAGCTTCAAATTACTTAACAAGTACAAAACATATTTATTCTCTAGACATGCTCAAATTAGTTTAGATAAAATTCTATGCAAAATAGTCATGATAAAACTGTCCTTGATGTGAGAAAATCAGAAAAACACCGTGACAGCGGAAGAAAGAAAGTGGAAGTAAACATGCTACCGACAGGATGCATGTTTTGCTAATATTCTAGCCTCAACAGGTTAAAATGGTAGGAGTTTGGTAATTGTATGCTTTGTCCCCTGTCTTGCTGGCTTCTTCACTGTATCTCTGTTGCTGTAGGGCTATATTTAATGCAATTTTCTCTAAGGGGAACCTAATTGTTGTCTATTTACCACAGACCCCTGCTACAGGAACTAAGAGGCACTACATAAGGGCTTCAATTGATTATGTTGCATAAGAAAGTCTTGATTGTCTTCCTCTGCTTCTTACTCTTACTTACTTACTCCTTTTTGTCCTTAACGTCACATTTCTTCACTCATTTACCCTCTTTTTTTTTTTTTTTACTTCTTCTCTCCTCTTCCTTGCGTTTTCCTTTCTTTGACAGGTTATGGAAACATAGCTCCAAGCACAGAGGGCGGGAAAATCTTTTGCATCCTTTATGCCATATTTGGCATCCCTCTCTTTGGCTTCTTGTTGGCGGGCATTGGAGACCAGCTGGGGACCATCTTTGTGAAAAGCATCTTGAGAGTTGAGAAGATATTCAGGGTGAGTTGCAAGTATCACAATGTATTGCTTTTTCTATGTTTATGTGTTGTGTATGTCTTTGTGGATGAAGCTCCAATATGCAAAGTATTATTCCAAAATTTCATTTAACAACAAGCTAGTTTTAGTTATTTTTTAAATTCATATTTAATGTATGTTATGTATCAGTGCCTTTGGGCCTTTGTTATCACCCTCAGATGATCTTTTTTAATAGCTTGTATTAGATCTAACAGCATCTCCTATTTGCTTTTCTCAGCAAAAACACAAACAGATCAGCCAGACTAAGATCAGAGTGACGTCCACCATCCTGTTCATCCTGGCTGGCTGCATTGTTTTCGTCACCATCCCTGCTGTCATCTTTAAACACATCGAGGGCTGGACCACACTGGAGGCCATCTACTTTGTTGTGATCACTCTCACCACAGTGGGAATAGGAGACTATGTGGCAGGTAGAACGATGGTTGTTCTGTCATGATGTACGTGATCGTTTTGTCGAACTATCACGACTTATTTTTGACCGTACTGGTATTTTTCCTTCCCCTCCAGGTGGAAACCGTAGGATCGATTATATGAAGTGGTACAAGCCTCTGGTGTGGTTCTGGATCTTAGTGGGTTTGGCATACTTTGCAGCCGTCCTCAGCATGATTGGAGACTGGCTTCGAGTACTGTCTAAAAAGACCAAAGAGGAGGTGGGGTTCATTTAATTACACCGCTCAGTATTACATTAGAGAGGTAGAAAATAAAAGGTCACTCAGCTGCTGCATCCTCTGTCTCTTCTCTATTTTTCCTATTAATTGCTGCTCAGACCTCGTCAAAAGGTTCTGTAAAAGGTTGCTGTTGTTTGAGGTGTTCAAGATGTGAAGCTCCTAAAGTCCAGACAGAAGAGACAATGGCTTATTGATCCTCTAGAATGGAAAACAATATTTAGGGGCTCAGTACAAGGCTGGTCAGTTTCAGCACAAATAAATTTTAGTTGTCAAACGTTTCTACCATGTACACATTTTTTAATTTTAAAGTGCCTGAAAACTTGGTTTAAAATCTTTTCTCTATAGCATTAAATATTTCCGACAAGATCAGCAGCAATCAAAGTTAAAGTTTGGGAAAAAATATCCTCCATCAGGACTGCGTGGTTGTGGTATGATCACATTTGACTGACATTGCTGCATACATGAGCAAACAACCCCACAACTGTCGTCACACTTTGATTCAAACGTTGCTAAATCCTGATTGGTGCACAGAAGTATGTGACATCACCTTTATCCAACTGAGCCCTGCCCACTTCAAACTAGTGAGAAATCTCCAAAATTGTTTCAACTTTGGCAGAAGATTTTGTTATCATTCAGGACCCCATCACTTATACTAAGAGGCTGATTGAGACATTGGTTTTCAGGGCCTTTAAGAAACAATAGTTTAACACAATGACAATGTCTTGCTGATAGAGATTGTACCCCGTATGCTTTCCTAATCTATTCCTGATCTGTCGTCGCAGGTTGGGGAGTTTAAAGCTCATGCAGCCGAATGGAAGGCAAATGTACGAGCAGAGTTCCGTGAAACGCGGCGGCGCCTGAGTGTTGAGATCCATGACAAGCTCCAGCGGGCCGCCACCATCCGCAGCATGGAGCGCCGTCAGCTTGGCCTGGAGCAGCGAGCTCACTCTCTGGACATGCTGTCTCCAGAGAAGCGGGCCTTGTTCGCCAGCCTGGACGCTGGCCGCTTCAAGACCTCCTCCCAGGAGAGCATCGACACCAAGCTCAACAACCTGAGGCTGAAGGGTGCCTGTGAGCCGTACGACCATCAGGGGAGTGAGCAAGCGCAACAGACAGCGTCTTCCTCAGAGGAGAATCTCTTCAACCTGCGCTTCGGATCCCTCACCAAGATGGCCAGACGCAACAAGAACCGCGAGCTGCGGAGGAACATTCCTGAAGATGCGCGGCGGGCGAGTGTATGCATAAACAATGGCGGTGCCATGCTGGGGGAGGAGAGGACGGAAGAAGAAGAAGAAGAAGATGGGGAGCCAGATGAGGAGAACGGAGAAAGAAAAGAGGGAAACACCAGTCTGACAAACCTGTCACAGTACACAAAGGAGCGCTCCAAGTTGAATGGGTTCACGCCAGTACAGGCCAAAGATAGAGAGAGCGACTAGGTATTGGTTGGAAGAGCACTTCAGAGACAGAGAGTGAAAGATACAGAGACAGAGACACAGAACAAGAGTGCATGGTCCTTTGAGATGTCAAGAAATGTGCCTTTCTGTTTCCTATGCTTAGATTGGAACTGCTCCCAGGAAATTCAGTCATCGTGCCATAGCCATGGGAAGAAAATGTGTTGCCAAAAATGAATGAATGACAAATTGAAGAGACAGAAGAGGCCGTAGTTAAAATACCTCATATCGGATGTTACTGTAGAATGGGCTACTTAAGAACTTTCCTTTCTACAGGATCTTTCCAGCTTCGTTTGTCTTTCAGCCCTGACGACTCTTACGAGACACTTGTGCAACGGCTGTCTGTTAATGCAGAATCTTATTTTTTAAGAGCGTGGGCAGGACATCCCGAGAGCTAGCTTCATGTCATCCATCTTCAGAAACATTATCGATCTCCACTTTGTCATCTCATACTGTGGTGGCTATTTTTAGCTCAGCGGGCTGCTACAAAAGGACTTCCACTTTTAATGAATGCAGGGTGGGAGGTTGTGTTTCTGCTGGATCAATAGACAATACAAGCATTTACCTAGCTGACATGTATAAGTATTCCTACATGATATGTGACTTTGAAAATGTAGCTCTAGTAGGGCATACACTACTACATACTAAAAGCTCATAAAAACAAACCTATTCACCTTGATTGTGCATGGTTATTAAAAACACAACCATAGCAGTTAATTGACATAAACTAACTTGAAAGCTTGAAATTACAGCTGTAATAATGTTTCCTTTTGTTTTACTAAAATGAAACGTTTCTTTCATTCATATTCGGTGAAAAAACGAGCTGGAATTCAACTGACAGACACACATTTAATTACCTTTGGCCATGAGATTGTCAGCAATGTTGAAAACACTTTTTTTTTGTATATGACATTCACATTATCACAAATGTCTTGAGACTACTTAAAATACTTTTTAATTAATGAATGTGATGCTGTTGATTTTGTACTCACCAAGCATGTTTGCATCTATGTTTACTCCTTTTTATATCAGCCAGGCACTTGAGTTGAATTTTCCATTGAACTGTAAAATATGAACTAAATACATTGTGTTTCTTTTTTATATTTCTTTTCCAAAACTCAGTCTGTTTTGGCTTCAATTATCTTCAAACTGAAATGTGTTCCCCTGTAGGTCCTACAGGTTCACTCATTAATATGTTTGACACATGACCATTTTAACTTTATTTGCATTTTACAAACAGGCACTGACGCTACTAGCCAACGGCTATTTTACAGAATTATTAAATGTATCAATAGCGTGCATTGCATGCATTTCTAAAGCTGAATTACACACACACACACACACACACACTGGTTGTACTTGTAACCTGTTTATCTGATATGAATAGCATTAACCTTTCCATGACCATGACCTGTGACAAGTCCTCATTTGTTGTGTACAGTTTATTTTATGAACAGATCACATTAAATGTAGTGAGTGCCTTTTTCCAGATAATAAACATGACAAAAGAAATGTAAAAGGTGGTAATTGATATACTCACAACATCATTAGCATATTAATTCAATATAAACTGGTGGTATTGCAGAGTGAGGGGCATTGCTACAAAACAATTAAAGCCATCAACAGAGCAGAAAAAGCACAGGTGTTATTGATAACATTAATGATGGCTTTGTTCTATTAAAGTGAGCAGTAAGTCATGCCAGTGTGACAGTGAACCAGTCTGCACAATATCAGGATCCTGAAACTGAAGCAGCTAAATGGGATTCAGCCATCATTAATTTTATTATTCACACGTGCTTTTCTCACTGTCAAAATGTCTTTCCTGAAAAAGGCCTATTGCTGGCTTTTACAGTTGCAAGAAGTACAGTTCATAGGTTTCATCCCGGTCTTTATAATCGTGTGAACATGAACTTGTTTTTGTTAAGTAATCAGAGATGTTTTTGGACATTCTCACTGAACTCATGAACTGTTCATTGTGTTCACTGTGTTCGTGAGGACTGGCCGAGTGGTGGACGAAGAAGATGCCACATGTTCTGTTGTTCATTAAAAGCTAATATACTAGCCTCCGAGGCTCTGGGCTACACAGCACAAAGACAGAATCATGCAATGGTGCAACCTAGAACATATGGCCTGAATGCACCCTGCTATTATAGGGCACTGGTTACAGACTGTGTTACTTTTTTGGGTGTTTTGGCCATCATCCTCTCAAAATGTTTTGGCACACATAAGATGGGCAGCTGAGATGAATGAGACTGGGCTTCCCTTGGTAAACGTGTACATCCTTTAACTGGAAATTTCTAATAGATGGGGTTACAGCTGGTAGGCGGCTGTGACGAATTATGGTCCATGTAAAACCACTGAATAGGAAATGGTTAAATTTGACCTCTAGCGTAATGTAATTACTTTCCGGTGACATAATTTCCTGTAAAACATTGTTGACAAATGTGAAAATATTCTTTTGCATTTTATGTAGTTTAATTTCATTATACTAAATGCCACTATGTACCAGTACTATACACTGAACTATTTAATGATCTCAAGTTCTACATCTATTTTGTGTATTATTCACTATTTTGGAGGGAATGAAGACAAGCCACACAAGGACACACTGCAAATTCTCTCAATTTACTGAATTTATTCAAACACAATATGTCAACAAAGCATCGCTCCTCTGCACACTCCTCTGAATTTATTTTTATCCTTTTCCTCTTTTCACTCCTCTCAAAGTTTTTCGCCCAACCAATTTTTAGAATATGCATTATCACTGTGAATTTGCCTTGACGCAGCTTTTGGGTAATTAAGTGACAGAATTCATTAATATGCCACTGACTCCCAGCGTGTTGCGCGATGCTGGAGGCCGAGGTCTCCATCCGTGCATGTCTAGCTCGGAGCCACAGTCACGTGTGTCAGAGTGTGTGTGGCACCCAGGAAAAAGACCCAGCTGACAGAACTACAAAAGAAATTAATCAGGGAGGCAGTTAAGTAACGGCAGAGCTATAAATTGCATGTAATAGAAAGGGTGCGTGTGTGTGTATGTGTGTGTTTGTGGAGGTTTTTCCTTCAAGGTGTAAGTGACCTCAACCTGCTCCGCCCCCCCTCCTCTCTTTCTTTTTTGTCTGTGTCTCACGATCTTTCTGTCCCTCCATCTTTATCTCCGTTCCTCCCCCACACGCGATGAATCAACCAGGGATTTTATGCTCACAGTTTTTTTATTAATTGATTTTTTCCTATTTCTGTATTGTTCATTAGTCTATTTACTCAATCAGAGTCACCGACATGGAAGAGGCTGGCAGAGTGATTTTTACTACATGGCAGGAAACAGAAAAACATCTTTTTACCAAATTATAGTAATATTCACATATACAACTGAAAAGTTATACCTAGATGGAAAATAAGCATTTTTGTGTTTCAGAAATACACAAATCACATGCAGTTTTTACAGTAAATGGGGATGTAAAAAATGGAATTAAACATTTTTCAATATAATTAAATTCTATACAACACAGCCATTAAATACAAGCTCGGCAATAATCAACACCTCACTAACACAGTGTCAAAACTGAAAAAAAAAAGGCTGTTGCACTGGATTGCACAGTTGTACCTAACTAACTGGTAAATCAGTGTGTGATCCAACTGCTTTTAGGCTCATATTAACCCTCTACTGCATATCATTGCTCTGAGGCAACAGGACGTCTTTTTTGACCCTCACACCCTCCCAGTTATGTAAATATCTTAACTTTTACCCATTCTATCATATGATGGTATGTTTCTGATGAATCAACTGAGGGGCTAAAGTGGGTATGATGTTGCATTTTGGCGTAGGAGAACACTTTCAGAACCACCGGCGCAGTGCTAGTAAAGGGAAAGAAATGTGATTATTTTTATAACTTTCTAGAAAAAAATGAAGAATGTGCATGAATCTCTAAAGATGGTTTAAAGACACATTTTATTTTTCTATATATTCATAAACTGTGATTTTACATTTGCAGCCTCAAGTGGGTTGACACATTATCATTATTGCAGTGCTTAGTGGGTCATAAATAGCAATGTACTGATAATAGGCAACATTTGAAAAATGTACAAGCATGCCAAAAAGCAACAAGGTGAAAGTAACTAAAAGTAACTATAATTTTACACTTTGACTACTGGAGGCATCAAATCACTCAGACTCCCTTTGCATGTGTTCACTTTGCAGACTGCACCCACATCTGCTGCTCTCTTTGCCTTCTTTCTTACTTCCTTCACTCCCATGCATCCATTTAAACAAATCCAAACCATTTAAAAACCCTGCGCAAAATGTTTATCTTCCTATACGTCTCTTTGCTGCCTCCCTTTACTTCTTTTTGTTTTGTGCGCTTAGTGTTGATCCTCACATCTATCAACTGTGTTATACTACAACCTGTAGGGGGAGAAAGGCAACTGTGATGGGTGGCTGCTCACATCTGATTGCACCCAAAGGCCTCCTTTAACGACTGGTCACAATGAAAGGTGAGAAGGAAGAGTTTGACCTTGGTGGCTGAGGAACAGACTTGTGATTTGTTTTACTTGTGGCTCCGTGCTGCATTATCATATTGTGTTTACTCTTTTATTCATTACCTCCATATGAACTTACAAAACGTTACCTTAGGCTGCATCTGTCTCACTGGCATATGCAGGTTTAGGTGCAGTTTAAATTAAATTTGCACATGGAGTTTGTATGCAACAGAAAAAAACATGTATTCATTTGATACGTTGACGAAGTATTTTCATCCATCTGGCCTTCATCTAAATCATGACACTTTGCCAGAGTGAGAGTAATTGAACATTCCTGGTCTTAAAACTTATCTGATGCCAAAAAGCATCTCTTATGGCTCCAGTATTTTTCTTTCTGGCATACTGACAGTTAAGGAAACATGAATTGATGTCAACCATCAGAGTGTTGTAGCTTTACAGCTCCTTCCTCCTTAAAAGAGCTGTGCAGTGTACCTCAAGGGGTGCTTCAGAATCTCGAATCCATCGGTTTTAGAGTGTGCATGAATGAGAACAGAGGCTTGTGTGTCTCACCCGGAGAGGATGGCCCTGCATGCATCGGCACGCATCCTAATCTTACCAAGTCTAAACCAAGTGCTCTTAAATAAAGGCAATCTCAGTTAAGGTAGCCATACAACAGAAAAATGACTCCTCTTTCATTTGAGTGATGAAGGGCACGAAACAAATTCACTCCCTTTTGCAAATAGATCAAGTAGAGGGATTCTCCCTATAAACATGTTCAAAACAGCCACGAATCACCCACGAGGAAGGCTTCTGCTTCTGCTAACTCATCCCCTATGTTTGTTCATCTTTAGTTATGCATAAAGCTTACATGTAACAGGCAATTCTGCAGCTTTTCTCAGACAGAAACTGCACTTGGCTCCCTCTTGTTAGTATAAATAGGATCTAAAGCCATTCCTGATATGCAGAGTTCCATTTAGCTGAACTTTGACCTGCAAAGTGGCGTGACTCACCGAGGCTGTGGGTGGGACTGACCTCGTCTTTTCTCCAAAATTCAAAATGGAGAAGTACTGTTGCCATTTTAGGTAGTCCCCGAAACAGCAAAAATCACAAAAGCCTTAAAGGCTGAAAGGGCAAGAGAGGGAGAGCAGAACGGAAGTTGCACAATATAAAGACGTAGTTTTTCACTTAACTGGGACTAATGTTAACTAGCTAGATCTAGCTCAAGTGCACTTACCTACATTATGGTAGCAACCCTGTAATGTTGTTGGGGAGGGGGGTGTTCTGAGCGGGACAAGAACAGACTCAATAGACTGATAAAAAGAGCTAGCTCAGTCTGTGGCTGCCCCCTGGACTCCATCGAGGTGGTGGGGGAGAGGAGGGTTCTGGCAAAACTGTCCGCCATCATGGACAACACCTCCCACCCTCTGCATCAGACTGTGGGGGCCTTAAGCAGCTCCTTCAGTGACATGCACCTTAGGGTCTTTGTATTTTTTTATTTTTTATGTCTTTTATATTTATTGTATTGTGTATATAATGTTTCTTTTATTTAATTGCTTTTTTTAAAATTTCTTCTTTCTTTCCTTAATTGTTGTTTTATCTCTTTTTGAGCTGCTGTAACGGTGAACTTTCCCCACTGTGGGATCAATAAAGTTTATCTTAGTCAGTCCCACCACAATTTTACCCTGTTAATTCTTGTCTGACTGAGATGTGGGAGAACATATCCGTGATCCTACCATGTGAGATTATTGTAAAAAGCAGAATTAGCAAGTCACAAAAAAGGTCCTTCATTTAAATTTCTCCTCAAATTAAAGCATTCATTGTTTATACATTTTTCAGCCTTACACTTACA
This sequence comes from Macquaria ambigua, assembly GCA_008360985.2. Taxonomy (NCBI): domain Eukaryota; kingdom Metazoa; phylum Chordata; class Actinopteri; order Centrarchiformes; family Percichthyidae; genus Macquaria; species Macquaria ambigua. The sequence continues at coordinate 61,360 of VMKM01000321.1, forward strand.
ACTTGCCACACTCGCCAGCAAAATGAAACAAAAAACAGAACCATGATTTTTTTGTTACCTGTAGAAACATGAAAATGGAGACAGAATTTCATCTAATTCAGTAAAATTAAACACAAACATTGTTGCTACCCTCCTTTATGTGATTATTATTTCCCCACCTTGAAGATTTTGAGAGGATGTATGCCAGAACAAGGAGTTGCTGTGAGGAAGAGAAACGTGTGAAAGTGCTGAGAGCGACAGGGAGGATGTTGAAGAGGAAAGGTTGGAGGGAGTGTCAGACAGTCACCTGGAGGAGCCCAGTGTGCTCTGCATCAAATGCAACAGGAGAGAGATTTCAGCCTGTCAACGTGTGTCTGGCAGCTGAGATACTGAAGTGAAGAGAGGTGCAATATGATGTCATCTAAACCAGCCAAGAGAAACTGACAAATCCAGTACATCATGTGACACTTAAAGTACCACAGAGGGCTTCAGCTCAGACCAGGAGTTGGGTTTGAACTTAAGACAGATTTTGGATTAAATGGGGTTGACAACAACTACAGTAAAACTGTTTAGGGGCCCTTTTTGCATGTCATCCCTCGTCTCTCTTCAAATACTGTAGTTAAGACACAAACCAAAACTTCCATCCTATAATGCCCAAAAATTACACAACAAGAGAACATTATTCTTTTCATGGTGACATGTCACTTTATGAGTCTATTTAAAAAATATATATCTTCAGTCTAACAAGAGTTTAAGAAATGTCTTAAAATGCAAATATTTGGTAAAGGGAGGGAACTACATTGCCCAACAAGGAGAAATATGTAGAGAAAATCTACAACCTGAATTCATGTCAAATTCATGTTTTTTATTGTATATATCAATGCTTCTTATTTGATTTAAGCATAAAACTGGTTGTTTTAGGATTGTGTCTGAGGGCAGAGGTCATTTAGTTACAGAGGTTTAGAGCTACAGAAGCTTATGTTAATACTCATTTGGCAAAAAATGACTCATATACGCAATGTTATGTGTTGCACTACAAGACTACACACAACACATGATGAACAACAGAGGCCTGCTTCATTTATGGTTGAATTAAAGTTCAGCTGTAGCTGCCATAGAACTTTCTTTTTTTTTTGTCAGCACCCCATTTCTGTTAGACTGCCCCCTATTTGTGTTTGAGATGCAAATAATGAACTGTAATTAGATGGCAGATTGGATTTACATGAGCTTTGTATTTAAATTTTTACCAGTTGATTTAGGAAGAATTATGTAAAAGTGTTGATGCAAACTATAAAAGGGAAAACTTCTGCTTTTGCTGGGGGCCAAAAACTTTTTGTTGCAGGGCCGGCAAGTCGCTATGTGCCTACCACTGGCCAAAACCATCTCTAACAGACAGTTTCCTAATCCTTACCAAAATAGTTTAACCCTCCTGTATTTATTTAACCTTTATTTAACCAGGTAGGGTCCACTGAGGTTGGAAACCTCTTTTGAAAGGGAGACCTGGAAAAGACGACAGCATTAAAAGTTGCATACGAATCAATACAAAATCAGACAACAGATAGAACAATAATAATATAATAAATAATAAAGAACGGACACAATTAAAAATGGAGGCATTTACCGTAGAGTTTACAATTGTCTTTAATTCTGCCAGAAATATCATGTTTACTTGATTACGGTTAATCATATTGATGATACATAAACATATGTGCATACAGTATATTCATCATTAATGTGTATTCAAAAATACTTTTCTTGATGGCAAGAGAAAAAATTGTATTATCTTTAAATAATCCAGTCTGTAATGAAAAATTGTATAATGTGAAAATAATTCTAACCTTGTGATTCATTCTGGTTAGAGTTGAGTGTGACTTGATGACCTTGTAGAAAAATAAAATGCTCACATTTCCAGGGGTCTTTTTTTTAATAATCCAGTACAAATTCAGATACTTTGAAAGTCTCAGTGAAACAAAGAGCTCTCTGATGCCCTCCGCCTCTCTGCCCTCCAATGACTACAGATGACTGCGCACATCTGGCAAGTGGGAAAGAAACAAGTGAGAGACAGTGGGACAGTTTGGATTATAAATTGGGAGACAGATGTTTTTTCAGCAGATTTATTAAGGGTTTTAGATTAGAATAATGAATAATTTAAATAGACAAAATGGCATTAAAAAAGAGTGGCAGCAACAAAGAACGGAAAAAGATTTCAGGCTAATGAGGCAACGAGGAAGGAAATATAGTTGGAGCAAATTGCTGGATGTAAATAAAACCACAATGACAGCCTGATTTATTCATAAAAAGTAGTAAATACAATAAAACTAGATGGATTCTATTTTTAGTTTACATTACAAATGGCTTATGTAATGTTGTTACTACACAACTCTACACTGCTATATTTGTCCATCTGTTTCCTTTTTTAGCACATGTGTGTTATTTGGTTCAGATTTTCTCTGCGGCACGTGTATGTGTGCATTACCCTGACTATTCCCTCAGCCTGCCTGCCAACACCACAGCTGCCACGGCTGGGATTGGCCAAAATGTAGCTGTGCATCCTGCCCTTTTTTTTTTTTCCTTCCAACCAAATTTCTAAAAGGCTTGTTGCATGAGTTGGACCTTTTAATGACAATATAACATAAATAATCTGGTCAATACATCCAGATTCACCACTGACGTTTTGTCCTTAACCAACACTTTGACTTTGAACACAACAATATCAACTATAGCATTGTGGTTCACCTTGCACTCTACCTTTTGTGTGCATACACTCAGATCACCAGTGTAGATTACGGTCCCATTCATTTATCATGCCTGAGAGGGAGCAGACTCTCACACACGTGCCACTGCTGAAACTCTGCCAACATCCAGGTAGAGGCTGGGATTGACTGACGAAGCCCATTGATCCCCACTTACCTCCATCTCCACATACACGTCTACTTTACATATAAAGAAGGCTGTCTGTTGCAGAGTCAAGGACAGTGGAGAGGTGAGAAGATGGGTGTTCACATGCGCTTCATAGCCCACCAGGTTCTGCTGATGCAGGTTATTCAGTGTTAGGTGAAGCATATTATTCGAAATGGATGGATGGATGGATGGATGGATGGATGGATGGATGGATGGATGGATGGAAGAAAGAAAGAGGCAGGACAAAGACTCACGTGGAAGAGCACATGTCCTTCCCAGCCTTTGCTGTTATGAAGGCATGACGGCAAAATGAGAAGTGTCACACATTTTAAATACCTGAGAAAAAAAACGTGAGATACAAGGTTGTCATATTGTTACTCTGTCAAAATAAATAAAGATAATGTTCCCACAGTTACATTATGGGGACTCACCTCCCATCTGGGGACATAAAGCTACAAGGTTAATCTTCTGTTTTGACCAGTGGTTAAAGTCTGTGTGTGCACGTGTATATGATACATATACATATACACACATATACACATATATTTGTATGTTCGTACATGCGTGTGTGTGTGTATGTGCTGCAGGGACATGTGTTTGTCTGTGTATGGTTACTGTGTTAAGCACAAACCAGGAAGACCACCACAGACCACCTCTGAGATCATGGTTAATGTATCATGATGTTCAAATAAAGATAATAGAGGACAATGTTTATGGCATACATTCATTTTTATATTAGGTATAATTGTTATCATAAAGCACTACAAGTTATGTAAAAATAAAATAATTTGTGCAAAGGCAACACAGAAGAGATCTATATCTGAAATGATCAAATATTCCAAGTGTAAAGTGTAGACAGCTTGCTGCACTTCCATAACTGTCCACTAGAGAGATTCAGATGTCCACATTCATCTTGAGATCAGTTTGCCACACCTTAGACACAACCTACAGATAAAATGTAAAACTTTTTAGGTACATTTTATTGTCTTTTATATGTGCATGATTTTATTGGCTGACTTTTCATTTTAAAATAATAGCACTTCATGGGATAATCATCAAAATCAGAAGCAGAAAGCTCTCTCTTATGATTTTTATTTTTTTTTCTCAAGAATGCAGAAAATACTAAACATTGATTTCATGAGCAGTTTTGAAACCGTGACATGAATTTAAAATAACGTTTTCCTCACAGAAAACACTGAACACTGAACTAAATTGTAAACGTAAACAGTTCTTACTGAAATGATTCTTGAGCCCTTTATTTTCAAATTTACGGCACTTTAGATCATAATGTGTTGGTAGTTTTGTAATAATGGTACTTATGGAAAGGAGCAAATCATATTTGTCTGTTAAACGCAAATACGCCCGCCCCATGGCACCTGATCCACACTTGTCTGACCAAAAATACAAACAGTGCTGAAAACAAAGCTGAAGTGAAACCGCAGTTGAATGTGTTGTCATATAGCCCAGTGATGCTTATTCAAATAATGAAGGGAGTCACATTTGTATTAAAATCCCTTTGTTGTCTTTGGACCTGTTTAAAGAAGGTTTCACACAACATGACAACTGTGATGTTTGGCAAATACTCCACCATGGAACAGCTGTTCTCCATGACTCACTGCTGATAAAGGGTATATGCTGGTGTTAATAAAGTACGTCGATAGCAGAAATGTACAGTACAAGCAAAGCAAACTGTCAGTTTAAACATGTGCACTGAACTGCAATTGGGATTCATTAACTTTGACGTTTGAGATGCATGATTTTGTGACCTCACAACTATTTTGGAAGCCAGTTAAGGTCCAATATGCACGTTACACAAGTGTGATGTGGCACACATACTGAGAATGGACTAAAAGTAGGAGACATCTTGTGTCCAGTAGTTAAACTTTTAAAATGAAAAAAATATTAGCATTTTCATATTTTGGATTTCTCAATGAGGGAGAAGGAGTTAATGTAATTTTTTAGATTTTTTGACATGATAATTGAACTTTTTTTGTGGAAGAATTATTATTCAAAGCAGAGTATTTTTATATGTCTTAAAACATGTCTGTAGAGGATCTTTAAAGATTCAAGTCTACATTAGGAATGTATGGGCTTGGGGCAGCGTGGTATCAGAAGGTTTTGAGACAGACTAACTCATTGATGGGTCGAAAAATATTGAACACAGCCAGCTTTATCCTGTAACAGCTGACACCTTTTGCCATTTGACAACTGTCTCACATTTGAAATAGTGCCTGTAATTGTGTTAACTTTTTATTATTGACTATTCTCTACTGTTTAATGTCTAACTGTAAAGTTTACCACAAGGTTGTTACATTATTAAGTCCTGTACTTTATTTAACCTACACCACACTTTCATCTTTGCTTCTCTTCTTTACTTGGAAGAAGAGAACAACCTGATTGACATTTTCCTTCCCTGTTCTAGTTATGAAGCAGTAAAGGAGAGGGTCTGCGAGGCAGTTGAGGCTTGAGATAGCTATGCTGATCTTGTATGGATAGAGGAGCCATGCAGCATTCCTGCAGTCATCCACCAGTGTGCGGAGGAGCATCGTGACGTGGATGGGTCCGAAGCACAACAAAAGGCAGAGCAGAACTACTGTCAGCAGCTTCGAAATCCGCTTGCGTTCCTGTTCCTCTGTGGCCTGGTTGGATTTCACCGCCTCACAGATCCCCCAGGTGGAAAACATCACCAGGAGAACGGGAACAATAAAGCCCAGTAAGAAGCGTGCTACATTAACCCGAGCCAAGTTCTCTGACACTGGGAGGAAGATATCAAAGCACAATGAATACTTGTTATTTTCGTGGTATGAGTCCTCCCAGGTGATGGTAGTGGCATTGAAACAGACCACCAACACCCAAATGGCAATGCTGACTGCTGCTGCAGTGCCAACTTTCCTCAAGAAAGTGAACTTTAATGGGTGAACCACTGCCAGGTAGCGGTCAACAGCAATGCAGCAGAGGAGAGCATCGCTGGTATAAAAGTTAGTGAAGAGAATAAAGATAGATAGCATACAAGCGTTGCCTCCATGGGCCCAAACTCCTCTCCACAGGAAGTCCAGCCACAGAGAGAGGCCGATAGTGAAAGTCAGGTCACTGAGGGCCAGGTTTAATAGATACACGCCGAGCCCGTTCTTCTGTCTAATGTGCTGCCAGGACACGTAGAGGGAGAAGGCGTTGGATGGGATGGCGGTGATGATGATAGCCAGGTAGAAAAACAGAAACGGCCTCCTCCTGGATGAGCTGTCAACCGAGTAACATTCTGAATGATTGGTGGCCAGGGTTAAGTTTTCCATTGCAGATGTGACGTTCATACGCTCACACCTTGTAGAGAAACAAGGAAGGAAATAAGGAAGCAATACAACAATGCATGTGAATACCTAAACCTTTAAATTAAAGGGGCGCTCCACAAATTCTACACATTAAGTTCAGCTGTTTTCAGCTTGTGAAAACAGTTAAATAATGTTTTCTGTCGCTTTGTTGGGAGCTTCAAATTAAACACTAATGTCATAAGGGTTATCTCGACTTGGTGACAACAAACTTTTAACAGAAAGCCTGTGTTAGAACCTGGGGGGTGTGGAGTTTGAAAGACACAGGCATTTAACAGTCAGAGAGAATCTATTGAAATGTGCTGTTAAGTTGCATTGTGGGAAATGTAGGATTCAGTGTTTCTGGGGCTTGACCCATGCTTCAGATTAAAAGTCAGGATATCTCACCCACTGCTGTTTAGATTTTGACGTTTAAAGAACCCCCAATGTCTTATGTGAGCCCCCAACTTTATGGAAGTGACATACTAAATTGCTGGAGTGACCCTTTAAAGTACCATGCATAGAGTTTTGCTCGTTTTAGCAAATTAATCACAAATTGCTTTACCTTACTGTCAAACCTTTTCTTGGCAAAGTCTTGAGATTTGACTTTTCGGTAGATTTGGAAAATCATCTTGAGTGTAGTAACTCTGGGTCCAGATTGGTAACCTATCATCTGCTTTATTTTCTGTCAAAGTTTCATCATTCATTATCATTTTCTATAGCCAACTACTAAAAACCTAAAAACATTTAATTCACAACTTATATAGCCGGTTCTTAAATCTCTGTTGTTGCACTTGCTGCCTTGCATGCACCGACAAGGAGGTCATTTCACAACACATCCTGCTGGCGAATGCATTACCACATGACAGCAATGCAACAAAAGCAATTGTTGATCAAATGTTAACTGTGATGGATTATCTATCTAGAACAGGTTTCAAGTCTAAATGTAGTTTTTTACACCTTGCTGAAATGAATGGAAACCAATGGCGTCCTGGAAGGTGGGATATTGTTCTAAAAACACATGCCTTGGAGTGGTTAGCAATAATTTAAAATGGGCCTATACACTAGAAATGTGCTACTTAATGGGCTAAAACATTAAAAACCTTTTGTATGGTCTTTAAACTCTTCAGGTGTCAACCATAAACATACATTAACTCAGCAAGTATTTTATAAAGAAAAGCATAAACTCAATTCAACTCATATGTGGGTCTACTTACTCTTTATTCAGTTGTAATTCCGCTCCAAATTCGGTCCATAAAATTCATTATTATTAAAATGAAAACATTAAAACAGATGCAGAGAGAATTCATTCAGTTGTCCTGTCTTCCACTGCTTAATCAGCCAGCTTAAAGAAACAGGAAGAGTCAGCAGCTGCCTCCTTGTCGTCCCTGACTACTGTTTGTAATTTACTGGGTGACAGGCCATGACAGAACAAACTACCGGTGTTAGAGGACCACACGGCAGATTTAATTTGGGTACTAAGTCTCTATGAGACCGCTTGTCTTTATGTTTGGTGTGTCAATATAGACATGCAATCAGATAAACGTGATGCTGATTTTTGTCTGATAATGGAATACATATCTGCTTGACTAATTGTTTCCATAGCGTAGTTATGTTGTTATAGCTGGTTGTTATGTTTGTTATGGCTGTGCCTATGTTGTTTTAGGTCTGTCTTTAGAACAATGCTCACATGCCCATATGTACACTGAAAGTGTTATTGGTTACTGTAATTGTCCCTCCTGTCCATACTGAGATCCCTTCTTAAAGCAATTTCAATATACGTAAGTGATAGGGGACAAAATCTACAGCCCTCATTGCGTGTAAAACTGAATTCAAAAGTTAATATGAGGCTTCAGCAAAGTCGGACAAATAACATGGGGATCTTCCAAAGTTACAGTTATTTTAGTATCATATTTCCTCTTTGTGTTACTATCCCTCTGCCGTGGCACTTTCGATGTTCGTATGGCATGTAAGTACTGCATCAAGATAGACTTGAACCTACCTTTTAATGCAATAATGCACCAGAAAAGACAATACAGAGGAGGCTATTTTAAATGTCTGCTATTCAACTTAAATATTCAATCAAAAATTAATTAAGAAATAAATGCAAATGTGATCTTGTTTACACCACAGCTAACCATTGTACATTACAGTAATAAAAGAGATGATTTGTCCAATAAAACGTCAACACAGGGCAACATAACGTTATCAGTAAAAAGGCATCAGCATATGAACCTTAAGTTTCTACCTTTGGTATTACCTCTTAAATTACACAGTCCCATATAATAATTTGTTTTCCATTAGATTAATGAAACCAATACATAATTCAGTTGTTAGGACACCGACTGAATTCCAGTAGAGCCCTCTGACCAAATCCTCCTCTTAAAAACTCCTCTTCCTCTCTCTAGAGCTTTGCTAATCTCTTTCTGAGCGCTCTCACTGATTAAACAGTATATGATAGGATCCAGTGTACTGTTTATGGTGGTCGTGGCAACTGTGACCAGGTACGGATCTCTGAGCCTCGCGGCCCAGACGCAGGCCCCGGGCTCCAGTATGGCCCTGAGCAGCATGACAGTCTGGTAGGGCACAAAGGCCACTATGTAGGTTAGAAGAAGGAACAACAGCAGCAGTCCCACTTTCCTGCGCTCCTCTGCCAGGATGGAGGTGCTCTGTTGGAGTGATTGCATGATCTGCTGAAAGCAAAAGGTCATGATGAAGATAGGGACCAAGAAACCCAGGGTGACTCGGGTAAGGGCGAGGGTGGCATCTTCTTGTGTCATGGGTATTTGCTCCTCACACAAGTGTCTTGAGGAGAAAGCTTGCAGCGCCCCCGTGTGGTCAAGCAAGATAATGTGGATGGCAATCTCCAAAGTCCAAACAACAATACTCACAACTGTTGCTGTCCGCAGCTCTCGGACCCAGTGAAAGTGGAGAGGATAGACCACTGCTAGGTAGCGATCAACGGAGATGCAGCAAAGGAGGCCTGAGCCGGCGTAAAAGCTGTTGTTCATGATCACGGCCACTAAACTGCAGAGACCACCCAGAGGCCTCTGCAGGGCCGACTCAATCCACACAGGCAGAGAGATTGTGTAGAGCAGGTCACAGATGGATAGGTTGATGAGGTAGACTGCCATGTTGTTCCCATTCCTCATAAGCATGCAGGATACATACAGAGACAGGCAGTTAGCCGGAAAGCCCACAATAAAAAAAAGAGAATAGGCAGCTGGATACATGTGCTTTTCCACTGAAGACTCCACGGTGCAGGAGGTAGATGTGCTTGTGTTTGTCTGATTGAGAAGAGCTGCGTCCATCCTAACGCGATGATGAGCAAACCTGAATGTGAATGGAAACGGAAAGCTCTTGTGTTGTGTTGAGCTGAGATAAGCTCCACAATGCAAATAGTTTCCCTGGCAAAACATTTTTGGCCATGCTAAAAAACGAAAATGACATCCAGTGCTTACATCATGGCTGTTTTATTTCTGCAGCGTTGGAAGTCGACACAGGATCGACCCAAAGATTAAACTGTATCTGAGCTTTTGTAGGATCAAATGGAAATGATACTGTGCATGGCTAATGTGGTTTACACGTTCATGTTATCAGCAGGAAGTCACAACTTTGACTGTATTACCATCCAGAGCATGTAACAGACAGTTTGCCTTGCTTAGGGGCACTTTAACAGCACACACTGCCTGTCTAAGAAAATGTACTCAAGTACTGTACTTAAGTACACTTTTTAGGTACTTCAGTATTTCCATTTCATGCTACTTTATACTTCTACCTTACTACATTCCAGAGGGAGATATTGTGCTTTTTACTCCACTGCATTTATCTGACAGCTATAGTTACCAGTGGTTTCCAACCTTTTTGTCCTGTGACAAAATAGTATCTATGAGAAAGAGACATATCCCTTCTAAACTTCTCAGATGTTTTTATTCAATAACTTTTTGTCCCAAAGAGGGAAAAATATCCAGTATTTCATTAAAAAAAAGGAAAACTTTAGAGAAACTTGTGTAGCAGAATTCAGCTTCTCCTTCTTTCGTAGCCTATTTAATCATCGTGTGACCTTTTGGAGGAGGTCCGACCCCTAGGTTGGCTACAACAGTGAAATGCTACTTATGCATTGATGCATCAGTATTAACTATCCAATGATGTTATGTATAATAATATATCATTTTTCTGCACATTGAGTACCTTTTTATTTTGATTAGTTCACTTTTGAAGTTTAGTTTTCTGACGTACTTGTAATTAAATAGGATTTATTTATTATTTTTTCAATTTAATGCAAGACTTTTACTCATAATGGAGTGTTTTTACATTGTGGTATTGGCACTTTTTAAAGTAAAGGATTTGAATACTGATCTGAAACTGGCGACTACTGGTAAGTCTAAACAAACTTTGTGTATTTGGATTTCCAGGAATAGCATGTATTTGCATGTCCAATCATGCCCTGCTATCAGTGCCATTGTGGTGCAGGGAAGGATTCTGTTACTTCAGTTGTATTTCATGAAGTTGAAACGTGGCAGTGTGCTCCTGAGACAAGCTAGGCACAGACAGCCTGCTAAGCAGCTCTGGAACAGGGATCAGGTTGCTGTTTACACGAGAACCTGTTGAGAAAAGAAGCCTAAACACTGAGACACAGGAAGGTGTTTGCCCATTTTTAGTCTAATATTTCGGGATCAAAGCTCACCAAATAAAGGCTTGTTGAAGAGCTAACACAGGAAAAATAGGGAAAAAAAACATCCGCCCACTTCTATCTGTGCAACTCACCCCATCTGACATAATAAATGAATAATTCATAGATCAGGCACTTTTTTTCAAAAGTCCTTTTAAGAGGAGAGTTTGAATGAACCAATAAAATACTCTGGGAAAAGGGTGGACTTTAATTTACATTTTAATTGGGATGTACATTATATTTCAACATCATTCTCTTGTGGTTTCTAACAGCACAATACACAGTACACTGTAATACAGACATATTTCAACAAATACAGTTTCTAGGAGACACTATGTTAGAGACATAAACAAGGCTTAATCTGACTAAACAAAGTCGTGACGATCTATGATGTGTTGAATGAAACTCCTCTGAGCCTTTAGCATTGCACTTGCATTGCAAACATTGTTGGCAGTGGTGGAATGTAACTAAGTACATTCACTCAAGTACTGTACCTGAGTGCAAATTCAAGGTACTTGTACTTTACTTGAGTATTTCCATTTTATACAACTTCATACTTTTACTCCGCTCCACTACATCTCAGAGGCAAATATCGTGTTATGCCACGCAATGTTCGTTAAGTTTATTTAGTTTTATTTTGACATTCAAATATCCCTCTCGTTTCAGGTGATTTGACTTCCTGCCCTCGTGTGTTTCCCGCCGGTCTGATTGTCTTCCCCCGCCCTGATGGTTTCCACCTGTTCGCCATTACCTTGTGTATTTATAGTCCGTGTCTCACTTTATCCTTTGCCAGTTCGTCTTGTCTTTGTGTCAGAGAACCAGCGTTTTGCCATTCAAGTTTCTTGTCAAGTACCCATGTTTTGGTCAGGTCATAGTTTTTTTTATTCAAGGCTTGAGTGCTCTTTTCCCTCTTTTGAGTGTTTTTTTGTTTGTAGAACTTTTCTTCAGTAAAGACTCTTTTTGTTGTTTGACACTTTTGTCTGGAGTCGTGCTTTTGGATCCAGTTCGCGTGAACAGTCGTAACATATCGTGCTTTTTACTCCACTACATTTGTCTGACAGCTTTAGTTACTTTCCATATTACAATTTTTCATACCCTTCCTGTCCAGCGACTGGACCATGTATCTTTTTAAATTTGGTGCTTTTAAATGTGAATTTTTCTGATAAACTGAAGGATTAAGTTTTCTTTATGGGTTATGGGTTGCAAAATGCATCGTCACAAAGATGAAAACAGGGCTGTTCTGTCTGAGCTCATGAAAAGTTGACTTTTTGGAGATACTTGGTTATGATGATCTTACAGAATATGGTGCATTTCTGTAGATTAAACTACCCAATAGTGTATAAAATAGTGAACAACTGCAGCAGTTAAATGCAATGCAGCAGTGATATTAATCTAAAAACATAAAGTAAAACACTGACAGGGGCCATTTTTCTGCATAATGAATGTAAATTTAGCTGATAATACTTAAGTATGGTTTTGAATGCAGGACTTTTACTTGTAGTGGAGTATTTCCACAGTGTGGTATTACTACTTTTACTTGAGTAAAGGTTCTGAATACTTCCTCCACCACTGATTGTCGGACGATGCAGGAGAAAAAGAGTTATCAGCTTTCTTGTTAGATCTTGTCAAAACCTGGTGCAGTTTTCCTGTGAAATGAGGGATTATTGCCAACATGCTGAGTGAACTCACTTTTACTTCCAAATAAAGTGTTTTAGATAATCTGGCTGTAGTGTTGGCTTGTTTACAACGTGATGCAGCGGTGAGATTGTGTTTCCAGATCTCAGCAATCAGAAATCAGTTATCATAACCGAGAAAAGGAATCTATGAAAATAAGAACGGAGATGTAATATGTGGAGAACAGAGAGGAGAAAATAAAGTGTTTGAACTTTGCAGTGCTGACAGACATTGTCTTTATAATATAATGTCTTTATAAAATTTATTCGTAGGTCAGCAAAATAAGTTTTGGGCTTTTGCATTTAAGCCACTCCAGGTGATACATTAAATTGATTATGCAAATAGTTTCACAGTTGATACACAGAGGTTGTTTCAGCAACACATGACGTGTGTTCACGTTTGAATAGGGAATATGTGCAAAGCAACAAATTCTACAAGCATGCAAATGTATGCACTGTGTGTGGATAGCAGGTTGAAATTTGGTTTTGGGGGTCAATGAAAAGATGAGTGAGTTACAGAGTCAGAAACAGAAGGCAGAAATATTACATGGACAAAAAATATGGCAGGTTAAAATATCACAAGACAGTCAGAGCAACACCATGTAAAAGTACAGAGAAACAAATTCAGACACATATCCACAGACATCATGCAAACAGACATCATACATCTTACCATTAAAATGTCATATTAAGAGTGTAAATCCTTGCGGTTATACAGAGACAGGAAGTCAGTTTCCGTCTCATTTGTACATTACTTCCATTATCTTACTTTGTGCCCATTACTTCTGCAATATAAAACACAATCTGGTGGGGCTAATTAATTATGTAGCAGGGTTATTATTGTGTTAATTCTGAAAGCATTTCTGATGAATACGGTAATTTGAGTCTCATATCCTAGGAAGTTGCACCAGAAGTGGTACAAAATGTCAACAGGATGTCATGAGAAAGAGCCACATCTAATCTTTTGCATTAAAAATTACCACACCCTTGAGAAGACATGGGCTCAGGACACAGCTGAGAAAGGCCAGATAGTAGTCAGTAAAACCTGATCTCTCATTTGGGAGTGTGAGTCCACATCTTCTCATCCAACACCTGTACATCAAAGGGTGGGCTGAGAAAGGTTTAAGACCAGGAACAGACCCCAACACAGTAAGAAGCATAGTGTGACTGCATACACCAGTCCTATAGCCTTTGCATCATCAGCCTCATGAACACCACCCTCCCCCCTCTTATGTCCCACCCCGAGTTCAAACAGGATCTGATGGGCAACCTTCAAAGGGGGTATATCATGCTTCTAAATAAGTAAACATGCCATTGTCTTGACTTCACCTTTTTGCAAACCATGGTTGGAACACTAAATTAAACCCATATATTCAGACTACACAAACATAATGTGGGAATAACTTCAATTATCTTTTTAAATCTTTCTTCTGGGGAAATAACAGCTCCTGCAGATCAGCTTGAGACTTTCTGAGAATTGCTTCTTCTCGACAGGTTTGTGCGCATGGAGGTGATGCTGAGGGTTGATGTTCTCTTATTGGTCCACTGCTTGAAGAGTTCCTTAACTTTCTTCCGGAAGTTTTTTCCCACAAGGACGTATAGGATGGGGTTGAGAACACTGTTGAAGAAGGCTAAGTAGGTGAAGATCTGGCTGCAGATTTCTAGGACGCTGTTGAAACTACACCCTGTCAGGACATCAGCTCTTTGGAGCAAGTCTAGTATCCTAACCACGTGGTATGGCACCCAGCAGATCAGGAACGCCAGGAGGACTACCAGCACCAGAGTGGTGGCCTTTTGCTCTGTTTTCTGGGAGTTCAAACCCTCCATTAACCGGTTATTCAGAGCTTGAATAATCTTGAGAGTGCAGTAGGAAATAATGAAAATGGGGATGATGAAGCTGAACGTAATCCGGATACCCTCAAAGAGCACGTGGTCATTGTCATTTGTGTAGTTAAGATAGCATAGAGTAGCATTAATGGAAGGGAAATATTTCACTTCCCTGAAGATGAGCGTGGGGACACTCAGGAGCAAGCCGAAAGCCCACGTTAGCAGACAGCCCAGTTTGGCATATTTTGGCCTACGCATTCTGCCATGGGACATTGTATGCACCAGTGCAACATAACGATCTATGCTAACCAGAACAAGGAAGTAGATGCTGCAGTAGGCGTTCATCCTAATGCCCAGGTTGACAACTTTGCACATGAACTGACTAAATGGCCAGTTGAAACGGTTGGATATGTTGGCAGCCCAGAAAGGCAAACAGGACACCAGGACAAGGTCAGCAACAGCCATGTTGCTCAAGTAGATCTCAGCCACGGTGCAGGCCTTCTTATGAAAGCAGAAAACTATCAGGACAAACACATTCAGCACAACTCCCAGCACCACGATGAGAAGGATATACACCGGCATCACAGTGTAGATCCATTCCTCAGTTTCGGCTTCAGGACAGCTAGTGCCATTGGTGTGGTTTTGGTCTCCACATGTAGCTGCAGTGCTGAAGTTAGCGGGGGCGCTGTGGAGAGACAGAGGAAGGCAAACAAGATAAAACATTAAAACAAAGACAATTTGAAGGTAACTTTGGAAATGTTCTTTAAAATGTTGTTATAATCACAACATGGATTAGTGAGAAACACTGGATTCTGAGTACCACTGAACACTGAAATACTGAGTAATACTGAATACCGAGTTAATGCTGTCTACTGTGAAATGTTGAATACTGAGTGACACAGAACACTGTCAGTTATGTTTTCCCAGTTTAATGCAGTTCCCAGAGAAAGGTATGATCTTGTAAATGTATAATAATGTCATTTAATGGGCTGTTTTTGTTGTAAATTTCAGTACTTGACCTTCTTGTTTTACGTTTAAGGATGTGAAATACTGGTTTTAGAAGACACTCATACCCATTATATGGCATTGTTGGCATGGCATGAGTTGAGTTTTGGAGTTATTGGAGTTACCTGTTTTTGAAAAAGAAAAAAAACTTTAAAGTCTGTGTAAAGCAATAATTAATATGTTTTCTGAGTTTGTCACACCACACATTAACCACCTAGATAAATTTGAATGATTAAAAAATCACCTATAGAAAATTAGGTTTCAAAACCGTGAAAAGATAAGCAGCATTCTCTATCTGAAACGCTGCTCAGCATCAGACTCTAACACAGTAGCACAAAGCTCTAGTTTTTATATAGTGTTAGTGGCGTTGATTTCAGGCCCGCCCAAAAAACCCTGAACACAAAAATGGTGAAAAACAGTTTAATGGTTCAACTCCACAATTCAGTACTAGATAGTTCACAGTCTTTTCACTTTTGCAGCAATTATTTTCTAACATGCACAATGTGTTTAGAAACAAATCTCAGAATTTCCTTTACACAGACTTCAAATTTGAAATGTTTTTTTAAAGAGATCAAATTAAATTTTGTATGTTACCTATATGTTGTTGAGTTATTTTTATGTAATCAAAGCAACCCAACACCAGTTTGAGTGATATTACCTGGAATGCACAAGAAAAAACAAAAATGAAATCACTAAAACTAATAAAAGTGGGGATATCTCTTTTTGCAAATGAACTAAAAAAATAAAATAGACCTCCTGTTGCCTCAGAGCAATGATATGCAGTAGAGGGTTAATATGAGCCTAAAAGCAGTTGGATCACATGCTGATTTACCAGTTAGTTAGGTACAACTGTGCAATCCAGTGCAACAGCCTTTTTTTTTTCAGTTTTGACACTGTGTTAGTGAGGTGTTGATTATTGCCGAGCTTGTATTTAGTGGCTGTGTTGTATAGAATTTAATTATATTGAAAAATGTTTGTAATTCAATTTTTTACATCCCCATTAACTGTAAAAACTGCATGTGATTTGTGTATTTTTGAAATACAAAAATGCTTATTTTTCATCTAGGTATAACTTTTCAGTTGTATATGTGAATATTAGTGTAATTTGGTAAAAAGATGTTTTTCTGTTTCCTGCCATGTAGTAAAACCCACTCTGCCAGCCTCTTCCATGTCGATGACTCTGATTAAATAAATAGACTAATGAACAATACAGAAATAGGAAAAAATAATTTAATAAATAAACTGTGAGCATAAAATTCCTGGTTGATTCATCGCGTGTGGGGGAGGAACGGAGATAAAGATAGAGGTACAACAGTTTTAAATACTTGTCATAGCAATCTTAGTGTCGATCTAACCACTGGGGCTTAAGCAGATCAACATCCAGCACTAAACGTGTCGAGACAAATAAAGTTGCTGAAGTTCTGCAGTCTAGATTTTGGCACAAACATGGTTTTTATTTGAGTAGGCTGCATTTGTATGTCTTGTCTAGTTTTAACCCGTTTCTGTTTGAGATAGGTTTAATTCATAAAAGGTCAGTACATTTTTATAAAGCGTCTGTATAAAAGTATATGCTAAATATACTAACCAAATAAATCTTATGCATACCTTGTAGGCTGAAGAGTCATTCCTCCCAAGAAAGTCCAGATGTAAAATGTCCAGAAACACTAAACTGTTCCAGTGCCTTCTGCTACTGTCCGTCTCAGACTCACTCTCTTAAAGGAGTAAGGAAATTGAAATTAAAGTGATGTCAGACATATTCTATGAGCTGACATGCTGTTTGGCCCCCCCCACTTCTCCCTTCATTCTGTCCCTCTGTTTTTTCTTCTAGTAGTACTGAAGCACAGCATGTCTGTCTGTTTGCAGTAAAGTTTGTGTCTACACAATTCATGGTTTCATGATATGCTTTACCTTCAAGGTCAAGGTTGTTTTTCAATATAGGTAGATGTGGAAGTTTCTACACAAAGTTGGGTGGTATTTGGGGTTCTGTGTTTGAGCGAACCAACTGAAACCTGACATCAATAAAACGCTCCACCCCTGGCAGCACCCAGAGAAGCATTCCTGTCTAGCTGCTACAGTTAACAGTTAGCAGCAGATGAGAACTTTACTTTGTTGTTTCATGTCACTGTCATCAGCAAGGTCACTAAAGGCACATTTTAAATAAACTGAAGCTTGTTTGTTGTGTTGCTAGGCAACAAGGCTCACATTAGCAGCACCAGGCTTAATGTGAAGCTTTTATTTATTTTAAATATATTTTTGGGCATGTTATGCCTTTATTTGATAGCGACAGTAGAGGGATGACAGTACAGGGTTTCTGCAGGGTTTGCCAAGTTAAATTTAAGACTTTTAAGACCTTTTTAATAGCACATAGAATGCAATGTAATACCCTTTTCACGATCATACTGGTACACGATCAGTATGATGGTCAACCTGTAGGGACTAGAATGATTTATTATTATTTATTTATTATTTCAGCTTTGCCAAAATCCAGAGGGAATCAACATCATGCCAAATGAAAATGGTGAGGTGGGGCATCTGGAAAAATTCTGTTTAAATGAATCTGTGCTGACAACACATGCAAATAAACACATTCACACCAACTAAATAACCATCATAATTCATAGAAACCTCTCTGCATGTTCTTGAGTGGAATAAAACACAGATGAGCAACTTTTTGACTGCACAACACAAATACAGCAGCACATAGCTCTGACCTTCCCTCTGTAAAATAAAGTTGAGTCTTTTCCAAGAATCTGGAATGAAAGGCGTAGCAAGCTAGGGAAATGCACCACAGTAATTAACTCTAAATGTTAGTGTTATTAGATTTAGATAATAGGCCCCTGGAAATGGATGTCAAGCTGGAACATACAGCAGACCTAATTGCTGACAGATCAGGAGTTACACATGAATACCTTAGATTTTTTTTTTTTTGTACTACTGCTAAATATCAAGCTCAGACTTTTAAATGAGATGTTAGTAAGACACTTTGAGCGTGTTAGCGCGTTAACCTGCATGCAGTTGGTATGGTCACTTGCTGACATTATGTTAGCATATCTTAAATTATCTCAAAGTATAGCTAGAGCTTACAAAAACTGGTTTATAACTTTTATAAGTAATCTGTCATGAACTGATGTGCTGACAAACGGAAAGTTAGTGCTGCATGGTGGTGCTTTATGAAATCATTAGGAGTCATTCTCTCCCAGCCTTGTCCAAGTGGGAATAAGCCCGGTGTAGTAGGTAAATTATGGCGTCGTCCATTCCAGTGTAGGCAAACTGCAGGGGGTCCAGTACTGATCTGACCAGGGGCCTGAGGTGGGAGAGTATCAGTCTCTCTTCGTCACGTGGGATGTCAGGTCTGTAGTCACTTAAGACTTTGGGGTGCCCCTTCTTGGCTACCAGGACCAGGCATGATGTCTTCCACAGTGTGGGGAAAAACTTGCAGAAACTTTGCAGAGTGCATTATGATAGTTATGTGCTGCTAGCCAAACTATAAAGACTAACTTTGAACTAAAATAAATCATAATAAAAACAAAAATAGACGATGGCACTGCTTCTGGATGGGCTACCGCCTGGGACGGTGCCGTAAGTAACAAGCAAGCTATTTAACTTTAAATCCATGAGTTGGTTTGAGACTCCATGCTAAAACTTGCAGGCAGAAGTTAGCATCCTCACCGGTTTGTTTTATGGATGCTTGCCAGAGAAAAACGTACCTGGACAAGCCCCACAAAGTTGAGAATTATGATTTATTTGTAGTAATTTCACTTAGAGCAACAATACCACAGGCCAGTCCCTGAACATACCCCTGTTTCCAAGCCGTTAATATGTTGGTTGCATGTGGTCAGAAGTTGCTCTGTGTGTGCAACCACACCAAACAGTGATGTCACTGTGTAATGACACACCCTCGAGTACTGTTTCACATCTGTACAGTAAAATGAGAAATTAAACCACTGGAGGTCAGAAAAGAAAAGATTTTTAGCTGCTGTGTACAGCTGCTCAGTTCCCCGCTGTAATTAGCTGCTTATAGAGAGCCTTCTAGATTTACACTCCAAAATGTTTGCAACCGAAAGTGTCAAAAACTGCAATTATCAAAAGTACATAAAATGCTACTTAACTGCAATATTGTGAGTAGGTAAATTCACCCATTTACCCCTGCTTTGACTCAACAAAGTTAGTTTGTTTTTCAGGAAAAATACGAGTTTCCAACAGGTCATGCCTTACACCATGTCTTTTATTATTGGTGTGAATGCTGGAAGCATTCACAACATATGTTCTTCTACAAAAAAAAAATTATTTATATTATTATTATTCTTCCGCCCACTTTTTTCAAAACCCTACTGCTTCCACATTTTTCAACGTAGAAACATCATTCAAACATCAAAACGTTCAGCTCGATTGGGAATCAAGCGCTATTACTTTTCTCATTCATAACATTCATACTTTTCAAGATATTCAAGGTTTTCCAGGTGTTTTGGCCCCATTCAAATGAATGGACGGAATGTTCAAAATTGAGCAATTTTCCACATTTTTCAAGGTTTTTCAAATCTCTTCTACTCATTCATACTTTCAGCTAGAAAATTCATTCAAACATCAAAATGTTCCACATCTTTCACACATTCAGGATATCATTCAACTTTTCAAAACCCATTCAAAATATTAAAAATATTCAACTTTATTTAAAACTTTGTTGCAATGGGAGTCAATGAGAAACTCATTCAAACCCACTCATCTTCAAGGACCTTCCACGAATTCATACTTTCACGTAGAAACTCCATTCAACTTTTAAAATGTTCAAAAAATGTTGGGCTTTAACATATTAATTCAACTCTTTCATATCATTCATACTTTTTCCACAGTTGCCTTTCAAAGTTAAAGAAGTTTTTAGTCCTTCTGAGAGTTTATAATGAGTGTGTATGTGGCGGAATGCTCAGCGCTAGAGTGGGTGACATCATCGCTAGAGTGGAGGAGAGCTGTAAAATCGTCTTAAGAATTTCTGCTTAAATTGCTCTCGTGTCCACGACTCTTTGCGCATAATTTTCACATCACTGCGTAGAGAAATCTGTCCTGGTTCCAAAAATGTATCCACCTAAGCCATAGCACATACCGTTTTTAAATGACAGGCCTTGAAGCATGACAAACTTTCTCAACTGCCTCATTGACTGTAATGTTATTTTGGCTCCTCTCGAATCGAGCGACACAGAGATTTGAGGACTTTTGAAACTGTGATATCTCCATCGTTTTTTAACTTTATCCACACAAATTATACATCTACTTGTTCAGCTACGCCTTCTGGTGCTCACAGTGAAGTCGTTTCACCGATACGACGATACAGTTTTCTCATGATGATGACTTTTCTGAGTCAAAGTTTCACAGCGTTTTCTCTGTGTCTCCAATGGCTCAGCACTTTTAGGCATCTAACAGTCACACACACACACAGGTGATGTTGATTAGCTGTAACTCTGCTCTGATTGGTGGATTGATGTTGAGCTGTTTCTCTGTTCTGATTGGTGGATTGATGTTGAGCTGTCACTCTTGCACGCACACACACACACACACACACAGTAACTTACACACTTGGCTATGTGAGCTTCATGAGAAGTCATTTCTCACCAACTGCTGCATAGACTCTCATATTAACAGAGTCCAGAAATTTCAGGAGGGAGGCAGAGACGGGGGCTTTTCTTAGCTCACATTCAGAGCTCACATTTTTCACACTACACAAATAAATTTCACACAGTGTGTTCAGCAGGCTTTTTGTCTCTCTTCTGATATAACATTTAGCCCATAGGAGCTACGGTCTTTGCGCTACAAGCAGGACTTTGAGAGGTTTAGTCTCCATCAAATGAACTGTCTGACCTGTCTTAAGTTGCAGTCTGCCCCTCCCCTCTCCACTCCCTCAGGGTGCAACAGTCGCCATAGTGACCAGTGTGTGTGTGCGATTCACTTACAGAAGGAAATCCCAGCGCTCAAACCATGGACCTTTATACCATACAGTAGAGCCGATTTTCAAAATAAAACCCCCCAGACGGTAACAGGAGCTTATCTGGTGGTCACAGAGCATGCTAGATTTTCAAAATAAAAGCCCCAGATAGTAACAGGACCTTACTTGAGGGCCGTGGACACGGCTGAATTTTCAAAATAAAGACCAATGGATGGTGAGAGACGCTTGCTGGGTGTCCATAGACAAGGCTGCATTTTCAAAATAAAAGACCCCAGATAGGGGTCAGACAAGACTCAGGCATCCTTTTCAAGCACTTTTTCAAGCATTTTCAAGGTTTATCTACTTATTCATACTTTAAACTACAAACTTGCCAGCAATCCAGTGTAGCGCAAGCCTTTCAACAATATTCCACATCATTCATACATTTTCAGTATCATTCAACATTTCAGGCCAGCTATCCAAGTCTGGTGCAAGCCTTTCAACAATATTCCACATCATTCATACATTTTCAGTATCATTCAACATTTCAGGCCAGCTATCCAAGTCTGGCGCAAGCCTTTCAACAATATTCCACATCATTCAAAAGTTTTCAGTTTCATTCAACATTTCAAGCCAGCTATTCAGTCTGGTGTCAGCCTTTTAGCAGCCAGCATTCACACCGCAATTTCTTCAGAAATTGCCTTCTCTAGTTTATTATAGTATCTCAGCTGTTCAGTTGAGTTGATTGTACAATTTATTCCAGTAATACACAAAAATAGCATAATGAGTGTTAATACTAAAGAGGAACTGGCATAACTGTATGTCACTATTGAATAAATGTTTTGTTTACATGCCAAGATATACTGTACAAGGGGAATTATGAATGTAAATGTACACAAAGTACCATTCTCTCATGGTAGGTTGTGTAAACTGTTTGGAGGAGTTAAGAGAAAGAATGAACAAAAAAAAAAAAAAGACATTACAAGACAAACACTAGCTAGCATTTCAGAAATGGCTGGTTTTGTTTTGTTTGTTTAACCTTTAAACATCAGTCCAGTAACAGTAAGGCCATGTAACAGTTCAAAGAGACAGATTCAGATTCATAGTGTGTGTCTGCAGAGCAAGACATAAGTGTGTATGGAGGCCATAAACATAAAATCTGCTTCCATTTCTTCTACAGATTATGTCCATTATCTCTGGTTGTGTCCATTATTCCACAAAGCACTGTATTAAACAGCCTTTGATAGTGCTGTTTAACCATATAACAGCATTATTGCTGTGTTAAGTCTTGTGAAATAACAATTTGAGACTCATATCCTTTATATTGTATTGCTTTTTCCATAAGCAGCAAAGGATGTGGAAGACAGGATGTCATGAAGAGTCACATCTGATCCTGCATTAAAATTTACCACAGTCTTAATTTGCTCTGTTCTGTTAATGTAAGTGGACGCAACGGAGCGTTGATATGTGGTCATATCTGATCCTTTGCGATGATGTCTAGTCCTCCTGTAGATGGCACTAACCTTCCTCCTAAAGTACTGCCCTGAGAAGACATACAGCAGGGGGTTCAGGGCACTGTTGAGAAAGGCAAGATACACTGAAACCTGGCCTCCTATATCGAGAGTGTGAGACCACAGCGTCTCATCCAACACGTGGACATCACAGAGTGTGTCGAGGAAGGTGAATGCCTGGAAGGGACCCCAACACAGTAAGAATAGTAGTGTGACAGCATACATCAGTACTGTGGCCTTTGTGTCATTAATGTCATGAAAACCTACACTCTCCCTCCTCTGAGCTAAAGCCTTGATTATGTTCCCACTGCTGAAAACAATGACCAGAACAGGGAGTACAAAGCCCACCACGTTCATTAGAATCTGATGGGCCAACTTCCAAGGGCTGTCATGACTATAATCCAGTATACAGGACATGGTCTCATACTCCTTGAAGAACTTCACCTTTCTGTGAACCATGGTTGGCGTGCTCAGTATGAGCCCCAATATCCACAGGATGAAGCAGATCACCTTGGCATAAAGTGTCCGTCTCAGCCACCTGGCCTTCATGGTCTTCACAAGCGCCAGGTAGCGGTCAACACTAATCATGACCAGGGTGTAGATGCTGGTGTAGAAATTGATGATGATGATGGAGTTGACCATTTTGCATAACGCATCTCCGTAAGGCCAGTTAAAGTCATTGAGGATGTTCATTGCCCAGAAGGGGAGGCCACACAGGAGAATAAAGTCAGCCAGTACCAGGTTGCTCAGGTAGATCTCCGCTACAGTCAGTCGATCCTTGTGGACGAGGAACACCCCCAGGACAAAGCCGTTGAAGAGAAGGCCTAACAGGGATAAGGTGAAGATGTACGGGGGGATGATAGTGTTGAAAGTCTCCCATCCTGCAGAGATCGGAGACTCTGATGGACCAGGGGATGCACTGGTGTTTTCAGACCACAGTGTTGCCACAGATACAACCTCCATTGGCTCCATGGGCTAGGAAACAAAATAATTGTACATAACACATCAGTTTTATATTTATGTTTATATTATGCATTAGAGATTCAAACTGAATATTCATCATTTCCACATAATAAAATCAATAAAACATGTAAAATGATACAGATGTTGCCAACATGATGGTGTGTATTCACAGTTAGGCAGGTTTTGTTCTGCTGAGGAAAACAGGAAGTCACACGTTAACATGTTGATTCATTTTCCTTTAGTTTGACAAGACTTAAAATATTCTAGCTCATTTTTTCAGCATACGTCTCAGGAAGACCTTCTGTATTGTGTACTCTTTTCATGTAGTACCTTAAATCATTCCTGCCATTAAAGAGGCAACTGACTACATTATCTCTGGTCAAGCTGAGTGTTGAGACTGTGTAGCACTGTATTTTTAAAGCACAGACTTTGATGCTCAAAACAAAAAACAGGAAGGAACATGAAAAGTTCTTACCGTGCGTTTCATGAAAAAATGTTCCCCCTATGGTCAAAATCCTAATGAGGCAAGGCACGTCTGGAACAGGGCTCATCTGTGTACACTGAGCTCCCAGTAGAAGTACACAGCAAGTCAGAGAGGAGATCTGCTACGAGCAGTTTTGTATATACTGTTGAATTCTTCCACACCCTTGGCCTAGGAGTTCAATATATCAACTTGTTTGTGAAAGAGTCAAAATTTGAGACAAGCTGAAACTGCAGTGCACTAAATGTGTTGTGACTTCATCAGCACAACTGCAGACTATTAAGAAAAGATAAAGACAGAAAGTAGTAGTATTAATTTATTATTATTTATTCTATTTTAAATGAAGAGATATTTTATTAGTTGGAAAGTAAAATGATCACTCGTGTGATACTGATACACAGTGTTTTCATGTAATCATAATAACATTCCTTAAAGCCAAATGAACGTTTAACTCACTGCATTTTCTGCACTTCATATAAATGTGGTACCCATCCATCTGACTTAACCGATTTCTAAATATTTGACTAATAAAAACTGATTTATCCCTATGCCTATTTATCCTTAATTCATGTTTAATCCAACAATAACAAACTTGACATGGCTTAAAACCACATAACAATCAAATTGGATAGAATAAAAAATGTAAACAGTATTTTTTTTGTGTGTTATTATGCAATGGGAAGTGTTATCTGAAAATGACCATGTTTGAGGCTGTGGCATCCCTTTTATGGTCAAAACGATAACAGCACACTTGAATCACGCAGTCCATTCAGAAAGACAGATGGTTCTGAAAGGGAATCTGACTCATTCTCATCCAAAGTACAAATAATCCTTATCAAAACAAAGACAGCCCATCCTTCCAATAGTTGCAGATGATACTTTATTAGGACAATAACACTCATACATTGTTGTATTATGTTATAAAACATTATTTTCTTAAAGCCTTAGTGGACACTTTCTCTGGAATACAAATACTTTGTGGTATTTGTAGTTATATTGATAGTGCAGAAGTTATATTTCACTCTATATATACTGTGCTACAGTGGCAGGTTAATACACAAACACTTCAAGTTTTTTTCCTTTTTCCTTTTGCACCTGTCAGAGTAAGAGCCAATTTCAACATGTGAAGTCGTTCAAGAAAACAAACCCCAACGTCTTAGAAAAACAATTCAACTTCCTGATAGCTGCTATAAAAATAGAAAGCGCAGCCTCTGATAACACCCATGAGAAATGGCACCAAATTAAACTTTGTTAAGGCAGCCAAACTTGGCTTTGTTTAGCAAGAACAACACAAGTGGAGCAGCTCTGAAAGGAAACTACTGTTTACATTAAGAAAATACGGCATCAAGTTCAAGACTGACAAACACAACACATTAGACAAAGTTAGTTCACAAAACTGTGGCGCTGCATAATTTCACATAAAATACTTGACTTAACTTTTATGATCTTACGTCTAGAATTTATTTTACACTTTACTAAAATGAACTAACCCTAACCCATAAATATCAGTCCAAAAATGCAAATAAAGAAAGCCTGAAATGATATAAATAAATATATTTTTTATATTACTTACAAAAGTTCAACATTGTTTGCTTTCTTGCTGGGATTTACATGAGAGGATTATTACCACTCTCATGTTTGTACAGTAAACATGAAGCTGGTTAGCTTCGTTTCGCATGAAGACAGGAAACAGGGTGAGACAGCTGGCCAGGCTCTGAATTCACCTACAAGCACCTCTAAGATCACTAATAAACAAGTCATATCTCATTTATATAATTTGTATGAAAACTAAGTGTAAAAACGACATGTTTTGGTTTTAAAGGGGAATTATGAGCCAGAATTTTTCTTGGATTTTGTATGGATTAACAAACGAGATAATAATAATATAATAATAAGTGAGCTTTAGAGGTGCTGTTAGGCAAATTTTGTTGCCTTAGGGCAGCTAGAGTTGGGCTAGCTGTTTCCCCGTCTTTCCAGTGTTTATGCTAAGCTAAGCTAACTGGCTGCTGGCTGTAGCTTCATATTTAGCCTACAAACATGAGAGTGGTGTCAATCTTCTTATGTAACTTTTGGCAAGAAAGCAAATAAGCGAATTTCCCAAAATGTCAAACTGTTCCTTTAAGTGGCAATAGGTTAATGAGTGACTATATAATGGCATATCTATACAAAATACACTAATTGCATGTTAAATAAATTGATTTCTTTGACAGCTGTTTTTAGTCAAGCTTTTCTGTGTAGATAGATTTAGATTTTAGTGCTCTCCGTTTGTTTAGTTGAGTTGAGGTTGGCATTGGAATGACCAGACTTCCCCCATTGCCGTTTCCTCCTGCACAGCCCAAGTCTAAACACTTCCCTCGCCCTCTGCTTAAAGTGCTTCCCTACAATCACATACAGGAAAGGATTCAGTGAGCTATTACTATAGCCAAGGTAAGTAGCCAACTGGTTGCCAATATCCAACACGTATGCCCACGTGCATCCAGAGGTGATCTCATAATGATCCAAGGTGTCCAAGAAGATCAGAATCTGGTAGGGCAGCCAGCAGAGAATGAACACAGCCAGAACAACGAGTACAAGGTGCGCCGCTTTCCTTTCCACACTGCCTCTGCTGCCTTTTCTCATCTTCTGGCTGGTCCGAAGGACTTTAGTGATGTGGTAACTACAGAAGGATACAATGGGAACAGGGATAAGGAAACCTACAATGCTGACAGTCATGTTGTAGCGCAGTCTCCAGCCTTCATGGGGATACTCTAGGTAGCATGCGTCAATGCCCAGTTGAGGGAAGAACCGGACGGAGCGGAAGAGGATAGCAGGGAAGCTGAGCAAGACCCCAGCAATCCAGATACTGATGCAAATCCCACGTGCCCAGAAGGCCCGTCTCTCCCGCCCCTGGGTTAGGGGTCTAGTGAGGGCCAGGTATCTGTCCACACTCACAAGCGTAAGGAATAGCACACTGCAATAATAATTCATCCCTATGACAATGTTGATAAGCTGGCACATGGGCTCCCCAAACCTCCAGTGAAACTTGTTGATAATGGTTGCTACCCAAAACGGCAGGCAGGAAACCATGAGGAGATCAGCTGCTGCCAGGTTGCTCAGGTAGATGTCGGCCACAGAGTTGCGCCGCTTCTGGAGACAGAACACACAAAGCACAAAGGAGTTGCCAATCACTCCAAGAAGACAGATGATGGACATGTAGGCAGGCTGCATGGTGTAAACCCAATCCCATGCATCTGTGTGGTTGCAGACAAGCTCTGCTCTTGCGGCACTCTCCATAAGTAACCCACCTGCTGAATTGTGGATCGCTGTGAAATCTGTTGCACAGTAACAGCGATTTTAGAGGTGGAAAAATAAGGGTGTGTTCAAAAGTAATACATATACCAGTAAAACCTTTTAACTGTGTCAACACAGTTTTAAGGTATGAGTTGCTACCTTCACGTCATGATTTGAGTTCCAAAGTGTGAAGGGATAATAGATCTAATGGAGTGTGGATAATGGTGGTTTATCAGTCAGAGCACACAGCACGCACATGCCGTCGTCAAAGAGGGGAGTCTTAGCAACATATACTGTATGGAGCATCTGTGACTGAAAAGGACTCACATTCATATCTGCATGGACTCACAAACACATACAGTATGATTACATAAACACAATGAGAATTTATATATTAGTATAGTCCAGCTGAAACTTGAATTCTGCTCACTTTTTGTGTAGGGAAATATAAACTAAGATCATACTGCAGCTACTGTGCAAATTTTCACATTTTTCAGAGGAGACAAACAAAATAGAATAAAAGGTATCTGGCGAGGTGTTTCTCATGGCAGCTGTTGACTGATATTTGAGGGCCAGCTTAACTAAAATACAGACTGTCAACTTGCGTGGATCTCTCTAACCCTTTGTTTGTGTCCCACAAGCACTGCTGTTCCAGATGTTTTGGATCTGGATCTTTGTCCTCCAGGAGGTTCAGCCTCTCCTCTCGTCTCTCTCTCTCTCTCTCTCTCTCTCCCTCTGTGTGTCTGTTCCTTTCTCCTACCTGTGTGAATGGTGGGCTTGAGTTTTGCTTCTTGTGTGTTTGTGTAGTCTGTCCTCTTTCAGGCCTCCATGGTGGTGAGGAAGTTGTGTGGCTCAGGTCTGTTTGGCGAGACCTGAAGTTTCTCAATGTCCTCCTGGATCCTACTATGTTGGTCTATTCTGTACATACATCATCTATTGCATGTGTGTCCGTCCTGGGAGAGGAATTCCTCCTCTGTTGTTCTTGCTGAGGTTTCTTCCATTTTTTTCCCTGTTTAAGGGTCTTTTTGGGGAGTTTTTCCTTATCTGAATAGAGGGTCTGAGGATAGAGGGTGTAGTATGGTGTACAGATTGTAAAGCCCCTTGAGGCAAATTTGTGATATCAGGCTGTATAAATTAAATTGACTTGACGTGGTATGCTACTGACAGGAGCACATTATCGTCCTGTATAGCCTTCAAACTTTGATACAAGACGTTTTCCCCCCTTTTCAAGAAGCCCACACACTGTAGTATTAGTTATGTACCACTTGCGTTTTAAGCCCTCTGTCTCTTTACATCATTTGACGATTATACGGTTACATTTTTATTCCCCTCAGAAAGTGGAAGTTCGCACTGATTCCCACAAGACATTACACTTTGTTCATATTATATCAACTCCTGCGTAGGCATCAGCAGCTCCTGCACACTCATTGTTGTGTTCATCCTGCATTATAGAAAGAAGGTGGTCTAGTTAGCTTTAGCTGTCTTTATTTCATGGGTTCACTTGTCCACACTCACAGTAACATGTTGTCCTGTGACCTATGCTCATTGTCATGATTCACATCAAATGGTAACGCACGGAGAAACGAAGTGCAGAAAGTGTCAATTGTCAGTCTGAACCAAAAAATGGAGAATGCTAATGTCCAGCAGGGGACACTGTCACTGCAGAAAAATGAATAAAACTTAAAATTCCTTCTTTTTTTGTAAGCACAATTTTGATCAAAATTTTAATTTGACTGCAAAATGCAGAACCAATTAACAACTTTAAACAAAGAAAGACAAAAATACATGGAACAAGGTCAAACTGTGTATTTTTGGCATACATTTTACCCTTTGAGGTAACTTTGTCTGCCTGCATGTTTTTTGTTCCACATCATTTTCCAGCCCTGGCAATGGTGGTAAAGCCTGACTCCTAACAAAGATTTCCTGTTTGGCATGTCATGTCTTCATTATGGGGAAAACTAGGGGTGTATCCTTGGCCACAGCCCACGATGAGTCAACATTGGGCCATTAAATGGTGGTGTGGGGAGAAATGTATAATGAGACAACTGATGTCTATACAGCCAACAAAAATGAGCATGTTTGTGTGTCACCACTGGAAACTCTTTGACAGAATCCTGTTTTTAACTCTGCAGACAATGAGTCAGAAACACTAGAAAACACTCAGCAGTTATTGGTACTCTCTTACGTTCTGGTTTTTGTGCTCAACTTAACATTTATATGCATTATAAACATTCACCGAGACATCCATAAAACCATATGTATGTTTTATTTGACAGTTATGTATAGAGAATAACAAATACTGGTACTATTTACAATCTGAGTTATCAGCAATACAAGACAGAATATGAAAACTGTATTTACATAAATTATTTTACAGCAACCAGGCTGACCTGAACATTCAAGATACTGATGCCAATGTTTGTAACAAGGGGCTAGCTTTAGTTTACTGCATGTGGTGCATCTGTTATAAAAGTGAGAAAAGCTTGTTTGGTCAGGTTTTCCTGTGACATATAATTATTTAACATGGTTGAGACACAATAACACTTTTGTTAGCGATCTGTAACACCTTCTCCAGAAGGGAACATTCATTCAAGCCTTATATGTCCCTGCACATATAATTACATTTCCTGATAATAATTAAAGCTAGAGCTTATCTTTTTGAGAAGACGTCTTGTCAAAGATTGATTTGATGAGATGGAAGGGTGATTTGGTCCCATTACTACATAATTACATCTAAAATAAATAATCAGCTTATCATTTGAATCACTTACATTGACTTACAAGACTATCAAATGACTGTCCACCTCAGTCATCTTTCTTCTATTTTTGAGGGGCCAGTGCTTTTGAAAGCAGTATTTTATACCAAAGTCTTCAGTGTAGAGGACATTGAACGTGTGGACTCAGAGGTCGATGTTCTCTTAACGCTCCACTGCTTGAAGACTTCCCGAACTTTTTTCCGGAAGTTCTTTCCTACAAGGACGTATAGGATGGGGTTGAGAACACTGTTGAAGAAGGCTAAGTAGGTGAAGATCTGGTTGCAGATTTCTAGGACAGTGGTGAGGTCACACCCTCCCAGGACGTCAGCTCGTAAGAGCACATCCAGTGTGGTGGCCACGTGGAATGGCACCCAGCAGATCAGGAACGCCAGGAGGACCACCAGCACCAGAGTGGTGGCCCTGTGCTCTGTTTTCTCAGCATTGAACCTCTCTATTGCCTGGATCTTCAAAGCCTGAATAATCTTGATAGTGCAGAATGAGATAATTGAAATGGGGATGATGAAGCCAAAAACCATCAGCATCCCATCACAGAGCAGCTCTGCGGTGTGGTTTGGGTAGTTCAGATAGCATGCATGTACATCAAAGTCATGGAAATATTTCACTTCCCTGAAGATGAGCGTGGGGACACTCAGGAGCAAGCCGAAAGCCCACGTTAGCAGACAGCCCAGTTTGGCATATTTTGGCCTACGCATTCTGCCATGGGACATTGTATGCACCAGTGCAACATAGCGATCTATGCTAACCAGAACGAGGAAGTAGATGCTGCAGTAGGCGTTCATCTTAATGCCCAGGTTGACAACTTTGCACAGGAACTGACCAAAAGGCCAGTTGAAATCATTGGATACGTTGACAGCCCAGAAAGGCAAACAGGACACCAGGACAAGGTCAGCAGCAGCCAGGTTGCTTAAGTAGATCTCGGCCACGGTGCAGGCCTTCTTATGAAGGCAGAAAACCATCAAGACAAACACATTAAACACGATTCCCAGCACCGTGATGAGAAGGATATACACCGGCTGCCTGGAGCTGAGCCACTTCCAGACGTCCGGCTCAGGACAATCAGTGCCATTGGTGTTGTTTTGGTCTCCATATAAAGCTGTGGTGCTCAAGTCTGGGAGGCTGTGGAGAACATAAAAAAACAAAAACAATTAAACATTGACAATAAAGCAACAGTTTCACATTTTGTGAAATATGCTTTTTTGCTTTCTTTCCAAGGGTCAGATGAGAAGATCGATACCACTACATACAGTAAATATGTAGCTGGGGCCAGCAGCTGGTTAGCCTAGCTTAGCTTTTATTTGACAAAATGTCGAGCTATTCCTTTAAACAAACAATAACATTTGAACAAAGACAATTTATAATAAGAAAAAATATTTAAATCTTTCTTTTTTGGAACTTAATAACAACAAGGGTCATGGTCAAGCTGTGTGCACACTGAATACTGTCATAGCCCAGGGCAACATTTACACTACAAGGAAAATACACCACTGTATAACATTTTATTGGTTTATCTTTGTATTTCTCTCCATGAATGTTGGGTTCAACTGTGTGATTTGTTGTTGGGATTGTTTGGATGTGCCATTGCCCACTGGGGAAATGTTCATTATAGGGTCCTCCCCTGACTTGGCCTTTATGTTTCAGGACAAGAGCAGAGTTGAACACAACAGTTTCTGTTTGTACAGCTCATTACTTTCAAGCAGTGAGCTTTGTAGTGCACTAAAATAACATAAGCTACCAAAACAACATGACTGAACAATTAATGCAGTAATTGACCCTCTGCAAACAGATGATCATCATTATCCTTGAGGGCCAACTACACAACCAATCATAAAACAGACCAGTGTATTTAAATGCCCAACTCCATAATGTACTGTATATGTGTGTATATATATATATATACATACACACACACACATATATATACAGTGTTTATATGTATATATTAATATATACTGTATATACATACAGTATATATACTATATGTACTGTGTATATATACTACATATATATACTGTATGTGTGTGTATCTCTCTCTCTCTCTCTATATATATATATATATATATATATATACAGTATATCTGACAGGTGCCATTGTAACAAGGTAATCAATGTTTCTTCACTTCACCTGTCAGTGGTCATGTAGTTGTGGCTGATCGGTGTATATCTAACTGCTATTGGAATTACTAACTGCTGCACTGCAACCTTTACATGCACCACCTATCAGCCCTGCCTTCACCCATAAATCGTTAAGTATTTCCACTGTACCTGTGTCTAAGTCACGTAGTACAGTGTTTGCATGGTTCCAGTAATGAGCAACAGGCTTGGCTCTGTTCACCCTGGGAGTGTTTGATATGAGATATCAGCTTACTCGAATCTGTTTTGCACTGAACCATTATGTCAAAGACAACTGTATTTTTAAATGGTAGTGAACACATGAGAACGTTTTATGTTGTTTTAACCCATGAATGTATTATGTAATACCAGCTCTGTGACAGTAGGCAAATTGAATGCCTAAGTAACTGTTGCAATAGTGCAACATGTGCTTCACAAAAACCAAATGTTTTTTGACATTTATATATATTTTTTAGTATATCTTCTTATACTTCAGATATGACGCATTGCAATCAATGTAATTTTCATTAAATTTTCCATTCCATTCTATTACTGCTACTTTATGTGCATCAGCATAGTACAAACAAAACATTTAACCAGAATTTATATACCAAAAAAGAGAGGGTGTTACTGCTCACTGAGATGTTAAAATAAACACTAAACATGTTTAGAGAAATAGACAAGATGCTAAAAGACATGTCTCTACTGGTGGGGACAATTCCAGTTTTTCAGCTCCTTTGTTTTGTTTGTTAAACAATTGTTTCACTGTAATTGTTTAACTGTTATGTGCCAAGGTATCCTGTTAGTCAACATATCAAAATGTATAATAACTGTGAACAACAGCTTTCTTCACACAGGTCAATACATTTTAAACAAGTTTCTGTGCATTGTTAATTACATAAAATTATTATAAAGCACTACTGTAAGTTGTCAATTCTCAGTGTTTAAGAAGAAATAATATATGCTAATGTGAAATATTTTACAATATATAAACTTGAAATTTATACAAACCTTGTAGGTTGAAGAGCCATTTCTCCTGAGTAAGTCCAGATGAGAAATATCCAGATGTCTGGTTACACTGCTCCAGTAGATTCCCCACTCTACTCTGTCTGTCTCTGACTCACTCTCTTAAAGGAAACTGTAATTAAACTGATGTCAGCCAAAACGTCATTCTTCAGTCTGCATGCTCTCTTTCTCTCTCCTGTTTGTCCCCTGTCCTCCTTTCGATCATACACAGCATGTCTATGTGCTTGTGATCTGAGTTAATGTTTACTTGATAGATGTTTTATGATTGAACAAAAACTTATGGGATTGTAAATGTGTTCAGATACACATAATCATTCCAGCCTATGTTGGAGGTGTTAAAGTTGAAAAAATTGTGTTGTGATTACAGTTATGTTTTTAATCTTTCCTATTTTGTTTTCAGTTTGCAGCCACTTGAGCTCTTGGTTAAAGTTTCAAAGTGTCATCTGTCTTTGTGTAAAGACACTGTATTGTGTGAAGGTGTTAGTGAGAATTTCTGTAGGAACAACACAAAAAGCCTCATATTTGAGTAATTCTTGGATATTTTGTTGGTAATAATAATGTTGATCACATCAGTTTAAAAAAAACAAACATCTGACATATGAGCATAGTAATGTTATTTCCTCAACATTAAAGTACATAGACTATTATGTGCTTGGACTATGACAAAAGCTACTTAATGTTATGGGGAAGAGATGTTCATGCACTGCCCGCTGTGCATTAGAGACAAATGAATCCATTTACTGCACTGCATTTATTGTACGATTACTATTACTGTGAATAACTCTGCCAGTCACTATGGTTAAACATTTTAATGGCTGCAGAAGTGCATTATGTTAGGGACAGTGTTACACAATGAAACCTTTGATTACTGCGGGAAATCTGAAACCATGGGACAGAAGCACTGCATTAAAAAAAAACGCGACATAAAGTCATTTGGCCAGGCACTGCGTCGGCCAATTAAATACGTGCAAGCACACATTCCTGACAGAATTTCATAATGCGATTTGCGTATTTCTGTTGTTTGCCTTTTGATCACTACGATGGAGAACAAAATAATCTTCGCTGTTTCACAAAAGTAATTTGCGAGCACTGCTTCCTGGATCATATTTAATCGTGTCCCAGATTTGACATTTTTTACGTCTGAGCGCCTGGTAAGAGCGGGAATTGACATTGTCAGGATTAAACATTTATGCACTTTGAAGCTTTGACATTGCTGCTGCTATGTACAGTCTGTGATTATCATTCAAGCTCCTCTCCAAGCAGAAACATTAGGCTACTACAAGACATTTGAAAACATGGCTTACCTTACACCTAACGTGCCCACAACCTAAGACCCTGTTTGACGGGAGGATGTTCCCGTTTGTCCTTCATGAGGGTGTTTTGTTTCCCCAACTCTGACTCCCCCAAAACCACACGACTGGCAACGCAACATCTTCCTACGTTGCTGGTGGTTATAGTAGCCGTTGTGGCTGGTAGGTTTTAAAGGTAGAAATAGTGAATGGCAAAGTTCTGCATTGGACAGCTGGACGGTCCAAAACAACAATTCACCCTTTCGGCATCATCTTGACATGGCACACTCATCCATTGTTGGTCTCTTGCTGTCTTGTATTGTGTATAAGGATACAGACCCTTCCCCCATGTGTGATGTCAATACTGACCCTCCAATGTCTTCCTCGTACAAATTATTACAGATTTTCTATACTGTGCACAAATAAACGTGTGTCCGTGTGTGTATTTCTAACAATGCAGGAAGATGGCCCGGTGGCTCAATCATCAATCAAGCTCAATTATGCCTGTGGTTATTAGCTCTTATATGAGGACTGAGATTTTCATTTATCTCAGAGACAGCATTTGGATGAACAACACGGCAATTTGAAAGACATTAAGATCTCACAGTGCAGCTAAATAGGGATAATGTTCTTTAAACCAAAGGCTGTGTTCAAGTTAGCATTGATTAGAATAGACAAAGGGCTTAAAAGCAGTCAATAATGTGTGAAAGCTGAGCTGGCGTGTCATCTTCATGTGATTAACGTGCAGTAAAAGCATGGCCATGATTGTGAGCTTCCTTAAAATAATGTTGCAATGTTGAATTTCAGTTTTGCTACTTCCTGTTGACACACAGAGACATTAAACACCGTCATAATATTCTGTACAAATGTAACTGTTATCACACTTGAACCCTTAACTGTATTTTAGGGAGAGGCCCATAATCTGAGTGGTAGCCAGTGACCTCAAAGTGACCTCCAGCAGGTGGGAGCCCAGTAGTCAGGCTCAAGCAGTTAGCATTCAGTTGTAGATTTACAATTGGTGCTGGCGCCATTCTCTCACCCACCATTAGTTTCCCATGGCAGTTCATAACAGGTCTGTCATACAATCTAATAACAGCGCCGTAATGAGACTTCCTGGTGTTGCTATGGAGATTCTGTTTCCTCCTTTCCTGATCCACCCTTTCCTTGTTTCTTGAAATGATAAGAATCAAAATCACAAGTCTTATTTGATGGATGTTTTTATTCATTTGTATGACTGATTAGTCTTCGTACCATTGAGTGTATTGTACAGTATTTACTTTCTACTTGTGACACTAAATGCATGACAAGGGGAACTTGATATACAAACAACAGAAGTAGTTATGCCACACATTTACTACAAACAATGGACACTGTTCACTTGATCTGTCTGGTTTCTTCACGCTATTTGACTTACATCTTCTGCCAACATCCTCCCAGAACTCCATGCATCTCAGGTCACCTGGTTTGCCAATAAGCTCTGTTTTTTCATCATTATCTTTCTGAACTTTACTCTGTTTGTGTAAAATATTAAGCTATTTTGATTTGTGAAAATTTGATTGAGGTCCAGTGTTGCATGTTGCTTTAGGGACATGGAAAAATGTTTGATCTGTTTTTTCCCCCCATCTTTATAAACCCTAAATCAATGAAATACCTCACATCCACAACATGAACAAGGAACGCTGCCTTTGTGGCATTTTATGTAATCATCTGGGTCTGAATCTACAGTGAGAGGTGGCTATTTAAAAATTGCCTGCAGTGATGTCTGAGTATGTGACTTGTTAAGACTGAAGTATAATTAGTGCAATGGAAGCTATATTTGGCAGCTATATCAAACATTCCAATAGGCTGATTATAAAACTGTTAAATTAGGCAAAGAAGAAAAAAACTTCTGATAAATATTTGAGCCACGAAATTAATTGCACAAACTGTCAGATTAAATATATGTAATATCTCTTCCTAAGAAATGTTTCACTGCAAACAGTGAAACAGTGATTTATTGCGTTGTGTTTGCAGAATGATTTGCACCGTTGCTGCCCAGAAATAACTCCTGTCTTTTGGCTCATGCTCTCAGTGGTCTTACCGACATTTCGGTAACAATACCAAAAAACCGCCAGTGAAAACATTGATGAAAGGAGTTTTACTGTGGTTTGTCATCTGAAGTTGTGTGCATGTTCCTGTGTCCTGCTGCAGTATATTATGGGCTGGTGGAGAGCTAAACTTAAAGTAAAATGGTGTAGCTTGTCTCTTTTGTATTGTAGACAGTTTTCATTAGAAACTATTTTCTACTGAACATAAAAATACAGTGTTCAGAGTAAGGTCTGTGGTAACAAATACATTGTTTCTGGAAATGCAAGCTGCTTTTAGGTTTTTAAAATGTAATTTTCCAATGACATGAGCACCACAAACACAATCCCATTGTATTGGGGTGGCAACAGAAGTCTAAGTGGTCGTTATCTCAAAACCATAGCCAATAAAATCTGCCTGGTTAGATGGGGGTAAGTGAAAGAATATGGGTTTTTTTGTAATTTGACATTCAGCACTATGCCCATGTCTAAACATAACATTTATTAGATTTAACAGCCTCGTCACTTTAGGCTAATGTGTGTGATTTAAACCTCTCCAAGTTTATAGAGACACACTCTATAAATCCTTTACATTGTAGATTCTAAAGTAATTTATCATAGCGAACTGAAAGGCCCTTGAGAACAGACTACAACTCTGTCTGCTGCTGTTAGTTATGTCTCAGTGGTGTGTAATGAGGTATATAAAAAATGTCTGGACGAGGGGGCGACCAGGCTCATGCTCCTCTTCGAAAATACTCGGCACATTTCCTGTCTCCTTCTGCTTGTCTCAACGTTTTTTCCAGTCTGTGAGCTCCCTTACTCAGTGCTGATCCCGCCCCCGTTCCCTGTTTCATAACTCCTCGCAGATTTGAGACAACAGGGCACGGCTCCTCCCGTGTAGTTCATATATAGTTTTCACAGCTGTCCGGTACAATCAGGACCTTTGAAAGGAGAGTGAGTGAGAGCTCATAAGAGGTAGAATCAAACCAGCCCCAGGGTCTGACGCTGGCTCTTGTCTGAGACCACTAATGCAACTTTGACGAGCACTGTGTGAGAGGCAGCCAGCCATGGAACACAAAGCCATTTCTTCAGAAATCAAAGTCAAATTCAACCCGTTTTTAAATTTGGTGCGCAAATGTTCCTGGCAGGAAAATACACAGACCTCCTAATACTGCTGTATTAACTGTTGTAGAGACAGTAAAATCAGTTGTTTCTGTACACCAGGGCAAGAAAGGTTTTCAAAAGTGATGTGTCTTCCTTCATATTTTGCTCTCTAGTTTCAAATGCCTGATGTATCATTTTCATCTTGCTTTCAAATAAAGGCAGCGGTGCAAATCAAACGCGAGGTAATGAAAATAGGATTCAATTTCACATCCCTTTTTCATATTAAGAAACCAGCCATCACAAGACATTATGCAATACATTGAGTCAACTGCCAGTGGGCGACCGCAATCCAAACACATGTTGTTTGAGCTAGAGTTTTGTTTTCATTCTGAACAAATACAAAACATTTTACCTACACCCGGAAATCTGCCATTTATGGTGAAATAAATGTGTTTATGTGCAAAGACCGAGCTGAAAGCTTCCATCTCCATCTTCCATCTCTCATCTAATTGTTTAGAGGAGAACTGAGTGAGAGGTAAACTATGTGGGAGAAAGCCACTTGATTGGGAATGAATATTTGATCATCAGCCACTCACAGAGTGGGTAATCATGGTTATGACTCCAAATGATTTTAGTGAACTACGTAAGTGAGCGCCCACTCTGTCAACATCTGCAAATGCTATTAAGAAATAACAGAATTTCCCCAACTGTGCTATGAATGAGACCAATTGCTCTAAGTTTTCATATGCTGTAAAACCACCTCAGCAACACACTCTATCTTTTAAACATGTTCTTAAAAAGCATCTGAAGTTCATAGTGTAAAATATGACAATATGGAAACTGTTTATTATGAGAGACAACTCAACTTCTGCTTCTGATATTTTTTGAGGTTTTCCACCATTAAGGGAATGTCTGCTAAATGAAAACCAAAATGTAAGACAAACAGATAACAGGCATGTTTTGTCTTAGAAAGCTGAATATTGTGTCTTTTTATTCTGATGCCGACTGACAGACTACACGGCCAAAGTTAGCCTCAGAGGGACAAAAGAGTTGACTGCTTGTTTCACTGAATGGTTTTTGACAGTATGGTGATACTTACAGAGAGGATTGTGACTGCATATCACTAACTTGTCTCCTTCATATTCCTGAAACATCTCTTCTGTCTAAAAAGGAAAAGCTGGCGTGATGAAAAAATTACATAAAGGCATATTTTGTTAAAACTTTCACTCTTTCAACCTTCATTTAAGCAATTAAGTTGCTTCTTATTCACGTAAATATTACTTAAAAAACTAAACTATTATAGAAATACAGTATATCTGGTTACATATAGACTGAGACAGGCAGGGAAAACTCCTCACACCATGCACTTAATCTATTTTCTTCAACTCGTTCCTCCGAGTAGGTGGTGGGCGCTACACAACACTGTACGTCAAAACAGACACAGAACAGTCTCTTTCCACACGCCATCACACTCACTAACTGTTAAATCTGCCATATTATGTTACAGAGCAATATGTGCAATAACCCTGTAATACAAAAAGATCTACTATACTTACTCACACATATGTATATACAGTAGATCTGTTTGTGTATAACACATACTGTACATACTGTATTATATGTAAAACTATTATTAAACATCTCTGCTATATTGAATCCCAGCATTCCTTGCACCTTTATGCTATCTTGGTACAAGTGTGAGTTTATTTAAAACAACTAAAAACAGAAGTCAAATTCCTCAAATGTTTGCACATTGACAATAAAGTTGATTCTGATTCTACAGTGTACAGTATGTAATGCATGTATTACTGTAATACCATCTGAAAATAATTGATAGGGAGCCCTCTACTGGATGAAATATAAAATGTTCAGAGCCATAAAAAATTAAATTGACAAAATACTAAAAGTGAGAGGACAGCTGGTGCTCCTCTTTTGAAAACACACGCACATTTGAACATCTATGGACATAATTAATTAATACTTACATACATTGTGTCCATGTGACTGTCATCAGAGATGATATTCATCTGAGGCTTCTAAAATATTTTGTTTAATGTGAAGTTGATGACTTTTATACACTGTTACTTGCCTTTAAAGCTGGGGTAGGCAAAATCTGTGCAACCTAGGCAAAACCTTTCACCTCTCTCTCTGCTGCCTCGTATCACTCTGCTAAGCCCCTCCCACCAAACCCACAACTTCGACAGGGAGCAGAAGGAATCACTTGCCCTGCGAAACCTCATGTCTTGTAGGGCTCGCTCTCCACAGCGTGAGCCTGACCAAGACCGCGGCCCTTCTCACCACAACTTGTCTTCAGGCGGTTTGCAGCTACAGGGCAGAGCGCCCCAGGCTTCAGAGGCAGCTGCAACGCCGTACAGCAGTGGGATGAGAGGCTAGTGCACCACACACACACGCCACCGTCCCCCCTCAAAAGTTATTCCCCACTGTTTGTCATCATGCCTCTTTGCCACTCGTCGTTACGAGCGCCATGGCATCAAACATAATGAGCCTGAAGCTCCGTGTGGAGCCGGGACGTGTTGTTTTGTACTATACACCGCTGCAGGCAAAGGAGGTATTGAGAATTTATCACAAGTTGCATCTGCATTTGTAGCTCAGTCAATACAAACGCACCATCTCTCTGAAATAACCTGTGATTAGCCAAAGTCTGCCGTCACGGGCTAGATTTTCTGAATCCTGAAAACAGAGCCAAGAGGAGGTTTGCTCTCAGACCACTTGAATTACAATATGCTGAATGGTTATTATGACATTTTTGCCCAATGATGCCAAAAAAATACTGCCTACCCAACCTTTAAGCAGTGGTGGAACGTAACTAAGTACATTTACTCAAGTACTGTAGTTAGGTGCAATTTTGAGGGACTTATACTTTACTTAAGTATTTCCATTTCCAAATATTTGCCTCTGAATTTTAGTGGAGTAGAAGTTTAAAGTAGCAGAAAATGAAAATACTCGAAATTGTAACTAAGTACAGTACTTGAGTACATTTTGTCAGTTACTTTCCACCACTGATAGTATATGATATTTTTCATCTTCATTATAAGTACTTTTACTTTTGATGCTTTAAGAACATTTTGATTATAATACTTGTTACTTAAGCAAGGTTTTGAATGCAGGACCTTTACTTGTAACAGAGTATTTTTACACTGTGGTACTGCTACTTTAAATTAAGAAAAGCCCTGAAGTCACACAGAAATTACCTTACAGGTGTCATGAATCATAAATGGTATGGCAGATATAAGAATTGCCAGAAACAGAAAACAGTCTCCTGGCACAAAGGTGAACTAGAGATGACAAAGATCAGTATCAATCAATCTCTGCTCTGAGAGAACACCTGTCAGACATTCATCACCCACACAGAGAAATGGACAGAGCTTTCCACTGTTAATCCTGATCCTTTTCCTCCCTATTCTCTTGCATTTTTGCTCTTCTCAATCATCCTGTCATTTTCTGTCAGCCTGTGCATCTGTCTCTTTGCTTGTCGTGCTCTCTTGTTCAATGGATCCCCCCATTAGCCCCCGGAGTGGTTTCCACTTTAATTTTGGCCAGCAACCGTGTAAGAGAGACTCAACGGCGTCTGCCAATGGGTGCATCAGGGAACCGGAGTGATACATGTCAGTCTCCATGGTGACAGGCTGCATGTTCTGCATGCTGATATCCAATCATATCCAGTGTAGTGACAGAGCTGTGGCAGTGGTCTCCTGAGGGATGGGAGTCCTATTCCTGGGACTCCTCCAGTACTTTCTGATACTTACGTTTAATGTTACATCTACTGCACAGATCAGGTTCCTGCTTAACGTCATATCTGCTTTGTTATTAATGATAGAAGAAGTTTGCCTGTGACTTGCAAGTGTTTCTTTGCAGCCAATGAAAACAGCTGTGCTGGCTGTTTTTATATGTATGTGTGTGTGTCTGTGTGTGTGTGTGTGTGTGGCTCAAGGAATGCCAAAGTCGGTCTGTCTGTCAGTCGGTCAACCAGACTGAAATATCTCAACAACTATTGGATGGATTAGCATGAAATTTTGTACAGACTACTGACTTTAGTGATCCCGTGACGTGTATAGCCTCACAGAGCTGCAAACATGGCTGTAGGCTCATCTTGTTTGTGTGGGTGATTACTACTCTGAATACCGCCACACCGATACTGTGTTAATACTGTATGAATCTGTGCTATGTCAACTTGCTTGATAAAAATTAAGGTTATATTAAAAAACAGTAATAAGCTCAATATGTTAAAGATTTGGCTCAGGGCGCAGGTAGGCAGGGTGCTATCCATCTTGTTGAAAGGGCAGCTTCCTCATAAATTCCCCTCTTTCTAAGGATGTTTTCTATATGAGATGTCAGGCAGAGACAGATACTTTATCTGTCCTCCTGCCTCATAGAAGAGAGAGAGAGAGAGAGACCCAGCCATTCACTCAACAGTGATACTAAATCAAAAGATAGGGCTCCTGCCTGTTGGATGACGGGTGATGCTGAGCTCCCATCATGGAGTAACAGTAATGAAGCATTTTCACTGAGGCTGCTGCAGCATCAGGGGGTGGTGGAGCCCCCGGGATTGCATTAAAGACTCTCTGTTCCCTGTCACACTTGGCACACTGTTTACCATTGCATGCGATCGGAGATAGAAAGGAAAGCTTAATGCAGAAATGGATTACATGTGACTTCTCTTACATTTCGCCCGCATCTTGTGTCCTAACAAATGACAGCAGGACTAAATTAATCAGTGGGAAAGCTTTCAATTACGACTCTGTTTTGCAGGAAAATTAACAGGTTGCTTATTGAGGATACACAGCATCAGTTAACTGCTCTGTGTCACAAATGATTCAGCTTACAAGGGCTTATCTTGTTTAATCGCTCTGATTAGTCAAAGCTGTAGGTGAGCTCCTCATCAGAGGATATTAGCTGGATTGACAAGCATCATTATAGGGTGTGTTTGCATGCAAGAAAGAAAGGTGGAAAGAAGGTCCAGAAATGGCTGCCACCAGCTAAAGGTGCTGTCCAAATCCATTACAGCCTGCTGTTGCCATGGTAGCAGCCCACCTAAAATCCTTTTCTCACCAACCTTTCTTCCCTCTTATATGTTAACAAGAGGCAGTCACACAGTGCCAGCTGGGAAAAATCTCTGTTATTGTGATGACAGCTGTCAGTTATTCACATAGTCATCAAACAAGAGAATAAAACTCCATCCTGCTTGTTCGCTCAAGCAGTTACCATTAAAAACAACGTCAGAGTCGATTACAGGAGATGCAAACACAGCATAATTCATGTTATGCTCTGATACCTTGTGCCATATCAGTGCCTCTTTTAATCAGAGAAACATGTCATGGAGTGGAGGCAGACTGTTGATCTGATGAGAACAAGCACTTTTTCTTCCTCTCGGAAAGTGACCTCAAGCAGGAAACATTCGAAATCCCATTATTGATTCCGATAAGCTAATCCTATGAGTCTGAACATTAACCTGCAGCAAACTAATGTATCTCCATTATCCCCCCTCTATTGTGGTCTGCTGCCATGAGCTCATTCACCTGGGGACACCCATTAAACTTTTCACTTCAGCTCCCTGCTGCACAACCAAGCCGATGCCTTGATACCCTGACTGCTGGTAACGAAATTACTTGGGGAAAATACTGTGTGATTTCCAAATAAGTAAGTTCTGTGTCTAATGCATCTGGTGAGCTCTAAAATCATCTTAGGGCCTGAACAGAACAAGCCAACTTTTTCAGAGTTTGGTCTCGTTGGTCACCCTCTGGGATAGCAGGTAACTCTATCAGGTGCCCATGCTAATGCATTAGCATACAGTATGTTAGAAAGTATGATATAGTTTGTAGCTATCCAAAATTCAGAGTAGGGATCTTTGGCTTCACCTACTTCCAATATGCATGGAGAAGGGAAATAATCTTGACAGGTCAAAACTCCAGCAACACTTGCACTATAAGGAACAACTTTATTGTGAGACCAACTTATTTTGATGAAACGCCAAAAGGCCACAAGCCAAACAGCATTGGTCTCACAATAAAATTGGTATTTATACTGCAAGCGTTGCTGGAGTTGTGACCTCTCAAAGCAATCCAAAATTGGTCATAGTGTAACAGGCCCTGCTACACTGGGCATGTAAACAGATAATGAACCTGTAAAACAGGAGAAATAATGAAGCAGAGGAAACTTGCTGCCATTCGTCTGGTCGGTCTTGCCAGAATTGATTAAACAATCATAGTCAAGTACTTTATATTCTGTCTCTTCGGTTTCATTCACTAGTCCATAAAAAATAATAATACATAAATCACAAGTGTCCATAAACAAATACTGAAATGAAATGAATCCCCGTTATCTTACTGATAATAAGACATGTCATGAAGGAATGCAAACCTTTCTCCATATGTATTAGTACACTAACATTTCTGTTGACTGTACTCACTTTAAAACCCACTGGCTTTTTATGTTCTCAGGCAAGAGAGTAGCTGCTAGCAGCATATTAGCATTCAAATGGCATTTACATGACTGACCTCGAACCAACGTGGCACATATTTTATACACAGAATTCACAGTAAACAATTAAAACGCGGAGCTAACCAAATGTACGGGAGCTTTAAACAAAAGAAAACAGGGCTCTACATGGACCAGGGAGCGGGAGCCGATGCTAACAGAAAGTAACGCCCGCCATTTCCCACACCCTCAGCGGCGGTAGCTCAGGTGACCACAACAAATTACAGCATACTCAGT
Source organism: Macquaria ambigua (assembly GCA_008360985.2). NCBI lineage: Eukaryota > Metazoa > Chordata > Actinopteri > Centrarchiformes > Percichthyidae > Macquaria > Macquaria ambigua. The sequence goes on from VMKM01000321.1 coordinate 105,958, forward strand.
GACCACAGCTCATTACAAAAACACAGGAAATAACAGCGGTCAATGTATATTGATACTTTTGTGGTTTTGTACTCGTTACTAACCTGTAAAACAGGAGAAATAATGAAGCAGAGGAAACTTGCTGCCATTCGTCTGGTCGGTCTTGCCATAATGACAAGATTACGACAGCTACGTCATCAAAACGGCTCCGTTACGGCAAGCAGCTGTCTGCTGTCCTCTGCTGTCTGTAGCAGTATACATGTCTTTTAACATAAAGCCTCTGAGGACCAAGTCGACTCACTATTAACTTAAAATAAACAGCATCACTTATACAAAGTAAACAATTACATTCGGTTACATCACAAAATGTGACAACATACTCTGTGTGGGTCACAATAGCATCCATGTGATTGTCTGCAAAGTCACAGCTTCTTAAAACAAAATCGGTAACACTTTACTTTAACCCATTATTTACCATTTATAACCACTACATAGACATGTAAACATGGTTTATAACACACTATAATGTAGTTGTAAGACATATTGTGTATTATTACAAATGTGTTTTACCATACTGTCGTTAATTATCTGTTTATACACCAGCCTCCTTATGGGTGCCCACAGGAGTTATAGCTGTTGACAAATACATTAATACATACTTAGACCTGTTTACAACACAATTTTGGCGTGTTATAAACCATGTTTTAAATGTTTATGTACTGCTTATAAATGCTAAATGGGGTGGGTGAGATAGCTGAGTGACTGATCATCCCTAAAGTTGGTCTAATCATATTATGATCAGTGTGAAATTATTGTTAAATAACTGTAAACTAGGACACCAAGTGACAGTATGGGATACCCCAACGACACTGACTGTAATGTGTATTTGTGTTTTTAATTTCTGCATGATTCTGTCTTTATTGACGGCTAAGTGTGTGACACCACATGCAGGCTCTTGATGATACTGAAGAGCTCCAGTATTACTCACTCCCTCACACACCCACATACTGTAAGCACAGACACTTGACACGCTGCAATAGACATCCTCTCCTACTTCTCCTCTTGCTGTTGCAATGCTTTGTCACAAATATCATTTTGCTGTTATAGCCATAAATACAGTATGTGACACATTATATAGATAGATGGTAATGTATAGCCTTTGTTAAGGCTTGGGGTAAGTATAGACACGTACTGTACGTTCCCATTTGTCTCTGAAGTGACAGTTTGACAGGATGTGTCTAAGCGGCTTGGCATATATTAGCATACCCAGCACCTCATCACCAAGCTGTCACTCTCGACTGGACAGGAGTTGGGCTGAAGTGTTTCATCCTGTGAGACTCGAGGGCAACTGAGGAGCAGCGAGACAACCTCTCCTTATATCCTCCTGTTTCACACTTTCTCCTCCTTTCCTTTCCCTTCCTTTCCTTTCCTTTCCTTTCCTTTCCTCTCCGTATACTTTCAGACCAATTAATTTCATCCTGGTTTTAAATCAATGACATTATCTATTATTCACAGACAACGCCAGGCTCATCTTGCACAGACCAAATAAATGAAGTCTTAGCCACTGCATGTAGATTTCTCTGAAACCATCACCAGAAAGTCTAATAATTACCATTCATTAGCATAGATTAGCCCAGGCAAGGTCAATGGTTATCCATTTCATCTAGCTCTTTCTGGGGGATTTGTTGAGACTCCCTTGCCTCTAGGAGTCAGCGGCTGTAGTGAAGCCCCTGGGACTTTTTTTTTTTTTCTTCACAATTGAGTCGCTTGATCGGATAAAGAGGAAAGGCACAACAAGCAGCAGAAGCAATGTGAAGGTTGTTCGAAGATCATGTGCAGCCGACTTCACTTCCAGCTCTATCCCCTCTGCTGAGGGGGATCAGAAAGGCCCGTGGCGAATTTGAAGGGAGCTGATCCACATATTATCAAACCAAGCTGCCTTTTCAGCGTTGAAAGGGCTGATTCAGTCTGTAAGGTGGCGTAAAGGTTGAGCAGTACAGTTTCATGGAATTATGAATGTGATCTCTAAATGTTTTTGACATCACTTCTCCCCAGGGTGACTTGGGATTTGCAACCACAATCTTCTGGGAGTCTGGACATGATTGTTACAGTTATAAAAGCACCTGCGATGTTGTGGATCTCAGTAAATGTGTAAAGCTTTTGATTATGGTGAAAAGGGATAGATTACTTAATTATTCATCCAGTAACAGTAATTTTGGCTAGCAGTAGATCTCACATTTACAGGAAAAATGTATCCACTGTACCCATAAAAAGTACAGAAGCATTTCTTTTTTGTCTTTTGTAAGTAGACAAAACTATCTAACATTGTTTTAACATAGTGAGGTTTTTAGTCATGCTAGCAGCATGGCTCTGGGGATGGCGATGCGAGTCGGTCGGTTTGTTGGTTGCTCGGACTCCACATCACTTTGGTCCAGACTGAAGTATCTCAAGAACTACGGGGACATTGCCATCATTTTTTTTATTTTTTTTTTTTACAAACATTCATGGTCCCCAGAGGATGAATCCTAATGATACCCTGACTCTTCCCCTTTTCCCCAGCAGGTTGACATTTTTAGTTTTTAGTATAATGTCTTGACAACTATTGAATGGATTGCCATAAAATTTGGCACAGATATCCATGGTGCCCAGTGGATGGAGCCTAAATCCCCCAACTTTTTCACTTATTCTGTGAAATATCTCAACATCTACGACATGGATTTCCAGAAAATTTGTTCCCATCAGGATAATTGTAATAACTTTGGTGATCCCTTAATTTCTTTATCTAGCGCCACCACCAGGTCAGAATTTCATTTTGTCCAATACTTTGGTTCATGACCAGATACCTTCAGTAATGACATTCCCATCAGCCTCAGTTGTACTTTGCATTTGGTGCTACTTTAGAGTACCTGGCTAAACATCAGAATATTAGCATTGTCTTTGTGAGGACGGTAGCAGGCTGATGTTAGCACTTAGCTCAAAGCCCCACTGTGCCTAAGTACAGCCTCACATAGCAGCTAGCAAGGCTGTAGACTGTTGTTGCAGTAAAAATGTTAGCTCACTTCATCAAGTAAATATAATTTTAGCACTTCTTTTTGTAAATGACCTGCTTTCCATTAAGCAGGCAAGACTATAAATTGTTTTAATATTGTTTTAAAAGTATCTTTACTTCCTTCATAGTCTGCTGGACTGTGTATTCAGTATGAGAGAGAGAGAGATGGAGGGGTGCAGGGGTCCACAGAGAAGTGAAGCCAGGTGGTTTCTAAACAAACTTGTGCCTGTGTCAGAATGACAGATGGCGCCATCGAAGCTTCACATCAATCTCACCTGATGGCTCAGCAGCGACTGGTGATGTCTGTCAGTGGGTTGGCTTCACCAGGAGCAACGCCAGGTGATTCAGGCGGAGAAAAGATGGAGCTAAAACACCTTCTCGCATGATCGAGCACTGTGTTCAAAACCAAGAGTTTGCATTTAGCCAGCAATGTTTCCAGTGAATCATTCTTCACTTGACACTTAAGGTCCAGATGAAACATCTCTGTGGACACGTGTGCCACTTTAGTCAACAGAGAAAAACAAAATGCATTCATCCAGAAATTTTAATAGCATAATTATGTCATTACAAAAGGAGCATTGTGTATGTGGTTTACAACATGTCTAAATACAGTATTTCTACATCAACCATTTATTAAAAATAAGACTTGAAAAGTCCTTCTTTGAACAAAGTATACTCATAATAACAAAGATTAGTGTGTATGAATTTCTCCTTATATTGATACAGTTGATACAGTAAGCTAGTATTATAATTTGCAGTGTATGAACATTTGAACATGTATGGTGTACAAGACAGGTTTGTATCTTTTAACCTAAAGAACATTGATATTATCTCCTAAATCCCAGAAGAAATATAAGTTTACTGAAAAATAAGAGCTCTCTCTTTCTATTTCTCTCTCTGTCTAAAATATATAGTTTGTCAGGTAAAGAAAGACAAGTTGACAGACAAATAAAAACTACAACTGGAAAAACAAAATTATTAACATTTTTATAAGTTCTCAGCGTAAGCAAAAGCACAAATAATTAGCAAAGTTAAATCATTCAGTGGTTACCAGATGTAATACTGGTGTAAATGCAGTGCAATGTTTTCTGTGATTCTCTTTGTGTGGGAGTAAAAAGCATAAATTGCATCTGTGGCTGCAGGTTAATGCCGGAGTCTCAGAGTAAAGTTGTTGTTCCCAATTAGGACGAGGATTAGTTGCCATGGAGACAGCTGCCTCCAGATTCCACAGTAACACAAAACTAATTTACTGAACAGTGACAAATGTGGAGGGGCAGCCTGATTTATAACAACATTTCATTTCAAAATAAGGCATCCTTTCCCCACTCACATTAGTATACATTTATCACAAAGTTCACTATAGAGCTGGTCAGTGTTAAATTACTTTTGAACACATACATCTTCTAAATCTGCCCTCACATATCTGTAATATCAGGAACTTCCACCTTCTGTTGCTGACGGCATTCCTTCTGAGTGACAAAAAATACTTTTACAAGCTGTACTACAAAAAATAAGCAGGTGCAGTAAGTAAAGTAGGCTATGTCATCTTGCGATTCAATTTGTGCTTTTAATTGTATTTTGTTAACATCTGTAGATACTATTTAAACATTACTGAACAGACCATGACAATACAATTAGATTTTCTAATAATCCCTGGTGAATATTACTGTAGGTAGATGACAATAAGACCATTCATTTCAAAGGGGTTGACTTAGTTTTACACTACACATCTAATTATAAAGTCACCATCCATTGTGTATAATTGAGTTAACATTGCAGAAACCATCTTTATTAGATTTTAAATGCAAACCAAAATGAGTTTAATGATAGTCAGTGTCCTATTCTTTGTTTCCTGTTAGTAAAATGATTTAGAAACATATTATATACACTGATGATCAGTGTCCATACCATGTTTCATCTACAAATTAGTCCTTAAATGAGCTCAAACGTCCTGGGCCTCAGGGCTGCCTGACATGAAAATAATCCCAGTACTTTATAAATGTTTTAACATTCACCATCTCTGTTCAGCCGCATAATTAAACAGCACTGCTAAAAACTGCTTAGTATCTAGTGGATGTTTAAGATGGCCCGGATCAACCCGAATCTTAAGCCCCATTCTCATCTTTGTATTACAAGTGAGGGTGTTGTCTGAGGAGAAACACGGAAATAAACTTAAGCTAAAAAAAGAAAAAGTTCCTTTGATTCTTGCTTGAGAGCGCAGGTCTGATGTTTCTGTTTAAAATTAAAGAGCTGTTGTACCCAAAAGCTTCTTCTCAAACTTCCAGTTCTAGCAACCAAAAATCGCTCTGTGCCGACAAATGCAGCCAAGTTCCAGTCTTTCCCTCTGATGAAGAAATATAGCAGTCTATATGTCATTGTCTAGTATCACAACTTCCACACCCTCAGGGGCCCAAACTGATCCAAGAGTCAAGTGCGAGGGAGAGAGAGAAAGAGAGAGAGACATAGAGAGAGTGTGTCTGTCTGCAAAGCGTGGCCTCACTCAGGGGTCCAGAGATCCGGAAAAAGCAGGGTGTGTGTGTGTGCGTGTTCGTCTTTGTAAGCATATGTTCATCAGAAAGTGCAGGCGTAGACAATGCCAACTACCACAATGTTTCCGATGGTGGCGACGATGGCGATCCAGAGCCAGATGGCATCGCTGGACATGGACTGCGGCTCATCCTGCTGGCCGTGTACCGAGGCGGCCGAGGCAGCAGCGTGGACGCTGGCAGAGGAGTTGAAGAGTGAGTGCTCGCCGCTGTAGTCGTCATTGGGTGAGGAGTCCATGAAGGCCCCTGTCATAACTGGGATCTAGTAGGGGAGGAGGAAAAGTAAGGAGAAAGGTTAAAGTATATTTCAATTTTGGCACTTCTAGTCAACCTGCACTTGAAGAAGAGAGCATGAGGGGAGTGAGACATTTCATATCAGGTGTTTCATTAAATTTTGCTTTTCCAATCACTGGCTCCCAGGGCCGTGGCTATTATTGAGGACACTGAGGTCTTGTCCATGTTTCGCAATTTAGGGTGGAGTTACATTCTCCAGTTAAAAACCTACATATGGTGGGTATTTTTGATTCTGATTCCAGTACTATCTTTAAATTTGTAGGCCAACAAAATAAAGGATTCAGTATTTCTCCATCAGAATGTTATTCCTGGCAGTATATGGATGGCTTTGAAAGAGCATTTAAACCTTCATGTTGGTACATAAAATGGTAAATCTGTTATGTTATGGGTCGGAAATTCCCTACACTTTAAATCATTTTAAGATGGTTCAACTAAAACACGTAACTTCCCCCGCTGCCTTAAAAATACGAGTTAATTGAACTTAACTTGAATAATTAGTTGGATGAATAGAGGATGAACTGTAATATCTTTGGTGATCCCTGAATTTTTCATCATCAAGTCAAATTTTACATTTTTCCATTATGACCAAACACCTTCAAAAATAATGACATTCCCAGCAGCAGTCTGGGCAAATGTTAGCATGCTAACATGCTAAACTAAGATGGGTAATGTGGTAAACATAAACTGCAGCATGTTAGCATTATGAATATGTTAGCATGCTGAAGTTATCATTTAGCTCAAAGCACTGCTCTGCCTAAGTAGCTACAGCCTCACGGAGCTGCTAACATAGCTCTTAGTTTCAGTGAAGAGTGCGAGAGATGTTTTCAATGACTTTGCATTTTTTGACAGTGTTGGCTTGCTAACGAAGGAATAACCATTTAAACTCGATAAAAACAAACCACTTTACAGACCTAGTGCAGTGAGTCAAACCTCCCAAAATTATCTTGCCTTTCCTGACAATCACAGCTCGCTAGATTTGTTCCTATTGGTCATGCATTAGCAAGTCTGAGTGCTATATTATAAAAGATATGAGAGGTAACTGCAACACAACATCATTAGTAAATGGTTGCAAGGTTTCCCACACAAGCATGCAGGGTCCCACTCTGTCTCACACAATGTGTGTATGTGTGTGTGTGTGTGCATTTGTGTGTATTTAGGAAGTAGTGCTTGATTAACATTGAATTAATATTTCAGTTGTGGCAAGTGAAAATGATTTATTGCTTGGGACAATCAGAGCCCTGTGAAGGTTAGCCACTAGAGCAGAAGCAACTGAATGCGTGTGTTTGTGTGTGAGTATGTTACGGGTGTGTGTCTCCATAGCAGGGTATGTGATTGGGAAATGCATGAGAGACCCGTACTTCACTCACACTGGAAAAAAAGATGTTGAAAAACAATGCTAAAAATACCTCAGAGGGATGTTGAGTGCTCGCATACACAGAAATTCTCTCTTGCTTGCTCATTTGCTCACCTTCACTCTCTCTCACACTCCTACTCACTCAGCCTCTCTCTCTCTCTCTCATACACACAGGCTAATGCACAAAGAGGTTACCACACATACACACTTCAGGTCTTCCCTCGCACAGAGGAAAACACTGTTTAAAAAAGCAATGCGCTGCTCTCCGTTCATTGGTCCCTGGTGGGGAATAATGACATGACACATCCTGTGGAGTGCCTGCTGTTCACATGAGCGTAATGGAGGCAGACAGGCATGCATGAAGTCCAGCAACCTGGGTCTCCCTGCCCCCCACTGTAACTGCTGATTCCTCCTTCTACAAAGTCTCATATGTACCTTTCATCCATTTTAACATTTCTTTTTTCTATTATGAGCACATACATATCAAAAAGTGATGCGTACATCACATGTAGGTGCTAGGCTATTGGAAATTAGCATCAATGAGAAGAGTAATGTCTGCACACTGATTCCAAACCACAAATGTATTAAAATGGACAATATTTAGATTCCTGGTGGATCTTCATTGTGTTTAAAAATGGTCACCACACCGATACTTATACTGAAGCAGCAGGCTGATAGGCTCTATGATGGCAGGTGTGGTTAACCATTCAAACTGCCCAGGGTGATACACATCTAAAATCAATTATTAATTAAAACATATACAATGAAAACTCAATGAAAAAGTACATTTATCTGAAAATATGGGAGTACAGAGACAATAAAACATAAATATATCAAGTCAATAGTTGTACTTTATATGAAAGGAAACATTAATATATTGTACACGACAATGAAAGACAGATCTCAATGAAAAAAGCCTGTCCCAAAATGTGTTAGAACAGGAAACTTTTTTGTGGTAGATTTTATTTGTAAATGGTCAGGAGGCCAAGTTCTTTGTTTGCATTATATTGTTACATGTAAGCTGTTTGTCCGTGGCTGACAAATGCAACAACATTTTTGGATGTCTTATAAGTTTATGTGAGCGCCGCTCGGCACGCATGTCACAATATATAATATAACCAACATGACTAACTAACTATAAATATAAACAAAATCATATATCTGTAAAAAACAAAAGTGTATATTTCTATAAAAAGTTGCATTAGGCCAACTCCAAGAAGTGTTGACAGTAAAATCATTTTATTTTTTTGACGTTTACATTTATCTGCATGAGGAACTCATGCTCAAGCTGGTAAAATCAGTTTTGTTATTTAAATCTTGTCTTAAAAGATTATTTTGGGGTCTATCTGTTACCTCTCTCATCAACACTTAATTTCTTATTTTTTAAAATCACACCACACTGTGATCACTAGGCACCACAATGTTGAACACCGTATCCTGCATTCAGAGCTGCATCTAGCTTAATCTAACGTTCAGCAACTCATTGTCCACAGGAGTGAGCTGTCTGCATAAATGGGGAATAGTACTGAATAAAATGAAGTGGATAGTGGGAGCGTGTGCAAAAATATTCCAGAAGTAAGCCTGAATCTACATATTTAATTGCCCAGGTTCACTATTTTTGGCAGAGATGGTGTGCCTATGTATATACATGTAGATAGGCGTTTCTATCACGTCAGTAGTATATCATCATTCTTGAAGGGACTTGACTTCTCTATCCATTCATCCAAGCCCACAATTCCCATATGAATCATGCACATGAGTTTAGCAAGCGGTTAAGCACTAATGGAAAAGAGGGAAATAGAGACATCGAGAAGGAGAATCCCAAATCCCCATCTGAGCACTTATGCGGGCAGTGAAGGTCATCCCCTAGGCATTACTGCCAGGAAACCCATGCTTGTTGACATACATGGATGAGTGACTTCAGTTACAAAGTTATACTACTGACCAAAGTTTCCTGGAAACCGTACACACTCACCTCTCCAGCATAACAGTAAGCCAGTGGCTAAATGGATTCAACAAGCACATTCAGACAGAAAGCTTGGTACTAGATTTCAGTAAGTGTGTTAGAATTGAGCTTCCTGAACTTAAACTCTCAAACACTCAAAAAGCATTCCCCTGGCAAAGGTGAGAGTGGTCTCATTTCCCAGGTTGTTTTATGAAGTAGTTCTTTTAATCTCTACATTAAAACTGAAGGTAAACTGGTTCACACTCAGTAAAAAATAGTCTCTTGAAGTTTTATTGTTCTATTGTACTCTTTATTGTTTTGTTATACATTTCTTCCTCAGCGTTCCAGCTCTGGAAAGCTTCAGACGAAACGTTTGTTCAATGTGAAATGTCTTCTGCATTAGAGCAAATGTGAACTTCAAGAGACTATTTTTTTGCAATGGCATGGCTTTCCTTGCATTATGCCTTGTTTTCATAACATTAGATGGTGCATTTAAACCAGCAAAATCTGCAATTCCAACTGAAGGTAAACTGGTTCACACTCAGTAAAAAATAGTGTGAACCAGTTTTCCCTCTAGTTGGAATTGCAGATTTTGCTGGTTTAAACACAGCAGCTATCCAAAGGGGAGAGCTGCGATTCTTTATCTTTAGAGTGAAAAAACATTTTAGATGTCCTAAATCTGATGCCACTATTTGAAAACAGACCTTACAAGCTTCTTGTGATCAGTTGCTGTAACTAATTACTTTAGCTGGTCAATAGTGGAATGATAGAGCTTCTTCCACAAAGTGTCTCATATCCGGATAAAATCCAGATGACATTTAATGCACTTTCATTTATGCTTACTCACACATACAGTAGCCTATAGGCTATCTGTCTCTGTTGGCCGGATCACAAATCTGATTGCAATCTGTCTTGGTTTCCCTGGGTTACATGCAAAAGAGGTTTGGCCCTCCTCCAGCCCAGAGGGTGGTGGTAATGCACCTGAAGCTGTTTTGTAACTGCTAGAACAACAGAAGAACAATGACTTCAGTTACAATTGTAACAGTTTAGCTAGCTAGTTAACAACTATCCATAACCTAACACAAACACAACACTTGGAACGAGACAAAAGTTTTATTGTCTTCACAGGATAGATTTGGATTTTATATTGTAGATAATGAGTGAAATGAATGGGGTTTTAAAGGTAAACAACTGTTTCATTCACTTATGTAATATCATCTGGAAAATAACTTCCCTCCATTAACCAGCACCAGAGAAATCTCCTGACTTGCATATTTCACACCTCCTTGGCTCTGAGTGATGCCTACACCTGTGCAATACTCCACACAGCAAAACTCCAATTTACGGTAGACGATACAGTGAAGTTCCTTTCACTGTACGCTTCCACCTGCTCTGCTCTCACAGCTTTGATTTATTCGTCCCAGCTGTTCCTAGAGCTCTGCCATCGTACACGGATGATCGCAGTAATTGTGAAATAGAAAGGACTGTAATTGCCTCCTGTGGGATGTCACCACCAGTGAGTGCTCGGTGAGATGGCTTTGGAACAAACAAGCAAAACCCAAATAAATGTCTTCGGATCACAGGGAAACCAAAACATACCTAACCCACAGAAGCACTCAAGCATGGCTGTTAAGATAAAATCAGAGGGAACAAGTTGGTTTCCTGCACTCTGGGATAATTTGAGGTCAGTCTCAAATCTAAGTTGATACTTGTGTCCTTGTGGAGAACAAAATTCAAGGTGTACTCGAGAACAAAGTGTATCGGAGAAAACAGGCACAGAGGCGGACGCCTGCTGTGTGAAGAATGGACTTTGTGTTGGACATCACACGCACAATCAATGAAAACACACAGCTGTTGATTTTCTCAACTGTCACAACCATCTCTGCTCTATTGACTACAGTGCTGCTTGGACGGGTGTTATTGCTGGCTTCACATTTGTCTCCATATGATGTCATCTTTGGTTTTTCTGGATTTTTATCCGACTTTTGTTTTGAAATCACACTTCAGCCATGACGTTAAAAGAGGTAATTGCAAAGTGAACTGATTTCAAAGACATTTTGCTTCTGGATTTATTTGGTTTTGATGAACAAAACCCACAGCTCCTATAAAAATAGCATCCCAGTAAGCCGTGAGACAGTGAGCTGGGACCCTGAAACTGACGCAGTTAAATGGAATTCAGCCATCATTCATTTTTCATTATTTACACCTGTGCTTTTCCTACCGGGACATTTTGTCTTCTGTAAAAAAGACCCGTGCTGTCCAAACAAGGCTTTTGTCAGCCAGCTGAACGCAGTGCACAGAGGCTCATCCAGCAGCAGCTACTGAAACACACACACAGGTGTTACTCGTTCTGACGAGCTCACTGCCTCACCACTCAATCACCGACCTGCTGCCACAGGTGTGTATTACCACGGAAAATTTAAACGTCAAATTAAACTTGCAGTTTTGCATGCAGTTATTTACTGCACGACAATCACAACAACAACAAAAAAAAACATTTTGCAGCCTTACACCTAAATCATGGACATCTTAATAATATAAACTCCTCCTGTTATCTCCAAAGTGCTGGGGTATCACAGTGGTGCTGTAAGAGAATCACTGAACAAAATATCTTATATTTAATTCATGTGTGGACTTGGGAGTTAGAAAAAAACACAGCTTTTTAAAAAATAGATACATGCCACACTCGGCTGGATGATGCCTGTCTGCTGTCTCCCTTCCTGTCTGGTGTATTGTGGGATTGTTAGCAGAAAGTAACTTATGTGACATTGGCCAAATCTAAATTTTAGAGGGGGAACTATATGAGGCATACATCTCACGCTCAATTTAAATGGCGAACAGAAAATATTAAGCTCTATATAGTAAATAAGGAGTGATTTCAGACACAGCCATACACTGTGCACTGCAGTATTTTCTTTTTGCAGGACTCTTTGAGCTCTAAGCTCAAATAGTGCACACAGTGATTCTCTGAAGTGCAGCACATTGCAAAAAAGTGTTACAGAAGACAACACACAAACTTTCTTGGAGGACAAAATGTAAAAAAGGAAAACACTTCTCCAGTCTAACTGCTGTCTTGCTATATTTCAGTGGCTAAATTATACCCTTTACATTTAAACTTAGTTATTTTTGTTTAGTTTTGTTTTCTTTATTGAGAGAGAAAACAAAGTCACAGACTTTCCAGCTGTACAAAGTTACAAACAACTCAAATTTCCCAAAGGAAGGATAAGAAATGATATCAGTTTTTTTGACAGGGGGTGTTATCTATAACCTACTGCTCATACAATTCAGGGCAGCACAGAACAGGGAAATAAATCAAATGGGATTACAGTATTGAGGATTAATCTCTTACGTGTAAGGGTAGCAGCTTACAGAAAAAAGTAGACACTCCTTCTATACAATAGCAGCCACTTAGTGGAAAAAACAATAGCTTTGGTCTGTAGCACACCATACTGTACTGTAGCATATTGACCTAGTCTTGCCATAAATCTGGAGGGAGATTTACAGAGGTTTTAAGCAGGCTTGTTCACCCGCACAAAAGTGGTGAGACCTCTAGTTTCAGGCCTGGATCCTGCTGGTCAGATTTACAGCTCTGTTTTTATTGATTTTCTCTGTCTCGGCAGCCCAGCAGCATTTCTTAATAAATCTTATAGCTCAGTAGAACAAGTGTAGCCCAAGTGATTCTCGCTTGACACCCTGGTCAATCTGTCAGCTCAGTGGAAACTGTGCAGCACAGAAGAAAGTTCATTATACTTCTTTTGATATTATGAATGATAAATGTATCAGCTTTATGTTTCTTGACCTCGGTGTGATAGACATTATCTGCACTCATAGCAGCACAAAAAAACCCCAAAAGGAATAAAGAATAAAGCCTTGAAAAAAAACATTTCTTTACGCCCCCACAAGCGGAGGAAATAATGCATGGTCACATCTGGAATAGTTACTCACTGATACTATATGCTGCTAATTAGCGGGTGTGTGATGACTTGAAATTTGAGATGAAAGTTAACTCATCAGCTATGAAACATTAAAATCCACCACAAATAAAGAGTGATTTCTTATTCCTGCCGGATGAGAACTGAGCAGCAGTGCCAGATGATCACACGGACAAGAACGTGTGTGTGAGTGAGTGAGAGAGTGAGAGAGAGAGAGAGAGAGAGAGAGAGACTGTGTCCAAATGTGTATTTTACCCATCTGGAAAGCTGAAGTTTCTATTGTCCTCGTGTCAGACTCTTGACATGTGTAAGTGCATGTCTGAGCCTTTAGTGCTTTGGTCTGTGACTCCCCAAGCTGCAAAGACTCGGTTCACACAGGAATAAAGAAAGAAATCCTAAAACTAAACATGACAACTGTCAGCGGCGTCTAAAACACAACACAGACAGACAGAAGATGAGAAATAAGTAGAACTGGAACATTAAAAGACCTTTACGTTTTGACAATGAGTCAAGATTTCATCTTTAATCTTCCAGAAGATGCAACAAGTCTTACATTTCTCTTTCTCTTCTGGAATCTTTTGAATTGTAAATTTGGGCAATCAGACTGATTCCAACGAGGATCATCGTCTTCTCTCTTTGTCTGTGCGACTGTGTTTGTTAAGTAAGACGTTAGTATTGTTTGAAGAGGTGCATTTTTTATTTTCATTTGAGTTCAACATGGTTAAAAAGCAGGACAGTGACTTATATTTAGTAGCACTTTCTCAGAGTGCTTTAAACATCTACAAGGTACAGGGGACATGAGGTTACATAAATTACAAGAGTGTCAGAGATATGACATATAACACATTTCCTTTGATGGCTTCCTTTTTAAAAGAAACTACAGTGTATAACTCAACTTACAGGTCAATTAATCATGAAACTAATTTTCTTGCACTGCCAAATCCCCACACTAAAATACATCGCTGTTTTATTTTGGCATATTTAAACTTGATTAATTAACTTTTCACATCTTCATTCTAAGATATGTTTCAAAAATGCTTTTTCACCAAAGCCTGGGACCATTTATTATTCACAGGAGCAGATATTTTAAATATGCATAAACTGGATTATGTGCAGCATGTGTTTCATGGTACAGTTTACACCAAAGAACACGTCATGCTATAGCAACAGAGATTTCTTGCTGTGCAATGTCGCACACCACTTCAAAATCTCCATGCAGAGCTTGCTCATGTATTTTAGATTGTGAGCAATTTTAATTAAAACGCACCCAGTGGAGTTGCATGTTACCTCCTTTATGTGCAGCGTCAGTGGCGGCTGCTAGTTATGATGGTTCCCAGTGGAAGATTTTTGAATGGGCTCCCCCTTGTGCCAAGAAACACACAAGCAGTCGTGACAGCGAACAGACCTATGGAAGAATAAACTCTGTTTGCGACAAATAACAAAACCCACACAAGTATAATACTCCCAGGTTTTGGATTTTATTTTTTCTGATTCACCATCTAGCTGAAAATAATGGATCTGTGTTGTGTGTGTAGGTCTGATTAACAAAAAGAACCATAACCGTATTCATTCAGTAGAAAGATTTTTCTCTTCTTGATCACTTATTTTCCATTTTGATCTGTATCATGACTAATATTATATTCTGGGAGAGGAGGAGAGTCCAAATAATCTTTCAACAATAAACACATTTTAATTGTCTGTCGTTATTTCCATCCAGTCACACGTGAGGCTGAAAATCCCAGTGCATCTGTTAGAAACGTGCTTTTGAGACATTTGCATAATTTCCACTTTCCCTATGACATCTGGGCTAATAAATCATTTCTTCAAATTATAAAACATTCTAATCATAACCTGTATTTTTAAATAATGAATTTACAAACAGAATATCAACACATTTCTTCCTCTTCTGCCAGGAGAAATGGCTCATGTGCATTCAGTGTCTAAGCAGTGAATTCCACTGTAGTTCGACTGATCTACACAGTCTTAATAAAGAATGCAGGTTTTTAATACATGTGCAGATGTTTGTCAAACACTTTATTGTAAGGGGAGGGGCAAAGAGAGATTTAAAACACTGCTGCAGAGGTTATTGTGCATCCTTATTATAATTTGGACAGTTCATATGCAAATACAAACTCTAGACCAACTAAAAGTCGCCTCAGAGCTGTAAAATCTGACAGACAGCTGATCCAGTTGTGCCACCATCATCAGAAACAGATGTCGCCTCAAGTAAAAGTGTTTCCTTCTCCCTGCATCTGCATCTTCAGTTGAGGGACTAAGGCCTTGTTCAGACTGCTAACCTTAAATCAATTTTTTAGCATATCCAGATTGATTTTAGAAAGTCTGGACAGCAAAAAAAAACACATGAAATGCGATTTTTGCAAATCGGATCCAAGCCACAAGATGCAAGGAAAAGACACAAGTAAGGGACAGGTGGATGCAATTAAGGGAATTGGCATGCACCCCCTCTCTGAGGAGAGCTTCTCCCTGCAGGAGCTGATGCTCGTCGGGGAGATTCAGCTCACCTGTGCTGATTACACATTACACTACATAAGCTTGTGGATAGAGAGGTGCAGTATCTGGGGAGCTTTTCACAAGTTGTGTAAGAAAGCTGCCTGAGTTGGGGGAGATCACCACGCTCTCGCTGTATCTGTTGCTGGCATCAGCTGCCCCTACAGCTCCATCCATGCCTGCTTATTCACTGTGCAATACAGAGATATTTCAAGCGTACAGATGGAAGCCCTTAATTGAATCTCCACTCATGTAAGACTTTGTTCATAGGCGCAGGAGGGTCTGGCCCTGCTTTGCACCCACTCTTAATATACAGAGCAAGCAGAAACACTTTTGATCTCTGAAGTGCAAAGCAGACGGCAATGAAATGATGAAGAAACGTCTTTCACCACTATCTATCTAACAGATGACAAGTATCTTTTCCTCAGGGACACTCTGTCCTGCTCATGTGTATACATTCTTTAGACTACTGCCATTCATAAATAATCATTAGTAGAGATAATGATCATGACAAATTGTGATGTTGTGCAAATTGCTCCCCTGGTCAGCCACTCTGGAGATGAGAAGCTCTCATTCTAGCTCAACCAATCGACTAAATCTCTTGTTTTTGCTATTAAACTTACCACATTTTTATAATTATAGTTCTTAATCACTGTTCACATTGGCGAACATTTGTGGATGAAGATCATTTTTAAAAAGTCATGCAATTTTCAACTCCAATCTGTGGTCAAATATCTTTAAATGGCATCAAAAGCAAGTTTTAGACATGCAAATCCACTGTTAGTTAAAGAAGCAAAGGATAAATATATCCAACTGTGCTTAATAATGCTAATATTCTCATATGCTCTGCAGACTATTTTCAGCATCTCATTGATATGCACTTCCTTTGGTTTAGTATTGGCAAAGAAGGCAGCTACTGTTTGAAGGTTCCAATACATTTATTTCTATTAGTGTGAACACAATGTTGGTAGAGAGCGAAAAGTAAAATTTAAAGTGTGTCTTGCTCACTGTTGAATTGTCAATTACAATACGAGAGGGAATAGCATCCGCAATATTAACAAAATGGCAGCAAGAACAGTACAGCCCAACCTTCCTCAAATTCACCTTGTATCACTTTTCTCACTTCAAAACCGTACAAAGCCTCAACCAACCAGGTCGCGATTCAGTCCTGGATGCCAGACCTCACTCTGTCGTCTCTTAGCTCTCTCTGCTCTGACCTTGTCATCGCTGGTCTCAAATCTTTTCCCTCCTCCTGGTTCCCCGAGGCTGCAGTGACTTCAGAACTGCAGTCACTCCTCATCTCGTGTAGGCTGAAAAGGCATCTCCTCAAGAAGTATAACACCTCATGTTGTCCTCTCCATTCTGAATTATATCTAGTATCACATCTACTTACTGTATTTGTACTCGGATCCCTTTTTAGCTCTTATTTTAATTCCCTTTTCTCTCACGTTGCTGTAAATGATCAGACAAAAGGAAACTTTTCAGGGACTGACTCTTGCACCTTCTTATGGCATACATGTAATATGTATGATTACAGTGCTACAGTTACAGTTTTTCTACTGGGCAATTTGTATTTACATTTCTGCAGTTCTCTCCTTAATATGCTGTCTGATTTAATTTCTCTATTCCAGAGCTAAAGTGTTCTGCATGACCCCACCTACCATGATATATTTACATTAACATTTACAGCATTTGGCAGATGCTCTTATCCACAGCGACTTATACTGTAGTCCTGTGTCTTTCTGTAAGATAACTCTGCTGGGAAATGTGACCGAAAGGCAGCAGGAGTTATTCAGAAACGATAGCCAGATGGAGGGAACTTCCCTCACTTGCAGATACAGTATGCTTTGAAGCAAACGCGCACACAAGACACACATTTTTGCAGGCCTACACACTGTATGTAGAGATAATTATGTGCTTACTGTTCTGCTCAGAGCACAGTATTTGCAATTGTTTAATTCACACTTGCTTTGGCAATGTAAACATCTGTTTTCCATGCCAATAAAGCCCCCTTTGAACTGAATTTGAATTAAATATTAGAGATATAGTTTGACAACTTTTTTTATTAAGTTCCAAAAACACAAACTTTGATTCAAACTCTGAGCAAACTACATATATTATTTTAGGACTATATAACAAAAACTACCGCTTAGATTATTAATGAAAATCCTGCCTCACTTTTCTGATCAGCCAATCCAACACTGCTGTGTGTGTGTGTGTGTGTGTGTGTGTGTGTGTGTGTGTGTGTGTGTGTGTGTGTGTGTGTGAACCCTCAGCTAGTGCTGCAGACTGTCAAATATAAATTAAACATAACACGTTTCAATTCCTCAGAGCTTTCATCCCCATATTGTTTGTTTTTTTTAACTATATTTTTTGACATGAAAGCGCCATTACAATTATTTTCCCCTTGTTCCTCTCTTGTGTAATAGGCTGCTTGCTGCTGTCACAAAATGTCAATCTCACGGAGAAACATGATTAATTACCCCCTCTGTTAAAGCTAAGAAGTTGTGGAAAAGCTGTGTCCCACTTCCATACCAATTCTTAACAGATTCTGAGTATGTATTTCTGTTCACAATGGACAAAACTAAGAATACTCAAAAGTCAGCATTTGTAGCGTCTTAAAATATGAGTGAGGATGGTGATAGTGAGTTACTTGCTACAGTTGCATTTCTAGCATTGATGAAACGGCGAAAACAAAAAAACAAGCGGGTCGAGATGACCAGCTGATATTGCTATGAGCTGATTGGCTGTTGAAACAGGTTGACGTGCCTTACGTTCTAAAACCAGTCACTGGTGACTTGACAAGGCAGGCGATGCCATCAGCCGGTTTGAGTCGAGCTGAGACAGGCCTGTTCACACCGCTGCAAGTGTGAAGTTCTAAAACAGTTTCGTCTCGTTGCGAATCTTTGGTCTGAACTGGGCTAAACAAAACATAAGGCTCAGTAAAGACCTGTATGATTTGCTTTCGTTCTCTGAAATGACAGCTGTACTACTAATATTTTCTTGTTTCGGGTCCTCTAACATCACTACACTGCTGAGCTTGTTTGGTAATTTCCAAAAGCAGGACTTGAAGCTCCGCGTGGTGAAATTCTTGTTTTTACTCATTTGATGACATTTTTGTGGATGAAACTTGCCCACAAACGGAGCGGAAGAGGCAGCCTTACATGGCAATTTTAGGGGTGTTGATTATACTAATGATGAAATCTCACGCTCGCCTCCTCATGAACATTGATCAGGCTGAAACGAGCGAACAGGTTTGTCCAGTTAAGAGAATCTGCTGAATCCAAATAAGACCACTACAAGCAAACCTCACAGAAAAAACTAAGAGGAAAATGTTGAAGCCGTGATTGACTCTAATGTTTCTATAGTGTGTAAATTGCCATCAGCGTAACAACACAGCTGCTGTAAAATGAAATTAGCATTTCACCGCCTATACTGGTGTAGCTGCTACAGTGCTGTATATACCGCTGCAGGTTGGCATCAGCATTTATGAATGGTTACTGTATGTATTTTCCCTGTGGGAGAAGGGGGTGGGTGGGGATGTTATGAATTTGTCACGCGAGTGCCATGTTGGCCTAGTTACAGTTTCAGATACTGTAACGGTTCAGTAGTGCTCCCTCACTCGGCATGCCCTCAGTCTTGAATTAATATGATTTTTACAATATGTGTGTGTGTGTGTGTGTGTGTGTGTGCGCGCGCGCAAGTACAGTATGAGGCATCAAGGAATGACATATTTGTTTATGAATATTGTGACAAAACACATGTACACAACTGCCAAATCATATGTGCATTATTCCTTTGCAAAGACATATTCCTAATTCATCTGATTTACATGCATTTATGCACAAAAACAAACACACGCGCAGGCATACACACTTGCACTCTGTCTTGGGTCTTCTGTCCGTAAAATGACTATAAATTAATAGATTTATGTGTCTTTCACACTCTGAGATGGATATACAGTATATCACAGGGAGAAATGAGGTGGGTGTCGGGACACATAGCCTTGTCTGTTCATGTGTGTTTGTGTGTAAAGTGGGAGCATCACATAGAAGCAAACAAGACCCTCAGGTGTGAAATGAATCAATTACATCACGTTCAGTCTTTAATTAGTAATATCAGCAATAAACGATATCATTGCTTCTAAATGATACAAGTGTTTTTTTACACACTGGTGGGTAAATAGTAATCCTACACAGCATCCTGTAGGGGCTGTGTAATGCTTACAGAGTAGCTGTAAGCCCAAATGGATATGTGACGTACACTGTACACCAGATTGTTGTGTTGCACTACTGGTTGCAATACCCATTCAGTCATTTGGACTGGAGCGAAATGCCTGAAATCATGATAAAAAGCTCAAGTAATGCGATATCTGTTGCTCCTCTTTAAATAGCTCGCGGGTAGAACAGTGAAACAGAGAGACCACAGATACATACGCAGGTTGGTGACTGAAACTGTGGTGCATACAACATTATGGTATTTAGTTCAAACACAACACAGCATCTGCAAAGAAAAGCTTGAAGCTCTAGCTGTGAATTGATTCACAACTCCTTGTAAGCGTCATTAAAAATTCAACATTTTAAGAAAAATCTAAGTTGGTGTACTTCTCCACCACTCATGCATACCAGCGTGCATTCCAAATGATTTCCATAAGTAATACAACCGACTGTACTGTAAGTGCCTGATTCATCATCCGGGCATTAAAGTTGCATGCACCCCAAATGAGAAGGTCACAATCAGATTAGCTTTATATAAAACATCATAAGAGGCTGTGGAGCATTAATCGAGGCTTGGCTAGTACTGTATGACAAAAATAGCTGATGTAAAATATCAGGAGCCGATTGCAGACAACAGCAACAGCACAGAGGAGGGATGTAATATACCTTTTTTAGAGAAGTTCATCAGCAGGGAAATTGAAACGAGCCCATTTTTAGTCTAAATTATCAGATGTGTATGACACAAATGAGCTATCAGACTGAAATACAGTAATTGACTTCTAATAGGAAGGGAGTGTCACATAATCCCAGATAATGAGATGGTGTGTAGATGTGTGGGTGCATACTGAGACTGTCACTGAAACCATAATGCTCCCTTGGACTCAAAACTAAACGGTATTATTTTTTGGGGGGGAAGTGAAGGTACATTATGTGCGATATAACCTCAGCTCCTTTACAGACTGAACAACGGGTGAGTGAGAGTGAAAGAGAGCAAGACCTGTCTGTACACTATGTCATTAGTTTCAGGACAGCTTTCTTTGAACAAACCCAAGGTCAGACTCAAAGAGCAAAGGAGAGCAGATCAAATCAAAAGCAGGTTTTGGCTCTTGGTGTTATCATAGAGGCCTTGTTTGAAGTCACTAGGGTTTTAAAGCTGACATAAATTGTGGAAAAGCTGCACAAGAAATTCTGTTATCCAAAAATGGAAAACAATCTGAAAACCCCTTTCTAAAATTATACCTGACAAATGTAAGTTCAAACCAAGAAGAAATCATTCTTTCTTCACTCTTTGTTTGTACTCACAGGGGTAATTTATTGAAATTGCACCCAGGGATGAAAACATTTTAACTGACATCTCCTGGCAAACTGGAGACTCACTACATAACACACATATAGTTTTATTACTTTGTGTTTAGTATGCTAATGATTTCAAAAATGCATAATGATCCCAATAAATTACAGCAGCCGTGGTGATGTTTAACTACTATCATAATTCATCTCTGCTTCCTCCGTAATAGTGTGTAATCAGCTGCTGCCATTCAGCATTTTGCCGGCCTTCCCCAAAGCAAAGCAGCTACCCACTGTTTAACCCTCATAATTTCCACCCGCGTTTCCTTTTCATCAAAAGAACTGCTCATGAGCTGCATTCAGATTTGAAATTTATGTGTGCTTTAATGGCAAAAATGTCAGCGTAGAGCTTTTTTTTTTTTTTTAAAAAGATGAACAGGCTGAGGCAATATTCATCTAAGTGTTTCACCCCAAATCATAGCTCAGTTTTATTCGGAAACATATCAATACAAGGGATAAAGATGCTTTGAAATGATCTCAGGATGGGTGGAGAATAGATTATTTATGTAGGAATACATAATTCATACCTGCTGAATATGAGAGGGAAAGTTATATAGGAAGCATCATGCAGTTAGGGGGTTAGGTCTTTCAGGGAAAGATGTTATTACTTCATAGTTGGCTGTTACAGTCCATTAAGTCTCCCTTTCATTCTCCCCAGGACTTCTTTCAATATGCAATCATTCATTTCACGTGCAAAACAGCTGGGAGATGTTTGTGTCTGCAGTGCAAACATGTTGTAAGAAGATAGCACAGAGACACTGGGAAATTATGTACAGTAATGTGGCAGCAGAGAGCATTATTTTCATCAATCACTGTACTCAGTCAACTGTCCCCCACTTTAACCAGTAATTGATTGGTAAGCCCTGCCCTTAATTACTGTTGCTAAGGCTGTCAAGCTTTCTGTTTTTTGCACGGCACATATGCAGTTTACAATACGGTGGCACATTTACTGTACCACTCAAAATTCTTAGGTTATTTTTGAAAGTATTGGTCGTTGATTTCAGGCAGACATAGACAAAAGCCAGCTTCTTATTTCTAGCGACCGTCAATTTTTGCGTCTGAAATGACAGCTCACGCTAACAGAGTTGATCCGCTATAGCCAGGTAGCAAAGTAAGCTAACATTAGCTCAGTGATACAGTGGTTGATAACACTGTCTCCGGCTGAGTTTTGAATGTTTCCAGCTGACTCGTTTTAAAACGACAACCCTGTAAAGAGATCTTCAATATACACGTTGGCTCCATACATGATAATGGGACTGAGGCTAAAGCTAACAGGTCCCAGGCAAAAAGTCAGCATCCTCACTGGGTGATGATCCACGTAGACATGAAAATAAAGAAACAGCATTGTTCTTGTATTGCAGTGTTTGGCGAACATAATGCTATCTCGGATAATGAGTTTGGCTGTTTGGAGTGTTAATTCCCCCAAATCCAATAAAGAGCAGGACGGCACCAGTAACGTTAGCCTAAACTCTGACAGTAGCATCCACGACCGGCTTTCACACAGCGAGGAAATACAACACAGTGGATGTGCTAGTCTTGAATGCAGCTTTCTGTAACGTTATCTGTAACCCCACAAAATATGTAGTATGAAGTTCTCCTAGACTTGGAAGTAATGTTGGGTTGCTACTATAGTTAGTAAGCTAGTTAGCCGGACATGCTATCTATTGCGGCTTACTTTAGAGAAGACAAACACTGTTTAATTCGTTCTTTACATTTTGGCTCTTGTATTTTTGGTTCTGAAGAGGGCAATAAAATAAAATAAATAAATAAACCACCATCCAAACTTTTTATGTACTGAGTTGCACTCTTACAACACCATCTACACCGCTTCAACTTTCAGAGGAATCCAAAGCTTGGCAGGCCTGCCGTGCCTAGTTAGCGTGCCAGTTGCTAAACTAAGATTGGACAGTTGATGTTCAGGGGAGGGGTTCAGCAAACGTTTAATATGGTACCAAAGCTCTTTGGCACTTGCTTCAACAGTTAACAAGACAAAAATGGAGACATGCAATTTCCGGGTGTTTAGCCAATTGTTCCCACTGAGAGCATAAAGATTTGTCACTTAAACAGGAAGAGACTGAACCTGGGGCTGCTCATTTAACACGACCACCTGCAGCGGCAGTGACTTTCTCCACTATCAGCAACAGCTTTGGTAAGATTATGGGGTGGTTGAAAAAGTCTGTCAAAGCAAACTCCCTACCAAAATGCAGCACATTGTGTTTGTTCTGAATGTTCCTGCCTCCAGTATTCTATGCTATCTCTACATGAGGTAGATCCATAAAATGAGAGTAATGAAGTGGCCCTGCTGCGAAGATCCTGACCTTTCCTTCAACCCAGCAGTGACAATAATCTATTAATCATCAAGCATTCTCATCACAGGCTTTCTGTATGTTTTCCTTATTAACAGGCTCTACTTTTTAAACGTTGCTTAGTGGCTTTTTGTAGCCTAATTTACACTCATTGTGGTTTTATTTCCAACATTATTCTGCCAATTTTAGTTCAATTTATCTGTACAATGATAGAATATAGACATTAATTGATAAAATGTGCAGGTAAAAAAAAAAAAAGTGAACGATACTGAAATGAAAAGGCTTCAAATCCTCAAATAGCTCTTTCTGGTAAGCTGCTGAAAATAGACATAACAAAGACAGATTTGCCTGCTTTTCATCCATTTAAAGCATTGATTTTTCTTGTGCATACAGCTGTAATTGGTTTAAGGTGATAGTTATTTTCCCAACCTGTTTACAACACTGCTGAAAATTGGGGGCTGATGCACGGTTTCACTATCTCAAGACTACAGCTTTCACATAAAACCAACTGCTGAAAAAGCACACAAAAGACCAGAGGGGAAATGAACTCCTAGAGATGAAAAGGCTGGTGTGCCATTATTACACTCTTCAAACAGGCCTCCACTATCGAGACCAGGAGATTTATTTTCAAAAAGGGACAGTCTGGGCATGAAGAACAGACAGTGAGATAACATGATTATGTAATTGAATTTTTTTTATGCAGTTGAGAACAAAGATGGTCCTGATATAGGCCTTGTGGCGTCTGCTATTTCGAAAAGTGCATTTAATAGGAAAATAATCTTATTTGTGAACTATTCAACTTGTATTTTCCATATCTGGCTTCGTATCAGGAGATAGTGGTGCACAAACAGGTCTTCTCACTCCAGCCAGTCTTTCTTCGACCATATTTCACTTACATCACAGTTAATTTGGTCCATTAGTTGTTTTTGTTTCTTTGACTCTATAATCAAAGTAGCTTTTTGCATATAATTCAGCAAATTAGAAATAAATGCTGGTTGTAACCTGCATGAGAGTGTGGTGAGCTGAATGCATTAAACACATCTACTGACTTTAAAATCATCTGATTGTATTGACTTCCTGGCACTTATTGTTTTGTCCTATCATTTGGCACCAAAGTGTATTTGCCCGTCCTGTCGTGTCCTGGTCTGGGTGCTGTGGGTAAATACAGATGGCTCTGTTTGTGTTGAAGCTGTCAACCACTCCCTCCATCCTCATCCTTTCACTCTCATCTGTCCCATCTAACACGAGCAGAGATGAACAACCCTGTCAGATAGAATGACTCAGAGCCACAGCTTTACTGAATAAGTAATTGAGTAATGAGAAATGCTGATGGCCTGTCATGAAAAGACAAAATATCTGAATGGAGAATATGGAAACAGACCTATAATAGCTCATTTAAGAGTTAACTGTCCAGACATGTAAGTAATGGAAAGGAAAGGAAATGCACAGAGTGCTGTGTTAACATTCCTTCTGTGCCTTTTTTATACGCATGGATATCAAATGTTGCCTATGGTACATTTTTAAAAAGGTCTGTGCGTGCATGTACGTGAGTACATGCAGAAATGAGGAAAAGACCAAGGCCAGTGGGTCACTGTGTACTGGATAGACAGAGCCTTAAGGGTTTTGCTGCCCTGTGTGGCAGATCTGTCAGCCGAAGCAAGGCTGAGACTGGCAAAATGCCCAGGATGGCTCTGGAGCCTGTCTACAACACATCAAACTTGACCTCAACATCAGTTAGTAACCGGGGAACACACTGGCTCATGCCTTAACATCTGCCATTTTAATAATTTCAACTGTGACAGCCTGCACAAGGTGCAAAGATGTAGAAGATGTGATTAACAAGGCGAGTGGTTACAGCGCATGCCACATAACCGCAGTGTCGCCGGTTCGCTTCCGCCCAGTGACCTTTGCTGCATTTCATACCCCCCCTCTCTCACCATGTTTCCTGTCTGCCCCTGTCAAACTGTCAATAAAGGTGAAAATGCCCAAAAAATAAACTATCAGTAGTTGGTCTGGAAAAATAAATGTATAAGTGAGTTCAAGTTAAAAATAAATCTTGTCCGTTTTTAAGGAGCTAAGGGAAGTTATGTGAAACATCTCTTAATTCAGTCTATTTGAAAAGAAAGAACAAATCGCCTCATTGCCCTCAGCTTAGTATTCAAAAGCTTCACTGTGATTGTCACCTATTAATCCATGTTGTGCAATGCTTGAGGATGCCACCACTTTCAACCTAATGAAGTATGCCCTTTTTCATTTCAAGCCAGTGAGGCATCGCTGCCAAATGCAAATCATTCACCAAACGCAAAAGCGCACACATTGTTCTACAGAGAGCTATTTAGCATGTTTCTCGGATATCGTACAAAACCATTTTAACAAAAAGAAGAGTGACAAATGCAGCGAAACAATGGCCAATTATGTAACCAGTATGAACTGCTATTCTGTATAATGGTGCACACATGATGCATGTTCTTATCTTGGAAGCTTAGTTTCTATATATATATATATATATATATATATATATATATATATAATCACTAAGGAGTTTAATGTGTTTTCTTCAAATACACTGCAGCAGTAACCACCATTACATCCTCTGAACTACTCATTCGTCATCCTCTGCTACTGGGAGAAAATCAGTAACCAGCTCCTCTGAGTTCTTTAAAAACTTTCTCTGTCTTTAGGAGAGAACAGTTATGGCAGCATCCGTCATCTTTTAAAGACAAAGTGATGGCGAAGGTCCAGTGATTTGCAGGCGGCAGAGCTACACTGAGATGGATGGGCTAAAAATCATCCATTGTGAAGTCAATCTTCAAAACTCGAAGGACATTTGCCTGACTTCATTCACAGTCACCATTACAGAGTGACTCAGGGCACTGGAATATATTTCAACTCAGCAAAATTAGCCATTACCTTTCTGAAAGAGCGGTGTTCTTGTGGAGAAAGGTGTATGGATTCCGGGGGAGAGAAAAGTGAACTGGAAGAGCAGCAGGAAATAAGTATGAAGGTAATGAGGTCATGGGGAACTGGAAGCAAACCAGAGCCTTATTTAAACCAGGTTATGACTTTTAGTTGTCATCTTCCACAAAAAACTGTCATTATCCTGCCACCTGCGGTTGGTTAAGGTTGAACATTCTGTTGCTAGTAGCAACCACTTCTGGCAAAGTTCCATGCCACTTACAGTTTAACTGACATTGTTACATCCACCATTTTGTCAGATCTGTGACCAAGCAAATATTGGTAAGAATAATTTATCTACTCTCCAAATGCCATTGTTGAAGCTTTATCTGTAGGTACTCTTTTTATCTTAGCTGTTTTGTAATTAAGATTTCGTTGACTGCTAAGTTAGCCATGAAACTAGCTGTCTGAGAACAGCATTTTTAGTCACTGTTAATTTCCTGTTGGGTTAACTGTTATGTATTTTTGTCTTTATCTTTGCTCTTGTGGACTAACTTTGTGTAGGGCTGCAACCATAAGTTGATTATTCAATTAGTAGATCGACAGAAAATAGGCCACAATTTCTATAATCTAATATTCGTTTAAGTCATTTTTTTTTTAAGCAAAAATGCAAAAACATTTCTGGGTCCATCTTATCACAAGTTAATATATTCTGGTTTTCATCTTCCAAAAACAGCCCTGCGTTAAAACAGTGCAGGGAGTTAGTGGGGGCGTGCTGTTTGGTCTCACTGGTACCAAACTGACTACAGAGGAAACATACCACACCAGTCCCCGGCTCCAGCTGAGTGGTTTCAAACACGTGGTATTCAACCATTCCCAGTTGTGAATATGAGTAACTGACTGCCCACAAAAGCTCCTGAAGGCTGACAGGGGTCTGCCTCCTTCACTGTGCTGCTGTCAGTGGCTGTGAACCTGGTTCCTGTGCACTGCTACCAAGGTTTATAGAAACACAACAGCACATTATGTCCTTGTATCACCGCTATAATGTGAAGTATTAAATTGATTTTGATTATTTCACTCAAAAGTTTGCACAATGAGTGAATAATGCTGACAGTTTTGATGTTATTACTCCACCTTTCTTTCAACCACATTATATTAAAGTAAAATGTATTCACAGATGGCTCCATGCTCAAGTGCATTTCTATTTAGGGGTCCTTGATTTAAAAAGATTTGGAAGCATTTGGCTTAGTCTGGCCCGAAGAACAGCCATTGGCAGCAAAGATAATGCTCTGAACCATTTAATAGCAGTTGCACAGACAACGGCAGAGTAGATGGCACCAGACAAACCATAAGCAGCCAGACAATGAGGGGGGGCGAGGAGAGGAATAGCCTACCACTTCAGCTCCTAATGAATACAAACCACATGTCACAAAACAGATGCACAATAACACATGTTCTCTATGAAGCCAAAATCTGTTGACATATTCATATGTATTAGTATGCAAAGCACAAATAACACAATATGCCACAAGGTCTTGGACCAATCAAACATGGTGTCACTTAATGGCCAAAAATAAAATTAAATTAAATAAGTAACAATGAAAAATGCACATTTTACAGTTAAAGTTTAAGTTATGTTATTAAGCTTTTTTTTTTTTGTATCAATCACAGTCTTTGCTCTAGATTCTGACACAAAATCATACAAAAGTACAGTATGTCCAAGTAAGACATGGCTTAATAAACTACAACAAACCTAAAGCCTAATAAACTTTGAAAGGATAATTACATCAAAAATATTTACAAAAAAATATTTACCATACAGTAATGGGGAAATAAGTACCATAAAGTACAACAACAGACAAAGTCCCATTAGCAATATTATGGAAATATAAATTGATTTTCCAGTTAGGGAAAGTAAATGTATTCTGTACATCTTGATTAATAGTGTTCAGACGTATAAGAAGTCTAATATGGTCAAAGCGCCTTATGAACTTGTTGACCGGCCACGCCCATGAAATCAATGGACAAATGTAATAAAAAGTTCGGACGAGACAAACATCTTTGTGCAAAAAGGAGGGATGTCTCACCTGCGCAGCCATGAATGACAGATCCATACTGTTGCTCCGTTCAAGCCAACGCACTCAATGAAAGATGCAAATGTGCGTAGTTTTTTCTTATTCCCCGATAGAGCATTTGCCTTTTTAATTTGTTTTTCTTTTAACTCGGCATCCAGAGCAAGTTGGCGGACTTCACGTGAGGAGCATGTCGAAGATGAAGAATCAAAATCAAACAAAGGAGGAGGAGGAGAAAATGAAGAGACGTAACAGAAAGCAGGAACAGAAGCTGCGCAGACGGAGAGATGAAGAGATGTGGATGCGAGAGACGGCATGAGGGTGAGAGAGGATGATGATGAGGAGGAGGAGGAGGAGGCTGTGGAGCTGGACTGTCACATAACGGAGGAGGTGCAAGTCTCTCTCTCTCACTCCGTCTCTCTCCTTTCTTTCTTTGCATTTTTTACTGCTTCTTTATCTGTACCTCTTTTATTCTTATTTGCGTATTATTCAATGTTTGAAATCATTTTTCTACTACTCTCTTCCTATTGAGTGTATATATAGAGTGTATTATATACAACATGTATGTAGAGGTACATGTAGTGTACATTTATGTGCATATACCCCTGTCCACGTGTTTTGATCTGAAGCTGTTTTTTATAGTTTGAGCAAATCCTAGTTTGTGCCTCTCATGTATTATCATTACATTCAAGTCACAGAGCATCTGGGTTTTTTTTTCTGGAAAAAAAGAAAACTGTCTTGTTTCCTATCCAGGTAGCTGGAAATGACATATTTAAGAAATACATATTTTTGTATGAAAATATTAAATAATAGAAACATAATAATAGTATCATCAGTATTTTATAACTGATTATAAAACGTTGGGTTCTATTATAAAAATCTGGGTTCATGTCATACAAATTGAGCATGGACATATGCCTTTAATAGCTATTTATTATTTGTTGAGTTTTTATTTATTTATTTGCTTTTGCTGGTGCTAGCTTTGCTTTTCTTTTGTAAGAATTGGACAGCACTAATAGGCACCTCAGGTTTGTAGGCGGCTATAGGGCCAGCGTGATCCTGGAAGGATCTTTCTTTGTTTTTTTGCTTGCTTGTTAGGGATTAATGAATCCCAAGAAAAAAGCAAAAGTGTTGTATGGACAATATATTTCTTTTGCTTGTGTAAAATGAATTCCTATGGTACATTATTGGCCTTTTGATATCAGATTTGCTTGATGTTTATTACAGACAAATAGCTACTAGGTTCAATTCAGGGAAATCTCAATGCTACAGCATAAAAATACATTGTAGACGACTGTGTGCTTCCAACTTTGTGGCAAGAGTTTGGGGTTGGACTTTTCATGTTTCAGCATGAGCGCTCATGCAAAAAGCCAGGTCCACAAAGACATGGCTTTCCCAGTTTTGTGTGGAAGAAGTTGACTGGCCTACACAGAGCCCTGACATCAACCCTGTGGAACACCACTGGGATGAACTGACACTGACTGCGAGCAGAGCTTATCAACCCATCAGTTCCTGACCTCATTAATGCTATTGTGGCTGAATGGGAGCAAATCACTGCAGCCAGCCTCTAAAATCTTGTGGACAGTCTTCTCAGAAGAGTGAAGGAAGCATATTAATATCTAATTATTAATGTTTGAAACGACGTGTTCAACAGTCACATATGACTGTCATGTTTGGGTGCCACATACTTTAGGTCATGTAGTGTAACCTGCAGAAATAAGCCTATATACTTGTGTCTCTAAAGTCAGCCAGGAACACAACAGGTGTGTGATTGTGATGTTCACAGGTAAACTGAATCTGTAGATGAACAGATATCAATGCTGCGAGCATGTGCACTTGAGTTTTCGTCGTCCAGGGCCCTTCCAAGGCTTCATTGAAAACTTGTGACCTAAAACTAATGACACGTTCTTGAATTAACTAGGCCTGCAGAATAATGGATGCTGCTATTATTCAGCGGAGAGTCTCTTCAAAAAGCCAATTAACAAGCTCTACTTACAGTATGAGGAGTGATTTCATTTAACGGTGACCTGGCCTTCACTGTGAATACTAAAATGCATTCCTTGGTTGAGTAACACCAGAGTCTACATACAAAGAGCTCAACAGAGGGCTTGTGGTTTAGACAGCTTGCTCTTACATTTTCTTTTGGGTCAAGTATCACAAACATATTTCACAATATTTGTTCTAACTTAGGTTATCTTAAAATCAGTCTTTTTTTCTCAGGCAAAGTTCTTTGTCCCTTCAGAAATAAACGGACGTGTAAACAATATCTGGCAACAATTTAGGTGATTGTCCTTAGAGTTAGGGGGAAAATACCAATGGGTCCTGGCTCATGTTAACA
This sequence comes from Macquaria ambigua, assembly GCA_008360985.2. Classification (NCBI taxonomy): domain Eukaryota; kingdom Metazoa; phylum Chordata; class Actinopteri; order Centrarchiformes; family Percichthyidae; genus Macquaria; species Macquaria ambigua. The sequence goes on from VMKM01000321.1 coordinate 136,740, forward strand.
TCCTTAGCTTGATCCCATGTAGTTTACCATAACCTCTGCCTTGGAGGGGATGAAGCAGATCTCCTAGATCAGCAAGTTAAGACCCCATCCTCCTGTCCGCTTTTTCGCTGAGCAGGCATATACACAACATTCAGTCCAGTCCTCCAGTGTGGGCGATTTCACTTCACTCTAGCTCACAGCTTCACTCCCAGTTTCTGAAAACAAATCTTTCAGTTTCTTAATGTCTGCATTAGCTTTATGGTCTCATTTAGAACATAAAGAGCACTTACTAATATTATTACTCCTACACACTAGTGTCGATATTAATGAGACAGCACATACACAGATTTGTCATGGATCAGTACATTTATGTTGATCTTACATTGAGGGTGATATTTTAGGTTTCTATGGCCATTTTTTTTAAATGAAAACACAATAAATTACTAGGATATTAGTGTAATGCAATGCCTGGGAGTTCCACACTTCTCGCAGTTAACACGTTTAAGTTTTAAGTGCTCAGTTAGCATTAATTAGCCCATAAGTTCACTGTTTTTCAACCAAGATCTCATTAAAATGTTGTTTCCCACCATTTAAAATCATGCATAGCACAACCCCAATAAACGTACAGCTCTGTTGCAGCTTCTCACACAGATTAAACACAGTCCAATAGGGAAATCGTTGAGGCCTTCAAAAACAAGGATAAATCTCCTTTTCACAAACAGGAAGCTCCCAGGATCGTCCTACACATCTATATGTTTCCACCAGTGAAAGGAGGGCAAGATGCTTTATATCAGGTTTTATTGACATCTGTGTTTGAAAGCTGCAAGTTGTGCAAAATTAAATTCAAGTCAATTTAACCTCCATGGAAAGCAAAGTTTGTGATCCTTTTTATTGGAAGAACAGATAGGCCCCTCTGACTAAACTGTGCACTTCCCATGTTTGAAACAAGATTTATTATGGCTGTTGAACGCCTAAATGATTTCCCCACCGGGTTGTGTTTAAGAAGCTGCAGCAGAGTGGTAAAAATCTCAAAACTATCATTGTGCTATACGCAGTGGGGAAACATTTCGATAAGCCCTCGTCTGAAAACCAGTAAACTTGTGCTTAAATGTGACGTTTCGGTTTCAGCAGACGAGGAATTTGATGTTGAATTCTTCATTAATATAGTGTCACTTTGAGGGCTGTCATATATCGTAAAACCAGACGTTGGAACACTTTGCCTCGAGTGACTCAGTGATCCAGTTAGCAAAGCAGCACACATCCATTTCCCCACTGATGCTGTGATTTATTAGTAGCAGCATATTTTGGGATCGGGTTTACTGACAAAATTAGTTATAGAGATTAGATTGATTAATGATCCAATACTGGTGTAATGCATGGTGGAGTTACAGTGATGTTTTTTAAATCATTGATCATTGAGCCAAATTTGCACTTTTCAAAGAGTACCCAAAATCAGGTGGTCCAAATAAAAATTACCAGTAAAACTTCCCTGAAGAAGTGATATAATATTTTACACTTTTTTTCCTTTCTTTTGTTCTTTTAAATAACGATATAGTAGAATATTTTCAGACTCCAGGCATCACTTTGAAATGTTATGACGGAGTATAAGGACCAGGGTTAGGGAAAAAAGTCCTTCTCAGTCTTTTTCCCGTAAAACTATGACTTTAAATACTTGAAATATTGCAGCGTTGTCTTGTAAAATTACATTTTTAAACTTTTTTTTAACAATGACAACAGTTTTTTAACAATTTAAAAATTTTCAGCACTGTATGTTGAACCACTGTCAAGATGAAACCTGTCTGACATTAAATGTGAAAAACGGCACATTTGTTTGAATGGAGAAGCCAGTGTGGTCTAACGTCATCACCCCAGAAAATATTACATTCATGTTCATGTTGCCTGGGAAGTTGACATTTTTGCTGCATAGCTACCAACAAAAACAAGGCTTCAACAGCCACTCTGGATACTCCATCAAAATTGCATCTTAAACATCCAGTAACATTCAGTTTAGCCTGATGTGCATCTCTGTGGTTCTCTGCAACAAACCTTGTCTGTTCTGCAACCTCTTTCATTTTATTATGGACATGCCACTGGGCATTCACTGGCCCTGATTCAGAGTAGCATAATCCTGGTAAAAATAGATTATTAACAAGCATCAAACTGTGTCTTGTCATATTGCAATATTCCAGGTTGATGGTAATGAGTTGGAATAATGCCATGCCACCTACTAGGCTGGGCTGCTCAACATTTATGAATGCCTGTGGTGTGACTGATGTGGTCTGTCACCCAGGTCTACATTGCCCAGAATGTGCGTGTTTGTATTTGTGTGACTTTATGTATTTATGTATGCACTGTGTGTGCATGTGCATGTGGGTTCTTGGGAGATCGGTCATGCTCTTTGATTAATCCTAAATATCCTTAATCTTGGTGGACTTTTGTTGTAATTTCATCTGTGACAGCTGTGTGTCAGAACCTATGAATAACATTACTGCTGTTGAAAACCTATGTGTAATCAATCAAAAAGCATAGTATCAAGCATCAAATAGGGGGATTTTGAGCCAAAACCACAAGGGAAACAATATATAATGAGAACGACCCCCACATCCCTCCCACACACACACCGGTTTATTATTTGTCAAAGAAGATATTATTAAATTCAAGCTCCTCCTCTCACACTTTTGCACACAAACACATCATGCCACACTCACACTTTTTATGTGCTGTATAAGCTCTTGTCTCAGCTTCGTGCACTCACTGTGCAGTATGTCTTAGTTTGCCTCTTCTCAACTGATGCATAGCCAACAAGGCAGGTGATTCATAATTAATGCTCAGCTGAATAAATCGAAATTCATCGTGTGTGTGTGTGTGTGTGTGTGTGTGTTTGACCATGGGTAACCCACAGGGATGCAGTCTTAACACTGAATTACACACCATGTTTCTCTCCACATTTCGCACCGCCTGCAAGTTCATATTCCAGACATTCAGTCAAGTTTCAGTCTCCCTTTGGACACTGATATCTTATAAGTAGTTTTTTTAACTTGTGCCTTACGTGACCAGAGTCATCTTTCATCAAGGTGCCTTTTTTAGTTTCCACTTGGCCAAGTCAGTTTGGTTTTCATCAACCTACAATATGGATGAAGAAGCCGTTGCAATAAGCCTCTCTGTGCATCTGCGCACCACATCTGCACTGGCTAAATGAATGCATTTCAACCATATCACAGTCCAAAATTGCAATGGCCTCTCTGGCTTTGTTCCTCTGACAGTGCCTGTTATTGACCAGTCAGATGTGATAAAGCACATTGGCACCAGATCCAGTATGTGCTTTTGTTCTGGATAAAAGTGTCTTTAACCCTCAGTGCTTTATTAGTTACCGTAACGTAAAAGGGTAACAGATATTATATTAAATATTCACACTGGGAATATAATGGAATCAACATCAGCTTTCTCCCTTTTGTTTATTGGACTTCAGCAGGACTGGAAAAAAGGAAAATTGTATTAATAACACAAACATGCAAAAAAATAAATTACCATTGGGATCTTGACACAATTACAAGACCAGACCAAAGAAACACCAAGATGAAAATTTTTGGAATAGTCTACTGTCTTTGTTTCTATGCATGCCCCCTCTCTCCCTTCCCCTCTCTCCCTAGCCTCTCCTCCTTCTCCTCTCTCGGGCTTCTCTGTGCTGGACATCGGCCGTCCTGGGACCTCGCTCTCTCCTGGCTGTCGATGCCTCATCCAGTCGTTGATCTGGATCTTCGTACCCCAGGAGATTCAGCCTCTCTTCTTCTCTCCCTAGTGTGCATGTTATCAAGGCTCTCTCTCCCTCCGTGTGTTTTTTTTCTCCTCTCTGTGTGAATAGTGTGGTCCTCTTCTGTGTTTGTGTGGCCTGTCCTGTTTCCAGGTCTCCATGGTGGAGATGAGGTGGTGTGGCTCAGATTCTACTTAGTGAGCAACACCTGAAGCTGCTTAATTGTCCTCCTGGATCCATCCTCTTCACTTGTGTTTTACAAACGACATTTTGTCATCAGAATTGTGGTTGCAGAAGGCCAGCAGGGCCTTGTCAGGGGCACTGCTGGGAGCAGACCTGGCAGGTGGCGACAAACTCCTTAGTGTCCTGTTCCATGGATTCCCACCAAAAGTGTTGATGCAGGAGGGTCAGGGTGTGAGCCACACCGGGGTAACAAGCCAACGGGAAGAAGCGACCCCATTGGAGAACCTGGGAGCACGAGTTGGCTGGTTTAAAAAAAACCAAACACGGTTAGTAGGGCAGGCACTCGGAGCAGGATGTTCGGAGTGGGACTGTTTTACCTTGTCCTTGATGGCCCAGGAAACCAAGCCGTGACACAGTATTGGGAGTGGGTGTGGAGGTGGGGGAGTTCTCGGCCTGGAATAGGCGAGACATGGCGTCGGGTTTGGTGTTCTTGGATCATGGGGGGTAGGAGAGAGAGAAGTTGAAATGGTTAAAGAAGACTGCTAGTTTTTGTGGTCAGTCCATACCACAAACAGCCTCTCTGCCCCCTCCAACCAGTGTCTCCACTCCAGTTTGACCGCAGAAGTTCCCAATTCCCAACGGATGCATTTTTCCATAGCTGTGGTCTCAGAAGCAGACAGGGAGAAGAGCTGATCCTTGGGAGGAGCAGAAGCAGGGAGGAGGTCAATGCTGCAGCCATAAGGGTGATGAGGAGACAGCAAGGTGGCCCAGACCTTGTTGAATACCTCCTGTAGATCCCGATATTCAAGAGGGACTCCTGAGAGGTCAGTAAACTCAGAGGGGAGAGAGGTCACTGGGAGTGGGAGACAGAGCAGACCTGAGACACACAGCATGACAAGGCTGTAAAATTGCCCCTGAAGCCCAGTCAATGTGAGGGTTATAGCGTCTCACCCAGGGGTGCCTCAGAATAAGCTGATTAGGTGCAGTTTGCAATTTGTCTTCAGGACCTTTATAATCTTTTATATCCTACCTGTGTCATTTTACTTGTTTACAAAACTTAAAATCCATCAAGAAAATTAATGTGTGTCATAAGTGTCGAGAAAAATCTGAAGCACAAATTATCTGTTTTTAAAAGATAAGGCTGGCATTATTCCTTATTTTTGTTATTGTCAAAAAATCCCATTAATGCAATGTTGACTAAAAGAAAAATATACTGTAGAATATGTTCAGACTTGTATGTTAATACTATGCCACAAGCAGTCGGTTTAACAACTATCCTGTTGGTGTTTGCCTGAATATTCTTACTGCATTTATCCTGACTAAATGTACCTGTAAGTAGTTTCAGGTTGTATATAGAATCCGAAGAAAGCAGACACTTTGTGCCCTTTTCCACTTTGAAAGAAAACAAATCTGCGTAACACTATTAGCCAAGTGCCTTGTGTGCCACGGCCGCTTTGTTGTGCTTTAATGCTATCAGGCAACTTCTCAGGCATGGGGAAGATTACCAGTCACATCAAAAGACCCAACTGTCAATCTCAACCTGATGAGACCAGAAGACTTTCTCCCTTTTACTTAAAGGATTCTCAGAGGTAATCCTGATGTATGTGTGACCAGAATACCATTACGTCTTTATGTAACATAACAGAATACAGTTTTTATAGGCTATTGAAATTTGTATTATCAATTTTTTCCATTTCAAATATATCTTTATTCAATTGCAGAGCCCCTCTTGTGCTTTTAGCCCCAAAGCCATCAAATTACTCTCACCATAAATAATTTCATTACGTGGAACATCTTAACCCTTGTGATGCTTTACAAGGCAAATGCAAGTGTGTGCATGTGTGTGTTCACTTTAGATGGAGGAGAAATCAGCATTGGTTTGACCTCTGACCATTTATCCTTCAGTCCTCATTGCATCAGTCCTGCCAGAAACACTCCTTTTTCTGCAGCAACAACATCAAGGTCCCACATGTATAACCATGGCCTTTGACAGCTGGAATGGGGCCATACACACATGCACAGCGCACACACACAAACACACACACACACGGTGAAAAATACCCATAAACATACCTGACCTGGGTGAAATTGTGGTTTAAAACACCTCTTAGCTTTCTTTTTTTTCTGCAGGAAATACAGGTTGTGTTTATCACATCACATTAACTAAAATTAATCATGTCAACTACACAAAGAGGAAAGAGCAGGATACAATCAGCAATATTGTGTTACTAAAATAGAATTGCATTCATTACAACAGTAGCTGATGTGAAAGGTGTTGGGGCATCCATGGAAATTAAATCATTTTCTCTTACTAACTTCCAGAAAAGGGTTCAGCTGAGTAGAGTGAAAGTGTCAAGTTCAGCCATTTGGGAGTAAACTAAAAGCTTTCATTATTACAGTCTGCCTTCAAATCTTTCCATCTGTTCTTGTTCTTAATCACATTCTTAGCAGTGCTACTAATAATTACTTGAAAGCAGTGATCATATCTCTTATCCCGGATTCAGCCTTTATTCGGCCTACAGTAGGTGAGTGGGGTGATAAAAATAGGCAGAGAATGATTTCTTATAGTATAGGTCTAGAGTTGTAAAGCCCTGGGGTGACAGGTTGCGGACCAATCAGTGCACATAAAAGTGCTACGTGCTGAACTGTCACTGTTACATCATCGTGAAGGATGTCAGTCACGGTTGGGTGACGATTTTGTAGCGGTAGAATTTATCCATTCCTTGTTGTTGTGACCAATAAGACTTTGGGCATATCATAAACAAATAGTGTAAAACATATGATGAAACAACCTCTGGCAAACATATTCTTCACTTTAAATCTTCCATATGTTGCCCTGGGATTCATAGCTCCGGCATAACTGCCGTGGGCAGCACAGAGGCAAACTCACAGAGAAAGCTTTAGCTCTCTATCCACTGAGCCAGTTTTCTCTACATCTGGGTGGGTTTCCTTTGGGTGCCCTGTTTTACGCCACACCAAATTAAGCTATAACAACTTCAGGAACAAAGACCATACCTGACTCTAATGCAGTCTCTCATGTCTAGGTGTGTCCAAACCCCTTCTCTCCCATCAAAACCACTTTTCTGCTTCCTCGCCTCCTTCTCTCTCATTACAGGAACCACAGGGGAGGCGATGGGGATCCTCGCTACCACACCTCCCTGCATATCATCGATACCCGTTCGACCCTCTGTTCATCCCTTAATGCTTGACCCAGTTTCATCACACCCCTCAACCTTCATTCATCCCCCTTCCCACATAATAATATACTAATTTGCCTACTTAAATATCATGCTCAGTGTTAGTGAAAGACGATGTATGTTGAACCAAAGAACTGAAGAATTGGCACTGTAAATGGTCCTCAAGATAGTGTGCTGTGGCTGCCTACTCCTCAACTCCTTAAGAAATTGTTTAAATGGCATCAAATGCAGAGAACAAATTTCATCCAGGGGATCAATAAAGTGTAACTCACCATAAATGCTGCTTAATAATCAATATTTATTGTCAGAGGGATATCACACAATATGCACAGCACAACTGTCAACACAACCTTAGGCGATGTCTTCCTTTTGATCCACATCTTTTTAGTGTCATTCGGGTAATATCTGCTTTTTCTCCCCTGAAGTAATATTTAATACAGCCTGAAATATATCCGCTTCCATTAAATGCAAGGCTCATGACATCTTCACCCGGGGGGAAACCATGTGACTCAGCAAAACTAATTTATTTATTTTTGGCCTGTCTCTCTTCCCACGTCCTCCATGTGCTCTCACCCATCCTAAATTTATGGAAATGAACTGCTCCTCCAAAATCTACTTCCATGATCACCTGATTAATTTTGGGCATGTCTGTCTGGGATATTATCTTAGCCCAAGGCTCAACTCGCCCCATCCTCCACTATTAATGAAATTGACTTTCAAATGTCCTTGTATCATTTTTGTGCTCTTCCTCTTGGCACTGATTGCTTTGTCCTTTTGTGGTAATATATTCAAACCGAAGTGGACCAAAACAAATGATAAAAAAAAAAAAGCCTTTGCAACAGGTTTGGTTGCATACGCAGACACACAAACACACACTCTCTGCTCAGACAGTTTCTCATGCCTGAATGCCACAGCACACTGCCACACTGCTGGGCCCCTTGCCAGTGTGTGGAAATGTGCACGTTTGACTTTTAGCAGCAAGTGCAGGGCAAACTGTCCTGACCTTTTGTGGTATTCCCTCCCTCTGTGGATGTTGTACGTGTGTGTACAACATGTTTTAGTACAAGATTAACACTGAACATTGGACAACCGAGACACCTTGGAGGCTCAGTTGGCTCAGGTGCATGTCATGCAGCTCAAATGTCTTGCGTGTGAATCCAGCCTTGGATCATTGTGTGTGTGTGTGTGAGAGAGAGGATGACATGCAACGCAGTTTTATCTCTACTATGAAATAGCCAATAAAGGCACTGAAAAAGGCGTGGACACCGTATAACAGCCCCATACACTTTGATGTAATAAAAAAAATCTAACAAACTACACCTTCAAAAATGACTACAGCTGAGTAATGGGGAGCAGGTCTTGGCTAATCAATGAGAGACACGGGGGCAGGAACTGAAGAGACAAGACAGGTAAGAATTTCAAAATAAAACAGGAAACGCAGCCATGACCAACGGGATGTAACATCGATGCTGTTTCCTCTGTATGTGAGGTGTTACGAGTGACTTGCCTAATTCCTCTAGAAATAGCCGTCTCCTCCGGAGGTTTCCATGGTGCCATCCAGATCACAAAAAGCATTTTATGCCAAAACATCCAGCGTGTCGTAAAAGACAAGTGGCCACTGTAAGGTTTTTCTTTGGCAGCATAGTAGGATAGTAACTTGTTTCAATTGTCCGCACCACTCTTTGTGCCATTATAGACCAGGTTATGATGTATTTTACTGTAGGAGGGGTAATGATAAAAACCTTTTTTTTTAAATGCACTAGTCTGCTAGCAATAAAAAATATTAACTTAAACTACCTTCACTGAGCTAGAAGGTACTGCAGGACTATTGCATTACATTTGTACAAACACACAAAAGCACAAATGGGCTGAGGTTAATTGAGATGTTTAGAGTGAACCAGTCTTAAGATCAGATTTGTCAGAAATGTGTCTTGCAACCAAGCTATTAAAATTTCAATTCAATCTTTCAATTCAAAAAGCTTTATTGGCGTGAAAGTTTCAAAATCAATGTTGCCAAAGCGTCAAAATACAATTTGTCCAAATATTTGGACAGTATACAATAACAATATGAACTGTATTTTTCTATGGCATATATGGGGTTTTGTTTCAGAACATATGGTGTTGTGCCTGTGATTCAAAGCGAACACTCGTGCACTAAATATATAACTGCTGCCAATGTATTATTCTGATTTCACACTCTGCTGAGTTTGTTGTCGTGTGTCTTGCTTCTGTATGTGTGTGTTTCGTTTGCCATCATTACTAACAACATGGTTAGAGGCTTCCCTTGTGACCTATAGAAATGTGCTCTCACAACACACCCGGGTCAAAGGTCTCACTGAACCACGAATTGCATTCAAGGACAATGGGTGATTCATCTCTCTGATCAGATCTGCGACAGTAAATGTCATTTACTGTTTTTTGAGTAGAAGTCCATTTTGGTATCAGTTTCTTTTATTACTCCTGTGCAGTGGGGAATAAACCTGATACAACCTGCTCAAGGTCGTTTTATAAGAGCCAGATTTTATTTAGAAGCTACAGATAAATGTCAAAACGCAGTGCACAGTATTTAATGATTTCATTTCATATAAACTCCTGTGAAAAGATCACACTGCTTATCATCATTTTCAAGAGTTATTTAATTACATATTTAGCCATAAAACCTTTTGGTACAGTAATACAGTTAAGACGTTCAACTTAATGGAGTGAAATGATTTGCTTGATATAGAAATTTCAAAATCTACAAAGAAAGGGCCTTTAGTCACAAAACTGTGAGATTCATTTGTATGTTGTTGCGATTATAGGCTTTCACAAAATAAAGACAAGCTTTTAAGCATACCTACTAAAAGGACAACACAGTCACACCATCTACACAACCATGCTGCACATGTTTGGCATTGCTATTTTTGTCTAACTAGAGGAATTGTATGAGACTGAATGGATGCTAGATTCAGTAGCTTATTTTATTTTGGATTTTATAGTGCGACTGCAGTGCAACATCTATTTACCAAGTTGAACTGGACCCAAAAGCCTTGTGAGAACTTCCTTCACTCCTGCAGACAACTCCATATTACCCTAACTGAACTGAATTTGGTGCATTGCTGTCATGCTAAGTGTGACAAGATCCTAAGGAGGAAACAAGTGAAACTAGCAACAGGCTCCTGTCATAGAGAATAATGCAAAAATATTTAGCTTAACAGCTGAACCGTTACATTTAAGTATCAAGTAGGTGCAGAAACCATGCATATTTCCTGTATAATCTTTATAGAATAACATCTTTGCATGAATCAAAGTCCCTCTGTGAGAAATAAGACACAAGTATAGGTAGAGTAGGCTAATATCTAATGAGTACTTTGTTATGGGATTAACACATAACTCTAATGAGTGATATAGTGGAGCTGAGGCAACAGTGAAACCCCAGTGAAGTTTCAACAACAACAAGTAATTGCACATTACACATGTTTCCCTGTAGACTGTCATTAATTAAACACCTCACATTATCTTAACTTCACACCTTGACACTTTAGCCTCTAGAGAAGTCACATTTCTTGTGCCAGTGTTATAGTTTTGTCCCTTTTTATTCTAGGGATTTAGCTTCACCCTCTAAATCTTTGTGACAGCAGGATTAAAGCTGCTACAAACCATAAAGTAAATATGATGAAATAAGCACAAAATCCTAACCTGACTCTTCACTTTTTCACTTTCTACAATAAATGGGATGATGTGAGCTCATGCTGTCTCACCTGCAGCCTTTTGGGCTGAATATCTCATGGAAACTAAAATCTGAAAATGATATCACAGCACTTGAATTTTCAGTGTAGTCCTTATCTAACGATAAAGCAAGGCGATGTGTCCATCCCAATTCCACACATTATTAACTTTAATTTTAAATCTCATTATACTCAGGTATTTGAAGGTCATTTCATTTTAAGGAGTGAAAAAAGGTGTAGCATTAGCAATGTAGGTGTAGAATTAGAGGCATATTACTGTACATCAATTCTAGCAAAATACTTGCTTCAGTGAAGAATTTGAAAGTAAAATCTGGCTACTTTCGTTGTTGAATGCATGAATAATCTGTCAATGTATATTGATGGAATGCACATGAATTAACTTTTTCCACCTCCGCAAAAAAATAAATGTACTGTGGAAAACTCATAGGAATATCATATTGATACCATAAAAGAAAAAGAGAGCTTGTTTTTACAGAAAACCTGTTTTGTTTTTTTCCACCTGCTCTTTCTGGTCGTCTCTCTAAACATATGACACCGAGAGTGCTGATCAAAACAGAGACATATTTTGTCTTTTTCTTGCCACGAGGCAGCGCTCACCAGAGAGCCAGCCAGTTTATCCCATGGACTCACATATCCTCTGTGATTTAATACAAATAACATGGCCTGCCCATCAGCTGGTACCCATGAGGTCCTTGACAGCACTGCTTTGTCCTCATTGCCTGCTGTAAACCATAAACAGCAGCCATTTCTTGGAGCTATAACGTGTACCTGCCAACACGGATCCACAATCCCCCGCTGTGCTGTCACTGGCAGCCTACGACTTAACCTTTCACTTCTCATTCTCAACAGCCCCGCTCTCCTTCTCCCTCCTCCTGCATCTCATATTCAGATTGCTGCCTGAATATGTAATGGTACATCGGGAAGCAGAAGGTTATGGCTTTGTGGCGAGTGATAGATGGGGCCGTGCAGAGTGTCACAAGGCATCTATTGAACATCTGGAGGCGAGCAGTGCCAGGTGCTGATGTGCCCACTCTTGAGCCAGTGCCCTTCAAATGGTATACAAGGACCTCCTCTGTTGCACAACGCATCATGATCCTGCCATAATTTCTATCTGGTACATCACAAAAATCTTGTATTGTGTGTAAACCGTCTAAAAAAAACAACATTTTACACCACATCATGTTTAAAAATAGGATAAAAAAGACAAAAGATAACAGCTGCTCATGAGAACTCTTATTACATTATTGAGGAAATATGTTTGCTTGGTGCTTCTTCAGTTCAGATGATATCTTTCTTGCTGCAGCCTGAATGTGTGTGTGCTCATGTGCATGACTGTGTGAGTGCTCAGGTCACTGATGACAGGGGTCTTATCCTCCCCTTGAGCCTCCCCTTCAGCAGATTTCCCTGGAGAGCCACCTTTACCTTTCCACTCTGTGTGTTGTTTTCTCCTTCCATTTGTGTCCAGGCTTTTCACTTTCACTTTAAGCTGCAGGCCATTTCAGCTCTGTCGCTTTGATCCTGTGCACCTAAAAGCCTGCTGTGTTTGTCCAGGAGGACTGTGGCAGATAGAAAGTACTAGTGAAATGAATATAGCAATTTAATTTGATCATTTTATTTAAAAAGGGTTAGACTTTTGCACATCCAGCAGACATAGAGCAACAATATTATTTCAATTCGTGTTTCTGGCCACCCGATGAATGTAAGTCCAGTATTCACTCTCTTTTAGCTCTTTTAGTTTTTGGTCTCCACCAACTACTGAGGGAAATATTTGGCTCTTGAGTGAGTGACCTCTTTTACATTGTTTTCACATTGTCATTTGATACTTTGTTATCATAAAAATATTATTATAGCCGCTTTAAGTAAAAGGATAAAAGTATATATTATAGCGTTGTTATTACTGATGCTAAACATATTAATGTTCTAGCTAGTTGAGCTAATTTAACAGCTTTATATACTGTTGGTTACTTTTATCTGTAACAATGCATCATATTTTCTAAGCTCATCATATGATTTGAATGTAAAATATGAATCTGCAAAGTAATTATAGATAAAAGATAAATGTAGTGGAGCAAAAAGTACAATAATTCCCACTAAAATGTAGTGGAGTAGATGTATAAAGTAGCAGAAATAGAAATACTGAAGTAAATTAGTACATTAGTACAAGTTATGGATGGCTTATAAAGTTAATGGGATAAAAATATAAATGTTTCTATATATATATATATATATATATTCAACTAGATACATGTTTAGGTAATGCTGGGTGTGAACAGCCCTTTAGGTTGCAACACAGTTTCCTCGCGCCTCCACATAAACATTTTTCTTTATGATAGCATATAAACAGTGAGTTTTATTTGCGGACATAAAAGGCTCTCCATGGACCATTGCTTCATGCTGGAAGGCAAGGAAAGAGATTGGGGTCAGCGTGTGAATTGTAGGAGGATTTTCATCTGATGATGTTTGTGGGCAGAAGCTGCACTATTTAGCCTTCAATTAAGAATCCTTCAACCTCAAATGTTGAGACATTTATCCGCACCTCTGGGTCTCTTCTGTGCAGTAACTAAAACTCAGCTTTCATAATGGTGTGGCTGGTGGTTCCTCCGTGTTCCCTCCCTCTGATTTATCACATCAATCAGCCAGTTACTGTATGTATTGTTCTCGCAGTCACAGCAGCGACCCGGCTGAATGAGTTAGGATGCAATTGGGTGATGACGTCTGGTGGAAGCAGCCGAGGCCAGTAATGAGCTTGTATGTCAGGACTGTAATCTCATCTAGATGTAAATGTATTCTGGTACACTAATTTATTCATCCAAGTTTAACTTCATCAATTTATCCCTCATCTCGCTGTCAACGTACTGCAAAAGTCGGTAGTGGGGAGAAGGGACGTCCAATTCCACCATGAGATGTTATTGAAGTTTTTCCGCACAAGCAGGGGAAAACATGGGAAAGGAGAGGATTCTTTTTTTTCACTTCAAATGCGAGATTGAGAAGCAGTGTGGCTTGTGTAAGGCTGTGTAATTGCCTCATATTTAATATAACAAACGTGTAGCCGGGTGGGTGAGAGTACGAAAGGAGCGGTTGCGTGCCCCATGCTGGTGTTCTTGCTTTTATCCTTGTCGGCCTGTTTCCAGTATGCACTTCTCGTGTTTGCTGCAGCGGTGCATGAAACGTGTCACCGGATGACTGTGGCCAAGTACTCACAGTGAACCTGTCTCACTGGCGTGTGTGTGTGTGTGTGTGTGTGTTGAGTGGTAGTGGGTTAGTCATGTAAAATCTGTCTTGTCTTGTTGCACAAGTGAAATGTACTTTGACTATTTTTGGAAGATGAAATGAAAACATAACCTTGAACTATTTTTTTTTTTTCTGAATCTCAGTTTCTAGTTCTTTTTCCATACGCTAGAAGTCTGTTGGAGGTTCATTAGAAACACTGTTGCCTCATAGCAAGAAGGTCTTTCAAACCTTTCTGTGTGAAGTTTCCATGTTATATTTGTGTCTTTCTTACCGAGAGTTAGATAAGAAGGTCGAGAAAAATAAGAAGTTACGTGGTGTAGATATTTCTTGACGAGCAACGGTTTATCCATCCGCCCAGTACTTCTGTGCAGCACGTCTGCTGGTTGCTTGGCAACCACCAGGAAAACAAGACTCCTGGAAGTCACTGCGCCCAGCTGTTGTTTGCCAAGAAATAGCTACAGCATGTGGCTCCCCTTAAAATCACAAGATGTTTCTGTACGGACTACTTAAGATACATTGTGGAAATCAGTGAGATTTAGAGGTGCAGGTAGACAGATTTTTAAGCTTTGAACATAGATAGGCCAATGTTGTCCCCCTGTTTGCAGTCTTCATGCTAAGCTAAGCTAATTGCCTTCTGGTTCCAGTGAGTGATATCGATCTTCTCATCTAATTCTTGGGCAGAAAGCAAAGAAGCATATTTTCAAAATTGTTTAACTATTCCTTTAAAATAATTTGTTGTTAATCACATTGTGTAACAGATATATCCAAGATTTTATATATTTACCACTAAAGAGTTAATGGGACTTGTGAGAATGACCCTGCAGAGTTAACCAGGTAAAGAAAATGGATGGATGGATGGAGGACCGTTGCATGTTGCTGCCAGAATTCCTAAAATATGAATCCTCACCACGGAAGTATTGATTTTGTGTTTTCTATACTGTCACTATGCCGTCTGGGGACAATGATTCAATCACTGTGTAGTTTCACTGGAGGGCCTAATCTTGTAGTCCAGATGAATGCTAAGTGGTCTCTAAAAGGCTGTCAGTGTTTATTAAATTATAGCTCTCTGAAAAGGTCATCAACCCTGTCTGTTCACTCACACACACACACACACACACACACACACACATAACAACCAATCCTCCCTAAAGCAAGGGAGACACAACATTGAGGGATAAAAAGACCAATGTCACTCGGTCAAGTAACTGAGCTCAGAAATCATGCTATCATTTCAAATATATTAGCTTTATTTAGCTGGTTAGATTGACAGTGAAGGTTTGTTTGCTTATCACTTTCCCAGTTTGATCAGATATTGTATCAGTAAGTGTAGTGTACACATTACAAAATAAGTTATCTGTTTTAAAGTAGTGATCTGCTTTGTTTTCCTTTTTATATTATAACTGATTTATTCAGTATGATTTAGTTTTATGGCTCATTATTTTTGTTTTTTTTAGATAAAAAATCATCCAGTATTCGTTTCCATTTGCAGAGCAATTATTTAGTTTATTAGCGTTTGAATTACTTTGTGGGGTTATTTCTCAACTTTATTTTGGTGAAAGCACATTTTGAGCTGTCCTCACCACAAGAGCACCGTCTTTGCTGTAAACGCTGCTTAATGGTGCCCTCTTGCAACAGGAAACACAGCAAAATGTTGATGCTTGGGAAGATAAAATGATGGTGAAAGTAAATCAAGGTATCAGTTTAATTTGATCTATTCCTGTGTTTTTGTTGAAAATCACAAAAGAAATTTAAATTTTACTCGACTTCATTAGAATGTTTATATATTTTTGCACCTTTAATCATCCCGAGTCTAGTAGGTCTTACCTAGGCACCAAAACATCATTTAACAGAGAGTTCCCAAGTTAATACCCCTTAATGCTTTGCAGCTACAAATGAGAATAAAGACATCAAACATTCATGAGCTCCGGCATTGTAGAGATTTACACGTTAATACAGACAGTAAATATGTCATCACTACCGACTGTGCAACACCTGACCAATTTCTTAATGAGTCTACAAACGCACATGACCTTGTAGTCGTCCCACTTTCTCTTTAAATGTCTGGCAAAATATGAGTCCAACATGAAATATGACCTTTTGGAGTCGGTCATTTTCAAGTGTCTGTTCTGTTCTGACAATTATTCCATTAGCTCGGGCCGCGAATGTGTCACCTTCTGGGGATGAACGGCTAATGTATTGCTGCACCTTGTATACATGAATAATTCATGATCATTAATTACACCCACTGCACTACCTTATCCAACCCTCGTAAAGAAACCACATTATTATACTTTTAATCTGGGATACTGTACTCTTGTGTGGATTTGGCAACAGGACTTGGAATAAGGAGGAAAGAAAAATGTTGTCTTCATAAAAGAAGTCTGAACTGTAAAACATAACAGGAATAATACAGCTGTCTCGGTACGACTATAAAGAAGTTATATTTTGTGACATCGTCAGTTTGGTGCCATGTTTATGTGGTGGTGTTCACGCACCTTGGTCACCATTGGTCAAACTAACTATGCTGTTTAATCCAAACAAAACTATGTTCTATGCTCTGAAGAACACATTTTCTCCTAGGTCAGCAGGATCGCCCTTCATTTTTTGACAACTTTTAGATAAAACATGTTTTATTTCTCAACACTGTGGTTGGTTCTTCAATTAACTCACTAAATCGATGAAACAAATAATCAGCTCTTGCAGTGCAGACTCTGTTCAAGCTCTTTTCACGCTCATTGCACTATTCCCTGGTTTCTGTGTGAGCTGTTGAGTGTTTGGGTTTGTGATTGTGGATATAAAAAAAAAAAACCTGATTACCTGCGGGATGAGTTCAGCAGGGGGGCGGCTGAGTAAGCTGGTGTCTTGACGTGATCACCTGCAAAGATGGACAACTACAATCTCCTCGGTATTATGGTTTAGTGTTAAACAATGCTATGTAGAGACCTAAACCTCAGTAAAATCACAGTTTAATGTCCCCCCCCCCCCCTCCACACACACACATATATACAAACATCCCAGTGGACAGAAACACTCAGCTGTGTTTGTGTCATTTTTCAAATCCTGCCTGAACTTTAATATTACTGAGAGTCAGTGATGAGATTTTGTTCTAAGTACCTGTTTAAATCAAACACTCACCCTGTTGAATATCAATGGGACCTGTCAGTGCCAAGTGGAGCAGACACCATTTGCAACAGACTGAATACAGATCTTTTAAACCTCTGAACAGAATATAATCAGTGAAGTAAGTCAGCAAAATCTCATGCAAATAAATATCCTTTTACTTTACATTATTGGTGTCTTGTCATATTGTATCTTCTGACTGTTTGTGTCCTTGATGGGGGGAAAAAAACATTTTTGTCTGGATCCTCTTTTGTTGTTACCTCCTGTGTCAGCTAGATGTCAGCAACTGACAGATTTTGGTGGGGTCGCATAATTGAGCAGACAACAGTTGAAATGTTGGGATGACCTCGTGCGTTACACTGCATGTCACATGACAGGGGTGGACAAAATTTCAGAAACACTTTACAATCTAATGCAAACCAGTGTGAAAACAAAACAGCAGACGGCCTTGTTTTCTATCTTTAGTTGAGAATATGTTTAATTTTAGAGGGTTTTGTTTGTGGCTGTGTTGTTGTATAATTTCATATTGATTATTTGGTGTTCATTATACTGTATTTTGTAGTTGATTAATGACTATTGATTAAACTGATCCTTAATTAATGTATTGAATATAATGAACATCTTCATATGTGTCTTGTATTGTACATGCGCAGAATATCCTGAAATCCTGATTGGCTTCACCCTCTCAGTGTCCATCAGCAGAGGGCAGTGTGTTTCTTCTCTCCATGTCTCCCCTCTCCTCTTTAAAACAGACTTGTCTTTGGAGCTGTGAAATTACTCTGGCGGCTCAAATGAAGACATCCCCTCTGTTCCTTGGCAGTCATCTGCATGCTTGTTTTGTCTGCCTCTGTATCCTACGCCTGTCCTTACAGCACCGTTTTAATGTTGAACAAAGCAACGGTAGCTCTTTGTTTTCAGCCTGACAGGGGAAGGTGCTCTCTAGTCCAACGAGCAGACAGCGACTGCGATGATTGTGACCCCATTAAAATGTGACTCTGTGCCAAAGCTGGACTGGGCTGCTGCTGTTCAAACACCTGATGAGAGAACTCCTTTATTGCAAGCAATAAAGTATTGATGATAATTAGTAATGTTGTCACTCATCAATATAGTATAATTTTGTATGTATTTCAATGTATTAGTTTGGACCCATGGAGAGGGTTTCTGTCTTTTCTGTCTACATATTATTTACCAAATATTATAAATATAATTGTAACTTCCACGGTCAGTATTTTAACAGATGCATCTCTTGTTTAGGCTTTACAGTTTAAGCTCTTCAAGTCGGATCATGTGACAGTTGTTTGCAATTTAGCTGACCTGAAACATGCAGAACTTGAGCTGATGAAAGGACAAAGTTGACTGTTTTTTACCTTATCTTTGGCTGGTGAGCATGAAGTGCTGTGGTTTTCTGTGGTGAGGATATTAGCCTTGTTAACCCTCTTGCTGCCATTAAATAAGCCTGCGCAGAAACTTCAGGACAAATCATATGAGTTTAGTTCTGACATCTTCAATGCTGATGCACTCTCTTTTGTAATTCATCCTTCTGCAGGAGGTTGCTAGTTCTTCAAGTAAGGCTTACATCAGCCTGTGTCATTTTTATCTGCACTATAGTATGGATTTCTGCCATTTTTCAAGGCAGTTTATCCCTGTGTTGTCATTCAAATTCATTTGATTATTCAGTTTTCTCTTTTATCAAAGCATTATACTGTATAAACCAATGTGAGTTGAGAAAAATCACTTGATCTCTTGGGTTTATAAAACCTTCTCAAAAGCGACTGGATGAACAGCTGAAAGCTTCGAGATTTTCAGGTTTTCAGACATAAATAAAGCAACCTTTATAAAGGGTTTATAAGTTGTAAGTAATGCTTGTTAATACATGATTTATTTACTTTATAATTCCGTTATAAGCAATCACTTTCCCACCTTTATAAAGTGGGACCAAATTATTATATATTGATATTACATTTATATTGTAATGCTGTTATAATGTGTTGTTTTGAAGAGCAAAATTGTTACCCCAAAGTACTCTTATGGTATGTTGTCCTCCATTTTCATGTGAAGACATCACACCAGTGCAGAAATCATACAAATATAACATGCTCTTTGGATGTACTAGAGATGTGCTTCAAACAGCAGGAATGAGTGAATGTACATTCAGCAACTGCACGGACTGTGTGCCACCTCAACAACTGGACTGATTGAAGTGCACTGGGGTGTTTCAGCCCTTGAATACGACTGTGGGCTGGTCGGTGGCTTTTTTCTGCTTAAACCTCCCGTCTACCCGGCCTTAATCATTTGGCCAGGGAGTCATCCATTCCTCTCCTCTGGGTACAAATCAGACTCAAAGTGAGAAGTACAGTAAGAGCAAAACCCATTCTGCTGAGCTTATCCACTACAGTCTAAGTAGTTAGCGGGCATTGATTTCACACCAGATCAAATCCATCTTGTGCTTTCTAACCAGCAGTCTTTGCAGTTTAATGCTGGAGCTCCAATGAAAAAATGCCAAGGAGGTTTTATTTGAATCAGTCATTTCTCATACACGCTGTGCTCATAAACAGACATTTCACCCTAATAGTCAGTTTTCCAGAAGCCCCATGCTCTGCACTCTATCGATCAGCTCCGCAGTCTTTGTTTAGACAACAGTGACAGATACTGGGAGCTGAGTCGTCCAGTCTCAGCTTGAGACATCACAGCTGCCCCCCATCCACCCCCCCTCCACTTCTCCTCTGCCCATTAAAAAAACTGCTTGCTGTGATCTGTCCTTTCCCATGCAGGCATCCATTTCTTTATCTGTACTCCAAAGTTTGTCGCGTACATCCTTTTTACAGTAAAATCACTCAATGGCATGACTCAGTGAAGTCAGATTTTATATATTTTATTAGCTGTGATTGATTGTTATCTTATAAACAATGACATATATTGTATATTCTGTAAGTGTAAACCCTAAAACTTGCAGCACGGTAAGCTGAGACGCAGCGTGATCTCCAAACCACAAGTGAAAATCTTCCATCTTACTGTAAGACTTTCCAGTCGGATAACACAACACTTAGGGAGATCAGCCTGGATTTAAAAAGCAAAAGTTGGCAAGTTGACAAGAGAGCTACTTAATCATGCTGCTCTGTAACACCAGACCGTAAGTAAATATTAACATAATTAATCATAGTCAGCACATCACTCGTGGTCAAAGAGATGCACTGAAATTAATGTAAACCGTTTTCTTAGGGAGGTTTCAACACCCAGCCTCTTCAAGGTCAGTTTACCCTGAACACAGATGCTTAACCTCCTTGTAAGGAGAAAATGTTTCATTCACGGATTACTGTTTGCTAATTTAATGCCATAATGGTTTCACTACTGTGTATTTTCATAATTTGTGGCTGGAATGAGCATTTAATTGTTTCTAAAATCAACAGATCTACATTTTCTAAAAACTGAAAAATACAGTTTAGTGTCTTTTTACCAAACAGAGGCTCACAAAGTTTTTATATTCCACTCACTGTGTTGATAATGATGACCCACTTTCTAAGGTGACTACAAAGCACGTTTGCTCTGTCAAGTGAGCCTCCTTGGCTTGTGTTCTAAATGCAAGACAAACTGCTTTGAAGCATCTTCTCCTTCTAATGACTTTCTCTTCCTCGTCTTGTCTACTGCTAATAAAGCAGTGTGTGTGTGTGTGTGTGTGTGTGTGTGTGTGTGTGTGTGTGTGTGTGTTTTAGGGAAAGAGGAGATGGATGTGTGGGTGTGTTGTTTGCATGTGTTTTATGATCTTAATACAAGCATAATGATACGAGAACAGTTCGGTTCTCACATAGTGAGGGGGAAACTAATGACTTTTTTCTCATTACTCTCCGCTGGTCAGGTTTTAGCTTCTAGTTTTTCAAATTGTGCGAAGATGGGAGACAGGTAAATTATTCACATCAAAGTTGTACTGAAATTTATATTCTCCTCACTTTTTGTGTAAGGAAACATAGCATACTTCCATTTTTCAAAAGAACATGAAACGTTTTTTGGACATAATTGTGTCTAAGCTTCAGGCCTCGGGTGGGTGTTTCCTACGGCAGCGGTGGACTTACATCTAGGAGATGCGCTACTTACTGGAACATGTCATAGCTCTGATAATGTTGATACAAGATGGGGTTTTTTTCCCTTTTCAACAAGCCCACATAGCGTTGGTTGTCGTTAGCGACGTGTTCAGTACATGTACGAACTAATCTTTAACACTAAATCTTCAAACTGAACTTACTAAAAAGTGGAGCTCTCCTAACTGGTGGCTGAGCACACTGTTGTCAGCTCAGACAAGATGCACATTACTTTCTTATTAAAAGCTTATTAAAAGACTGTGAAAGCTACAGGAACAATAACAACTAGTTGGCTGCTGAGCGTTTAACCTTAACAATACTCTAGGCCTAGTTGTGTAGCTACTGAACTGGATGTTAACAGCTTGAACCAGACAGACTGAAGGCAGACAATGCGAATCAGCACTGAACGTTGCAGCGTTACGGTCCTGCGTTCTCTTAGCTTAGAAAACAAGTGAACAAACTGCATAGTTGGTGACTGCAGTAAAACAAATAAAAGTTTGCCCAAGTAAGTTAAAACTAAATACAGATTTCCTAGCAGTAATGAATTTTATTTCAGTTCGACTTTAAGAAAGGGGAAACAATCCACTACCACCCTGCTCAAATCCTTTGAAAAGTATCTTCACTGCACCTCCTGTACTTTGCTAATCCTCTTCACCTCGCCAGTACAATAAGATCTCCTCTGAGGATCCCAAACATTTGTGATCTTAAGCAGCCATCTTGGCCGACAGGTTGATCTCCAGCGTAACGAAAACATTTACCATGCAAAAAATAAAATCTCTAACAGTCAAGCTGAACCTGACAGTTTCACACTTTCCTCTCTCAAGTTTTACATTTATATCAGGATTTGTCACGGCTTTCAAGCCTGTTCCCTGATTTTGATCACAGGATTTATTTCTCTGCATGAATAAATGTGAAGAAAGGCAGCTGGATATGTGCACCCTTTGTGACAGGAAATCTATATAGGACACATCTGTTGGGGAAATCCTCTCAGATCTCTAATTGAGGGAGGACTTTGGATTCAAGGAAGTCACGACATTGATGCTCTGGAGTGAACTCTGACCTGATTAGGCAGAAAATGTGTTTCCTGATTTTTCTTCAAGCTTTTGAACTGCACCTTTGACTGAGAACACAGAAGGTATGACCCAGGTCAAATCGTGTCTCTTCCCTCAGAGTGTAAGAGAAATTGTCAGGATAAACCAAGATGTGTCCTGTCAACATTTGTCATCCCCACCTGAGATTTCACCCCTAGATGCCCCACTCACATTCATTCCAAGAGGTATTTGAGGATTGCTGTATTTGACCTTCATGCTGCCCCCTCTCTCCCTTTTAACCTGCTTCAGCTTCAGTTAGTGATTTCCTACATTTCCCAGAATGCCATTTGACAACCCATGAGAATGTGCAATTGTGTGCATCCAGCTGTTGGCCCTATATGTGTATAGGAAAAGAAAACAACAGTGACACTGATATTAAGAGCAAGGCGGCGCGTTTTTTTCCAGTCGAGATAAACAATCACATCCCGGTCTATAGAGGAAAAATAATCTGAGCAACTGACTATAAACCTGAGTACTTGTGTTTTTTTCCGCAACTCCACTGTCACTGCTGGAAATATCTTGTCGTCCATGACTAGTTATCTCAGAGAATACAAACCATTGGCCCAGCAGTTCAAGGTACACTGCTTTTAGTATTGTTAGATGAGGATTTTATTTACCTATGTGTATTTTGATGATTTACATACTGTGTATTTCATTTTTTTTTAACAATTTAATACTTTGCACATTACCTGTAGTTGTTACTGTTTAACCCAGTGGAGTGATATGGCGTAAGTGAGAAGAGAGTATCTTTGTAGCGGTCATTAAACTGGACCAAGTTGCACTGAAGAAGTGGTCCCCGTGCTTTTTACTTATCCACAATCTGAAAATTGTTATAACGCTCCAACTAGTTGGGGTGGAATTTTCCTCTAAAGGAATAGTTTGACATTCTTGGAAAAACCTTTACTCACTTTTCTACCAAAGAGTTAGGTGAGATTGTCATCACTCTCCTTTCTGTCCGGTAAAGCTGAAGCTGCAGCTAGCAGCCAGTTAGTTAGCTTAGCATAAAGACTGGAAACAGGAGGAAACAGTTAGCCTTGTCTTGGCAAAAAAGACTAAGCATATTTTTCAAAATGTTGAACTATTCTTTAAGTAAGTTTGCAAAAAATGATCAACTTACTGTATAAAATGTATGTACTGTAGATGTTAAAACAACAGAAGATATAAAATAACATTTAGCAGATTATGTGGCACTGTAATGGTATATACTTTGTGCTGTTTTTTATTTGTGTGTGAGACTGATCACTTGATACAGCTGAGAGGCCTCAGAAGCACTGCGGCAGTGAACATCAGATAAAATGATCCGGGATCAGCTGTCTTCTCTCTGCCTTTTAGCTTACATAGTGTAAAAGCTGCAGCCATTAAAGCACATTACATTTTTTCATCTGTCATTGGATCCACGTTTTGGTGTTTCTTTAAGCGATAAATTATACGTAGGTAGTGTTTAAAAAGAATACAAATGCTATCAAATTCTTACTCTCGACACACTGTTCTGATTTAATTACAGCAAAACTTGTTATTGCCAAAAACAGATTACACATTTGACCCTTTTCCCAGTCGAGTTGAATTATTTTCACACTAGGTGTGATCATGCGTGAAGGGTGGCGTTTTGTAATGAAATAATCTGTATTCTGTTGATATGATTATTGAGGAAAAACAAAAGCCAGTGAGTTTGTGTCCTACTGGAAACTATGCTTTGCAATGTGGCATTAAATTTTAATGTGCGCTGCTGCCGCAGGTTGAATTGCCTTTTGAATAACAACAGAAGCAGCCTGACGTTGCCAGCCATGAGTATGTCTTGTTGATTTGGTGGGGCTTGTGTGGTAGATGGATTAATCGCCCGCACAGCTTTTCTGTGAAACCATCAAAACGATGTCAGCTCAGCTAGATAGAGATGGAACGTCTGCGTAGACAATCTGCTCGGTTGAATCATCCATCTGCGATGCACCACAATCTCCTGCACATTGTTCACCAAGCATCTTTCAGCTTCAAAAGAGGGAATGATTCTCGAAAGATGTGCTGGCTGGCTCCTGGATCCAGGTGAAACAATAGCTTAAAGCAGGCTTCTAGGCATGAATTTAAGCAGCTGGGGTTCCTCAAACAACACTGTGTTTTCTTGCTTCATTGCCTAATCTATTATATTTAAAGAGAAAGTGGCGTCAAGCGGTTTTTTGTCTTTTTTTTCTCTCCTCCAACAGGATTATTCCAGTATGTTACCAGTCACAGAGTGGGAAATTATTCTGACACATATATGACCTAAAAGATGCAAACCCAAAGGAGATGGAATAAAAATAAATTTGTATGGGGCGATTTGGTGTCTGTGTCTTTGTCCTGCTAGCTTTGTGCTCCGACCGTTTTTCTCCATCCTTCAGGTTGATTTTGCGGCCAGACAGAAAAATATGTCTCGCAGGATGTAACGCTGTAGGCCCTTTTTTAAGGTTTGGTTTCTTCCTCCATCTTCTTCTTCAAGGCTCTGTTGTAATCTCACACAGCTGTCAGACGCAGGAGAAAATAGATTTTCAAAGATTTCAGTGCTATTGAGCGAACAGTTGTGCTAAAACATTTTTTTTTTTATCTCAGAATTCATGATGCTGAAAGAGTCTTTCAAAATTGATGTATATTGTATTTAATGACTGTAGCTGATGTGCACCGATGCTAGAGCTGTTTTGCATGAAACAGAATTTCCGTTGATCTCTCATCCCTATACACCAAGACAACACATCCCATTGAAATCAGTTTCAAGATGTATTTATTTAATGTTTTTTTTAACCAAACTGCAGGCTGAAGAACTTTTAACCCTTCCATTTGTCACCCACAAGAGACTATTCAATGAGTTTAAATAGATTTAGCATACACATAAATAAAACATAAGAATAAGTTCAGATTACATAGCTTTAGGAAAGATAAGTAAACAATAAGGATAACAGGAAGAACTTTTACATCAAATGTGAATACATTCGTAAGACTTGTTCATGTGCTTACTAGGCTTTTGTTTTCCTTATTCTGTTAAACAAGTAGGAACACCTCACCCAAGACAAAAAAGAAAAATGGCCGACTTTTTAATTAACCAAGCCATGTAGTAGAAATCCAGTGTCATTATGAACGCAGAGGAGTGGGTCAGGATTCATGTTTTCCTGCAAACCTCTTTCACTGTCCTGGCTGTGAGACAGGTATTTTCCTTTCCTTCACCTCTCCACTGGTGAGGTTGAGACACTTTGATCTCAGGCACTTTCTTAAAATCATGAGGTTGCTGACTGACGAACACAAACGTAATAGTATTACACGTAACGTAGCCTGTTGTCTGTAGCCTTACATTCTCTACATACTGTACATCATTATTTATAGGCCTTTTCTCATCTCTTATAGCTTTATATTTTTTTAAAAGGAATAGTTTGACATTTTGTAAAAATATGCTTATTTGTGAGTTAGATGAGAATAATCAATATCACTCTAATATCTGTCTGTTTAAATATGCTACAGCTACAGCCAGGAGACGATTAGCTTAGCATAAAGAAACTGGGGGAAATAGCTAGCATGGCTCTGTACAAAATGCACCTAACAGCACCTCTAAAACTCACTATTTAATATGTTATACTTGTTAATTAGTGAGAAGTAAACAAAAAAAAGCTTAAAATCGACAGGTTATGGTTTTAGAAGCAGCCAGACTTTGTCTTGGCTGAGTAATGACTTGCTGGAGTTTTGTCATCACTGTGAGGTTGCCAGGCAACCACCAGCATATTTCCCAAAATGTTGAACTATTCCTTTTAAATGCAATTTAATGAAATTAATCTGTAACTCTCAGAGGTAACTGAGAAAGATTGTTACAGGTAAATAATTTTGCAGGCCTCTTGTACACGAATGAATGAAAAACAGAGAGTTCATCTCGGTTCAAACTGTCACATGACCCGACCTGATTCAATCTGTACGAACTGAAACATACTGTCCCAGATTCTGATCAGCCTATAAATGTAGAAATTATTTTTGACACACTTACTGCCTGTGTTTTACCCTCAAGTACAAACATGTTGCCTTATTTCCAGTCCTGGGTCAAATAAATGTTTCATCTCCCAGAGGGATGGAGTGTAAGATGCTGAGGACAAATGAGGACAAATGACACAGTGTCAGTTCAGTCAGTCAAAGGGAAAAATGCCAAAAAGTTACCAAGTAAATTTCACAACATTCACATTATTGTCCAGTGTGGGAAAACCCACGCCCGTCTCACACTACAGAAAAGGATCAAAAAGCCGGGGCCCGGGCCCTGGAAATAACTCAACTCAAATTCCACATTTCACACAGTCACAATTTAAGAACTCGAAGGTTTTGCATGTTGTTTAAGACAAATGCAGAGTACTTTTATAAAATTACCCAATAAATGACCTTTCATCAATAAAAACAATATGACATTGGCATTGAATCATATGTATATACAATAAGTGAAACCTTTCACAAAGTATTTAACCTGATCATTTTATACATCATGGAAATATCCATTTCCTCATGTTTTAAGGCATACAGTCATTATGCACAAGTCTAAGTTTTGAATCAATTATGTAGAAACTGAGATCGATGCTGAAAAATGCAGACTATCCTAAGCTCTCAAGATCAGTTATTCCATGTACACTTATGGGTGGACGGGTTACAGTGTGATCATGTTACATGCATATGTAAATGTGCATGGTGGTATATTCCTGCAGGCTGAAATGTATTGTTAATGAGTAAAACACCTTTTTCTTCTCAGTTCTCCTGAGAAGATGCTCCTCATCCTCCAGAGCTGAGACTTTGACTAATGTTAATATCATTTTTCTCACAAATGGATGCATCTTATTTCAGTGTTGATGACCCTGAAGTGAAGTGATGCATTAAAATCTTGAATAATAAATGATAATCAAGCCATTTTGTACTAATCTGTCTGATCTTCCACCATTTTATGTCAAGCACAATGTCAAGTGCACCCATTTACGGATAGCATTTCAGCACTTTAAATTGACTTAATGCCATTTAAAGACACCATTTGTTTCAGTAAATGCACAATAAACAACTTAGAGTTGAGTTGTGAATGTAACCCACGTTCAGCTGATATAGTCTCCAATAAATAAAACACCATCCAAAGTCAGTTTTTAAAACAGTGAGAAATACAGTATAAATTATTTAATATGTCTAGTTTAAATCTTATATAAATGGATGTACGTTGTGTTTTACTGAGAGAAAAAATAATAAACATCAATGCAGATACCTGTGTTTACCTTCTCTGTACATCTTCATCTTTTATCTTGTGTCAGCAAATCAGATCATTTCCATGTTTCAGTTAATAAGAACGTCTGAAAAATATTTTCCAAAAGTGTCCACGCTCTCTCTGCAGTCTTTCATGTCTCTGTGTTGGTAAAAGCTGCCTCCTCTGAGCGTCTCTGATTAGCTTCATGCATTTATGTACAAGTCAAAAGTGACCAGGTATTCTGGATAATTCTACCTGTAAAGGGGACAGGAACAAGCCAGTTTCCCATAGTCTTAGCTGTTTGAAGTGATGCAGGATGGATGCCATATGGCGATCACATAGTCTTAGGTCCAGTTCACCACCGGGGAAGCTCGGCCTCTTCCTCGCTCCTCCCATCCTCGTCTCCAAATAAGTCAACATACTGTAGCTGCAACGGCACAGATGAGCTCTGATCTGCCCGCTGATGAAGTACAATGTAGAGTTCGAGACCTACAAGGTGGTGTAGATGTAGACAAAGATGATGACTACCAAGTTGAGAATGGTCCCAATGATCCCCAACATGGCCAAGATGCTCTCCTCCTTACTTTCCTTGTCTTGGATTCCCTTTTCCTCATCACTGTGGAGAGTGTTTACCATTTTCCCTGGAAAAGTCTGCAGTTTTCGTCTCAGACCAATCTGGAGTGAGCAGATAAGAGAGAAAAGAAAAACACATGGTTAGCAACTGGTTAATTTTTCCTTTGAAGGTGGTCTTTGCACAGTGTATGGTGGGCCGCGATAACTGCAATAAAACAAAAATAAAAGTTATCTGTTGGTTAAATGGTTGGTGAGGCAATAAAATAATTAAAAAGTAATGAACAAGTCCTATGCTAATATGTGTGTTAAGAATATACTATATTAAATGATCAGCTCTGAGTTAGCTAAATCTGTTTTAGGGACTGTTTTATCCATAAATACAAGAAAATATGTGGGAAACTGTTCTGGTCCAGGGAACAGATTAAAAAATTAATTAAGAGTCAGTGCTTGGGATGAAAAAAAAAACAACAGCAGGGGTGTGTGATGCTTGTTGCTTTTTGCCAAGTTCAGAGAAAGCTTTTACTGTGTGTGTGGTCACTATGTTGTAATTCCATGTCCTATTTTGTTAAATATCTTGATCTATATGTGAAAATTCTATAATATTTATAGGTCACATCGATCTAAAATGTTTAGCTGATAAACACAAAAGCATGTGAGTTGACCTTTGGACAGATGATCGGCAGAGGTGTCCCATAACCACCCCAACACACACACACACACACACACACACATTAGAACTATAAATGTGTGGTGGGGTCTCCTGTCTCTGCATGTTGCACCAGGTTCCCTATAAGCCTCTGTAAAGCTATGTTTTATTCAAGGATATGGGAAAGATTTTCCATCAAAAGTAAATTACTTTCCACCGATCCTTCAATAAAATATAGTCATCTCCTGAGTTTAAATGCGGAAAAAAGGGAAGTCAGTGAACACACGAGATATAGAATCTGGTGTTGAGCGGCTTAAACTGTCTCATTAATGTGAAATGAAGAATCAAACTGCTGGATGATTTAAATTAATTTGCATTCGCAGGGGTTAAACAGATTCAACACTTTATATATAATCGGTTTAAAATGTTTTTTTTTTTTCTTTAATCCAGTTTTCATGCAGGGCACTCAAGTTTCTTGTCAAGAGGACAGTGAGTTCATTGATCAATTGATTAGTCAGGAATTTAGGCCATTTCACAATCCAAACCAAAGTCATGGCTTGCATTAATCATGACTGGTTGATCTATTTTTACTACAACTTTTATTTTTGGCACTGTGCGTCTAAATACTTTTTTTTGTTTATTATTTATGGGAGACTAAACTATGAAAAGCACTTGGGAGGTTGAATAACTCAGACAGGTATGATTCCCCCAATTTTTGCTATAATTAAAAAAATTAGAGTGAGGTGTTGTTCAACTCCTGCAACACAAATAACCCACAGTGTATGAACACTAGCACACCATACTTCATCTATTTTTCAGGTATTATGAATATGTTATAGAGCCTGATGTAAGCAGTATACGCTGGGTTTTTACTTTACATAAAACACTGTCATGCAAACATGGCTGTTTTATTAATTTCGGCTTAGTCTTATTGAGGTAACACTTGTTTTCAAGCATAAAGTGAACTTCTGGTTATATCAGAACGAATGATTGCAACCATGATAACGGTGAACTTCTAAAAACAGACCAACTCTCCTCTTGATCAACGTGCTGGACATCAGAGGAATAGCCTTGGCAGCTCTCTGAGGCCCGGTGAATGAAAAAAAGACGGCAGAAATTCCTGCACCAGACTCTATTCAGCTGTGGTATTTCTTCAACTGTGGGACTTTTCAGGAGGGTGTGTATATTGATTCGTGTAGCCCGGGGTAGAGTATTAGAAACCAGCTGTATGTTTTCAGCCCGCAGGCGCAGCAGCTTTTGCAAGTTGGCATCCAAACACCTCTCAGGAGAAAAGCGTTCCTTTTGCGGGTCAATGGGTTTTATATGCCGACTAGCAACAGTAAGGCATGTAAGCTAATGCAGACTAAAAATAAACCTTCTAACAGAAGGAACTGTTCCTCTTAGTAAAAAGCTTAGATACAAGATAAACAACACTTTTCTGACTTCCAGCAAGAGTTTACAAAAAGACTTCAGTTACCTGAAGTACTACCTGGGTACACTTCGTACCTTTTAGGCTGATGTACCTTATGAGAGAGGAACTGAATAATAAAAACAGTCCTGAGCTATCTTTTAATACTCACTCAGAGGACATTCAGCATTTATTTGCCTTGTCATCTGTATTGCTTTCTGTTTACACTGTGCTCTTTGTGCTGAATTCACCTGAAGAGGAGTCCATCCATCACGAAAAGCGTATCCAAAAATGTGATGTTGTCCACTCGCATGATCCCAAATTCAAGTGCCTTCCTAAACATTTCTTTTTCCTGGTGATGAATCTAACTTCACAGAGTTGTTTACAGTAATTAACCTTTGCAAAGCCCTCATTATTAAGGCTAATTTGCAGGCGTCCTTTCCAGTAATTGAAATTGATGTAACCTTTTGAAGGAGCTCTGCCAAAGTGGAAATTTTTATGACACCGGTGCAGCACTTTCCCTCTTTTCTTTGACTTACTGATTGTGTTCTCGGACAGTTTGGCAGAGGAAAAAGGTCTTGGCAGAAATCATCGGTTACAGTACATCAAAGTCTAGGTGTTGTCTTGTGTAGATGGATAACAAAGAGGTTGAATCTGAAGGAGATGAGAAACTGACTGAGTTGACCTCAATAAGATAAAGTCATTTTAATAACTTCAACACAAGGCTAGTGCTGCAGCAGAAATGTTAGATTTTATGAGTCAAACATCAGAATTACAGAAAATTCAAGTCAATTATAAAAGCACCATCAACAAGCAATGCCTTTTGTGCTTATAGCTTTTCATACTGTAAAAGTCAAAGGCCTTTTGTTCAGGCCTGCTTATAAGGTTAGGAGCATCAAAGTGATTGTCCTTTCTAAAAGGCTAACATCCCGAACGGTGACTCTGAATGATAGCAGTGTCCAATCATCGACATGGATTGTGTTCTTGACGTACATATAAAACTAAAGGCTCTGTTTCTGTGTTAAAGCGCGCCCTCCTCCTCTGATCTGTAACAATGGGCTTTGATTGCCTCTCCTGGAGAGCACTATAAACAGGGCTTCCCTCAACCTGAATGGAGATCTTTGTGTGGCGCGCTGGATGTGCCCTCATGCATGAAGACGCCTGCTTGCTGCTGATATAAACAAGCGCTCAGCAAAAAAAAAAATGTGCCCGAGGATGTTGAGGGAGGTGGAGCAGGAGCAGTGGTGGAAAGTATATTTACTCAAGTACTGTACTTAAGTACAATTTTCAGGTGCTTGTACTTTCCATTTTATGCTCTTTTATACTAGACTAGAAAAAAGTCAGAAAAATGAATACAGATTTGTATAGCAGAGTTTTAGTTAGTTTTCTTCATCTTGTGACTGTGTAGGTTCAACTAAACTACTTAACTTATATAATGTAGCTCCACCTCAACCAGCTACAACAGTAAAATGCTACTTACACATCAATGCATCAGTATTAATGATCTAATAATGTCATATATAATAATATATCTGTCACAGGGGACATTTTACTGCAGAACAAGTACATTTTGTTAATACTATTACTTAAGTAGGATTTTGAATGCAGGACTTTTGCTTGTAATGGAGTACGTTTACATAAATGTATTGGTATTTTTACTTAAGCAAAGGATCTAAATACTTCTTCCGGCACTGAGGAGGAGGAGGGATGGTGGTGGTGAAGGAGGGTCCAGCCTCTGCCAAAACCTTTACCACCGAGTACAGCTGTGCATGACACACAGCAAACCTTCTGGACGCCTTCCAGCGCCTCCTCATCCAGCGTCTCCAGTGTTCAACAGAGAGCGTTGTGTTTCAAGTGGCAGCCAGTGCTGGCATCCTGCGATGTGCCATAATCATTACCCACCCATAATGACTCCCTCTGTCTGTTTAACACTCAGGCTGGACAGTGTGTGGTAGGACAAGCTGGAAATGAACTGAAATATACTGACATAACGTGGCTTAAACATATAAAATGAAAGGATTATTAATCCAGTCAAGATACAGTACACAGTCTACACTTCTCCACCTCTTATTGATTAGTCATTTGACTTGTGCTATTCTAAGGTACAGAGGATTTAGTTATCTCAGTATTGATTCCTGTTGTCACTCAAGAGCTCATTCCCAACAATTCCAACACTTTTACGTCTTTACTTTTCCCCTCCGTGATTAATCATGAGCAGGTTTGTCGCTGTCAGGATTCAAACATGATACATGTAACATCTACGGATTCTCATTCAAAATGAAAAGCGTCTCCTTGAGAGTTTTTCTCTTACAAGACGAGCTCACACCTGGCTCTTCACTTGTACAGCAACAGCCAGAAGCGTATTTGTATAAAAAAAAAAAAAAAAAGAGCAGACAACGAGAGAGAGAGAGAGAAGGGGGCGATGCCATACCTGGGACAACAAATCCGGACACTCCTGCTACACCTAACAGAAGCTAACATCCTCAGATCAGATCAGTGGAGAGTAAAACCTTTTGCCACTTGAATAATCCCGAGCATGTCAAATGACTCCAGATGCTAACAGAGTCTGACAGGCAGAGTCGCTTTTGGCATTGTTATAAAATGGAATTAAAGCAAGCAGATCCCAACCCCTCCCGAGTGTGTATGTACACACACACACATACACAGGTTGACGCCCATCACATGCTGACACAGACACACACATTCAGAGCATCACATACAGGAACATACTGTGTAGCAACAATGCATTTATGTAGAGATATCAAAAAATAAAAGAAGAAGAGTTTCAAAATCATGAGATTTCAGTTTTTAGTGAAATTAGATGAGATGCGGAGTTTGACCCATTTTCCACAACCTGTACTCATTGTTCTGTGAGTGAGAGGAAAGTGACAGATCTATTTTGGATCGTGGAAACATTATTTATTTTTTTTTTTTTATTGATCAAAAAAAATCCTGCTAAAGACCCGACAGAAAAGTTCAGACATGCAGGAAGTTACAGCTTCAAATGACGGACACGGAATTTAAATTTGGTAGAAAAGAAGCGTTGCGTATTGTTACAAAAAAAGCATTCCTGTGTATCATTTCCATAAGAGGATAGTGTAGTAAGTCTTTCCAAAAACAGGTTTGCAGAAGCTTTGTTTCAAATTCATTTTAACTTCATTACACTTAAGAAAACGACTGGTTGTTGAGTCATTGTTCCATATACAAAAAGCTAAAAAAAAAAAAGCCTTTCATTTAAGATTGTCCTGCTGTTACATAAGAAGCATTTAAACTTGTTAACAACATGCATGAGGATCAACTCCCAGTGGCTCCCATGTGGATATGTGTTCTGTACAAATAACCACCACAGCTAACAGTATCTCTCAGAGTAAAGCAGAAAAGACAAAAAGGAGTATGGTTTGTTTGTAAGGTAACGTTCAGGGTGTCTCTGCTACCTTAATCAATGATTCATACAAAGACAACTGAGCCTGCAAATATCCCACATTTATAAAGAATACACCATGATGCATGATAAATTCATAGCTACACACTGTCATGGCATTTAAAAATGGTGAAAGATTCATTAAGTATTTGTTGACAGCTGCTCTGCACATGATGATGAGTTTAAAGAAAAGGTTCTGGATGTGGGATGACAGTGGTACTTTAAAGACCTACCTTGCAAAGCATCAGGAATAACATAACATTGGACATGCTGGAGGGGGACACCTTTCCGTAGTGCACAGACATCCCTGGCAACTAAGGTGAAAGTCGACCCCTCTCATCCTTCGGCTGTGGAGGGGCACAGGATCCAGAGAGGGATGACTCGTCTTCCAGTCGGTCCAATTTTAGGGCTCTCGTTGGATGTCGTACCCTGCAGCGCTCCAGCGTCTCCTCCCCGAATTTCATCTCACTAGTGGCCAAGTTCTAGCTGCCTCCACTTTCTCCTCCTCAGCCTTGTGAGAGCTGAAACTGTGCTGCCCACCTCCTCTTGGCTCTTCCTCCTCTTTCTCTGTCTGTTTTGTTTGCCTCCCCACCTCTGCTTCTCTCTTCTCCTCTTCTTCTTCTTCTTCTTCTTGTCTGTGTGGAAGGATGATGTCAAGTTGAAGAATGGAGTCAGTTGATGGGCAGATGCGGGTGGGAGGGTAACAAAGCTGTTTCATGTGTACATTTCCATCCTCCTTTGTCTTTATTCCGCAAAGCTTAAAAAAAAGAGAGATTTCAGTCTTGTCTCTTCTGCCAAGACTATCAACCCTTATTAAAGGCTCATCTCCTCTATCAAACTTTTATACTGCTCAGCAATGTAAAACATGTTTTGCTGACGTCTTAGCATTTAAATGTTTCATACTGAAATAAAAAAGGAAAAAAGGCACCCCTGCTGAAGTGGCTTCCTCTGCTTGCTATACATGATGTGTAACCTAACATACCTTTTCTTGCGCTCCAGTGGCTGAGTGTGTATCCCTAACTAACTGAGCAGAGCGTGAACGCTGGACGGCTGTGAGAGAGAGAGAGAGAGAGAGGGATGCTGTGAAGGAACCCGTCGCCTCACACTGATGCTGTCGTGGTTGCTTTTGCTCCACAGGCAAGAGGTATCCCCTTCTCCCTCTCTTCCGCGCATGTTAATGCACCCACGGTTGCCTGGCAACCGACTCAGGGGAGTCACACAGAGCCTGACGACAAGAAGCATTTGTGACAGAGGCCGTGATGAGGGACGAGGGTCTCCTCTGGTATGTTTTTGTGAGGATTTTGTGTGTATATATATATATATATATATATATATAGAGAGAGAGAGAGAGAGAGAGAGTGTGAGTGTTCATGTGTAAAATGTGTCAAGATGGCCAGCTGTCAGTCAGTGTGTGTGTGTGAGAGAGAAAGAGAGAGAGGTGAGCAACTTTCACGTGTTTTAATGCATAAAGCCAGGCAGACACATTATGGATTAAAGGCCTGGTGACACCAGCATTTAAAACGGCAACATTTTGCAGCGAATTCATTTCATTTTTCAACAGAATCGCTGTGATTAGTGGATTCTTGTGTGGGCAAAGAAAATAGTAAAAGTAAATAGTAGAGTTTAACTTTCGTGAAATTTGACCCACAAATCGCAGTGTTGACCAACAGAAAGCCGTCTTGACAATGTTGACCTTTGACGGGATGGAGAGCCGGAGAGTCCAAAATGCTATCATAACATGTTGCACCAGGGACTTTTTTTTAAACCCTCCTGTTAAAAACTGTTCCACAAAAGTGCAATCGTTTGCAGACAGTTGAATTTAATTGTATAAACTGTGATAACTTATTATCCCGTTAGCAACCAAGCTAAGCTAACAAGCTAGCAAGTTTGCTAACTGACCATTGGCAAGGGACGATCAGTTGGATTTCTGGCATGTCGGAAATTGAAGTCGGTTGTCTTGTTTGAGCAGTTCATCAGTCCAATTTCCCATTATGGCTGCTGTCAAAAGATCCGTTATAAAGTGTAGTGTGCTTGTTTTAATGTTATTGGAGTAGTATTTCACATGTTGTGCCTTACTGTAGTCTTAACTGAGACTGTGCTGTTATAAAACTGAACTTCGCTTCAGAACGAATAGACTATTGTCTGCATCTCCACAGCCATCTGCGGCTCCGTATTTTCCCTTTTTTTTCTTACTTTCCATTCATATTATAATCATGCAAAGTAAAACCAACGTTTTTTTTTTGTTGTTGAGTATGCCGTTGTCTTGTTTGAATAAACTTTATTGGAATCGTCAAAGGACAAAAATGATTGGGGGTTAAAATGTGTAGTGTGAATTAACACATACAACGGTAATAAAAATGTACAGCGTCAGCCTAGCTTAAAACAAAAGTGTGTGTTTGTCAGAGCTGAACGGCCATCAGTCGACAAGACTGTCTGTATGTGTTGAAAAGAAAAGGTACTTGGTGTGTTCACAAGTCATGTGTTTTCATGCATAAGGTGAAAACGTGTGTGTTTGTGTGTGTGTGTGTGTGTGTGTGTGTGTGTGTTTCACCTTTATATTCTTTTCACAAACACACACTGCATTTCCTCATCATGCACATTCACAGTACAGAACTTCCTTATTGCGCCCTCGGACATGTGACACGTAAGTGTCAGCGACCGTAGCGCGTAATGGATACACTGATCAAACGTGAATATCCTCCGGGACATTTACTGTGCAATCCGACACCAGGACGAACCCTCCCAGAGTCAACCGTCCCATCCCGTCCTCTCCCTGTGATCCTGTTTTCTCACTTCACCTCAGCCAGAGGGAAGGACACAAGCTTTCAGTGTTTGAACTGCGAGCAGAAAGACTTATCTCTCTGTCTTTTAGAAGAAGTGACTCACCCAGGCCATGCCACCCATTTCTCATTTAAAGAAAAAAAAAGTAGTTTCGCTACTTGAATATTTATAGTTATTCATCAGTTCACATTTGGGCTTTTGGCTTTCTGCAAGGGATATATCTTTCCAGTAAAGAGGACGGAATAAATGTTGCATCCTTATATGTTTTGTGATATGTTTTAGGGTCCCAGCTTGCTTGTGTTTTCATTACCATGGACAGTGAAGATGTTTTTAGTTTCCTGGGTTTCTTTCAGCATTTTACACTTCACAGATTCTTGAAGAAATTGAAAATATTAACAAAAGTAGTCTGATGTATTATTTAGATGCAGAGTGATATGGTTTATATTTCAGCAATGCTGGTAAAAAAAAAAAGTTTGCAAATAGATTTTCCTTTGAACAATATTTCATTATGTGGATGGGTTTGGCTGCTAATGAAAAGTTTTAGAATGTGAAATAGCTGCCAACAAATTAGTTTAGGCTTGATGTTGCTTTGCGCATGAAATGACCTGGAATGGACAGCAATAAAAATGGAAATGTAAAGGAAACATTCCCTCCAAACTGAAACCACCGGTGTGCATAATTTTATTGCCGACTTTCCATCCCTCTCTGCCTCAAGATTAACTAACTTGGACTGTTGCTGCCTGCGCGGGCATTTATAGCAATTAATCAGGGTGTCCATCGAATTTGTCCCTGTTCCTGCAACCAGATCTGATCCTGTTTCTTCTACTGCGTGGTGATCATCCTTTGGCTCACATCAATTTCCATTCAAAGAAGCTAACATCACTCTCAGCACAGGCTCGGGCAACTTGTATGCTCATCTAAATTGTTATTAAGCAATGTGTGTCTTTACTCTTTATACTGAACAGAGAGTGAGCTGGCTGTGCTTTTATCCTTCACTCACTTGAATGTCCCATTGTTAAAGCTGCACTAATCAATAGTCTTATGTTAACAATGGATCAACTGACTATGTGTAATGTGAAGGGATCACTCGCAGTGATGAACCCCAAGAGAATTATCACTTTGGAGCTGTTCCACATGGCTCTACAAAGCATTTTAGCATCTTTTCGCTAATTGTTTTGGTCCTACAATCCACAACTTTACTGTTTTATTCTAGTCTCATGTCTTTCAACAACTTTGTCTCCAGCAGATAAACTGACCATACGCCACCTGCCCAGCACCAAACGGCAAACAGACAAAGTAAGCGACTAGATGGTGGAGCATTTAGCAGCTAAAGAGCCAGATATTTTCCCAAGATGTTGGTGGAGATGAAAAGAGGGATACAAGGAAAGTGAATATAAGACTCACACTTGTCAGGTGGCCAGAAACACAACTCCAAATTAATGTTGTTCCGTGTCTTCTGGATGTGTAAATAGGGAACTTTTTGCTAACACGCCAAGCCAAAACAAAAACAACCTATAAGGTGCAGTTAATGATAGGTTTACAGTTTGCTTTGCTGCTCCAATATGGCAAAAAAAAAATTATAATTCTTATAAACATGAATTGGTTTCAATGTTCTAGCAGAAAAAAAACACACCTAGAAGTGAAATTGGCAGGGGGTATTACAGAAATATCTTTCATGTAAGGTAAGCTGAAAAGAGCGCTAAGAGGGTGTCAGATTTCAAACTCTGAAAGCCTTGAGTTTACTTTAATTAATTTCACAGGGTAAACTACTCTAGCACACCTTTCATGAGGTAGATCTAAGGACACAAAAGCCTGGTTGCAAATTGGTGTGAGAGAATATCTCACCCACACAAGCTCCAGGTATTAGTCTTTTGTTTTAAATTCAAGGGCACAGCTAATGGAATCTGAGGGTCTTCACAATCTAGATTAGTGGAGAAGTAATCAGCAATTAATGCCTCTGGTTTTCCTCGTCACATCTGCTCGTTTTAATGTTTTCGTATTCGCTCGTTCAACCTGAGCTTTCTAATTTGTCCTTCAGAGAACGCAGCTCAATAACGCCACCTCATTAATTATTGAGAGGCCAGAAAGTTGTGCCCTATACAAACAAAGTTTACAACAAAGACTGCACTCAACACACTGGATGTCAGCCGACATCAAGGCCCTGAATTTCTGTTGGTTTCAGAAGAAATGTACGAAAAAGTTTAGTCCGGTAAACCTCTTGTATTGGTGTCAGGAAACCTTGAAGAAACATCAAACACTTTCTGAAGGTCTGAGAAACCACAAAGTGTTGGTCGGTCTTGAAAGAAAGCTGTCGAGAAATCTCCACAAGACTTCAATCTCCACACAGGCTTTTGTCTTTTTTTTTGTGGGGGTACAGAGACATGGCTGAAAATTAAGTGGGATCCTGAGAGTGGTTGCATGAGGCTAAGGAGTAAGGCAGTGTCATGGCTGCCATTAATCCTAATTAGCAGAGAACATGACAGCAGCATATGGGTGTCCTCCAGTCAGAGAGCCAGACGGCTGCTCTCCCAGTCCTGTTCCTGTCACTAATAGAGATGCCAAGACAAGGGAAATTCAAACTTTGAAAGATGTGTTATTCCTTCATTCTCTCTGGGAAAGATTGATGGGTCAAAAGCAGAGGCTGGACAATGTAAAAGCATTCCTGTTGATCCTTTAGTAATGGGATCCTAGTAACCTGAAATTGGTGCGGTGTGTGGGCTGGAGAATGTAAAATAACAAGAAAAGCCATTAAAGATTGATTTGAAAGTTTTGTGATGTATTTTTTTTTCTGCTTCAGTGCTCAAGTAGCTTAAAGTCTGATAGAATAGAAAAAATGAAAAACGCTTGACCTACAGAAAAAGCTAAATCACTTAGAAATAGTTGTAGTAATGCTTTTAGGCTTGATTGGTCAAAGTCTGCTGCAGGCCAACCTCAGACTTGGCTTCCTATTGGCATTTTCATTCAATTATTTCATTGTGGAGCTTCATAATCAAATAAGATACTATATGTTCATTGGAAGTCTGATTTGACCCCTAGTTCAAGATTTTAGCAGTCTTCCACATATGGCTTTGAACTGGATAGAGAATTATGTATTCCATTTAAAATGATCGATGGAAGATAAATTAGTGCTCATATTGTGATTCGGAATGTAATACTTCAAAATGAATGAAAAATTAATTTGAGCTGGAAGGCTACCATAGACTTCATTTACTTAGTTGTTCAATTCATATATGCAAATCATTTGTCACGACAGAGGAGGGAGAATGGACATGTAATTGTTTAACATGTAATTTGGGATTATAAGCACTTTGTTTCCCAGATAACCAGACATGACAATGGTAACGTCCAAAATCTTTTTTAGCAACATTTTAAGTAGTAACAAAACCAAAAACACAACAGCAGCTTCTCTAACGTAAACTGTAAACGTTAGCATGTCTAACATACATGCTAACTAGATTACTACCTACAGTAGCAACACTAATGTGTTACTTCCAAGGCCAAAGCACAGGTCATTAGTTAACAATTGGTTCTTGTTTTAAAACGAATCAGCCTCAGACTGCATTTTCAATCAATTCATGGAGCTAACTTTAGCTTAATTAGCTAGCTAGCTATAGCTGATAAAATCTGTCAGCAGCCGTTGTCATTTCAGCCTGCAGAATCAATGTTTGTTGGCTATATGAGAAGACAGCTTTTGTCCACCTCTGTGTGATATCAAGAACCCAAACTTCCAATAATTACTAAGACTTTGGGATGGTAAATCTGCCACCGTTATCATTGTAAACTGTTATGGTCCATACAAGCATGGCAGGCCTAGCAACAGTAACTAAGGGGGGTGTAGCTTACTGAATGGTCAATTGTAGATATTAAAATTTTCTGAGCACTTCTCATCCATGTTGGCTTAAAAGTTTGAATTAACGCTTGTTCTTTACCTTGAAAACAGTAGCAGCTTTTGATCGGCAGACCATGGATCTATAAAGAGAACTGGATACAGTGTCGGAGGCGGGGCCCCGTTCATTCCTATGAAAGCTGGTCAGTGGTGCATGAAGCCAAAAAAGTTCAACTTCCCAGGTATAAAATTACCCAGATCTTCCACATAGCTTCCACATTGTACGGCCCACAGAGCAAGCGCACTCGCTTTTCCTTTAACCCCGCCTCCAAACCGCTAGGTCTCATGGGTCTCGGAGCAAGCGCACTAGCGCTTCCTTTAGCCCCGCCTCCCAACCGCTCCGTCTCAGGCTCACTCACATGAATGGCAGTGACTCTATAACTCTGGATTTGGTTATTTATGCATTTTACAACTTTTAGGACATAATGATTTAAATAAAGGCTATTCAAGTGTTCATGCTGGCTAGTTGTTGCACCTCAAAAAACATTATCCACTGATTTACGTCTCTTTCACAATGTAAGTCTATGGGGAAAAGTCTCTTGGGGCCAGTGTGCATCACATGACGGACCCAGAAGTTGTAATTACATGGTTTGGCCACTATGTCAAATTGGCTTCAAAGCCTGGCGCACTTTCTGGGGGCTTGCAGCAGACTCCATCTGCCGAGGAACATCATGATGTGTTCGAAGGCTCCGCAACAACTACAAAATAGATTTTTGGATCAAATCGTTTTGTCAACTATTTTAAAGAACAATATGGTATTTCCCTCAGCACGTGTGGTGAGAAGACAGGGGATGACATGGCTCGAGTCTTCTCTCTCTGAAAATGAATCTTTTCTCTCTAGAGATATTGTCAATATCAAGGGAAGAGCCAAAAAAAGAAGCTGACGAGAATACTAATGCGAGTGTTAACTTTTAACACAAAGAGCGTTTGATTGTCAGCGTGTGTTCCTTTCAATATCTGTGGCAGAGAAGCTTTTCTGATTTTTGTTTATAAGCTACACATCTCTACATATTTTGGCTGTAGATCTTAAGTGGGATATCATATTTAAAAAAAAAATGTTTTAACTGACATACTGTAGATTAACATCACACACACACTCACACCTTTCTTTTCCTCTCTGTCTCCCCTCCTCTCCCTTTCTCTAAAGGCCAGCCTGATATCCTCCGAGCCTAATCTCAGACTCTGCTACTTACATCAAAAGCCTGTCAGCCTGAGCACATGAAAGCCTGTTTTCTGAGAGCTGCTAGTCGTCCGACTGGAACACTCGACGCAGCTTTAATTTCCATCCTCTGAACATTCGACAGAGGAGCTGATTTGGTAGCCCATCCAGAGACATCCATGGGTCAGCACATATATACTTTATAAGTGTTTTCTTCTAATGGAAATACATTCAAATGTATTCCCCTTTATATATATATCCCTTTGACTATAAGCAGCAGAAACTATAAAGTCTGAACGTCTGCCGCACAAACAAAACCTCATCATAAATCAGGCTGATACTTGGGATAAAAAGGCATGAGGCAATCAGCTTTGATGTTCAGCTCATTCAATATTACTGTCAACTCTCAAAGTCAGTTATGGAGGCCATCTTTGTTTGCCAGCCAGCATATGACGGGTCTACACTCTGACTTCAATAGATACAGTAAACAACATCTGGCTTTGTGGGAATTTTTTCATGACATTTACGCATGTATGAAATATTGCACAAATCCACTGACACAGTCCAAATTGATGTAGACTGTGTGTATAAACAGCTTCCTGAATCTTGTGGTGCGTGTTTGTGTTTTGAGTATAAATGGCTGAATGAATGAGTGAACGTATCAACATGAGAAAATGCCACGCTGCCAGCAGCTGCAGGTAGAAAATAGCCTGCAAATGAATCAGTCCCATCATTTTGAATGAAGTGATTAATAGAACAAAAAAAGTAACAAAAGCAGTTTGAGTTTGCTGAGGAGAGTTTCTCTAACAGCACGCCGTCTTCTGAGGCTCTGATGGTACAACAGAAGGTGCAGTAATAAATCATGTGTTGCATACAAAAGCATCATAATAGCTCACGGGTTATTCAATATTGAGATGCTGAGGCCTGAATCAGAATGTAGAGAACAGCCTTTGTCTGCTTCTCTTTGAAAACGATTTTTGCGAAACATCGATTTGATATTCAGGTGGATTTCTCCCTCGACTCTTTCCTCACCATCATCACTGCACTTTATTCAAGTCAACAAATGCACAGTGTTGTCTTGGCTCAATAAAGCGTCTCACATATAGAAACGCAATAAAAAATCTCGTCCTTAAGAAAACTGGCCTTAAGCTATTAGATAATAAGGATAATAATCAAGGACAGAGCAGCATTAGCAAGGCTGAGAAGCATCCTCCACATCAAATGATTATTTTTCTCTGCAACTTAGATAAGTAGGCTAAGTAGGACACTGTGGAGCTGAGAAATAGATAGTTATCTGGCTGAAAAAATAACATGTTGAGAAATGATTCTGGCAATTCAAACATACAAAAGCCTCTTTTATGTTCGGTCTTCTGGGTAGCGACAATGTAATGTTCATCCGCCACTGTGCACCATCTTTTATACACCAGGAAGAAATGATCTGAGGTAACTCATTGGTCCTGCTTATAATGCATTCTGTTTCTTTCGATACACAAATACATGCATGTATTGTTGTGTTGATGGTGAGTCGACTGTTGAAAAGCTGGTGTTGATACATCTGTCTTTTCTGAAACGGTTGCAAGCCCATCTGCCAAGTCTGCCTGACGAATGATCCATTTGGTGGGAGACATTAACATATTGAACATGGGGGATATCGAGCCAAGGGATTACAGCAACACAATCCTAGATGGATCCGATCTGGAGGTATTAAAAATGAAATAAGAAATCTTTGCAGCCTTGCATCTGGCTGCTCTGTTCTGCTCCGCTCACTGCAGGTGATTTAGGAGGTTTAACAGTAGCACTGATCCGGCGGGATGATAAGTCTTCCTCTCTCTGACCACCACTCCCTCTCATTCTCTGTTTTTCACACACATGCACAGGAAGAAACACAAGTTCTCACTCAGACGTGAGAGATTATTGGTCGCACCTGTGGACTGAGTTCGAGCCAATCGCTGAGATCTTATTTTCACCGATACCACAGTGGATGCCATATGCGAGCTCAGTACCCAGCCTCTCTGTGTTTTGCCAGAGGGTGTGAGGGGAGCCTGAGTGTTAGACTCATGGGTTGTAAATGATTCAATTTAATGAGTCTGTCACTTGCACAGAGACGGAAATAAACAAAGTTATGCTTATAATTATTCAGCTGTTCCTCTAATCTTAATTAGATAAGTTTACTTCTTTAGGACTCAAATTATTCTAATAAAACGAGGGGGA
Organism: Macquaria ambigua; assembly: GCA_008360985.2. NCBI lineage: Eukaryota > Metazoa > Chordata > Actinopteri > Centrarchiformes > Percichthyidae > Macquaria > Macquaria ambigua. The sequence goes on from VMKM01000321.1 coordinate 180,387, forward strand.
ACACAAGCCAAAAAGGTTGGGAACCACTGAACCACTGAGTCAGTCATTTGTCATGTTTGGCACAGTATCACAAGCCATATTTAAAATTGGAGCACTTTACTATAACTAAAGACTATATTAGCTTATCTGTAATACTGTGCTTTTATTTCTATATGATCTAAGGTCTGATTTGTACCTGAAAGACCCCTTGTCCTTAAATTGGTTTCATAGTTATAAATCAAGGGTTAAAAGTTATGTCAGTTTTATTTTGGCATTTATATAGTTTTAGCCTATTGAATTTTGTGTCCTACATCAGGTATTTATAAAAATCCAATGAAATCTGGAAATCATGTAAAAAGCAAAAACTCTACAGGCCCCTTTACCACTTCCTGCGTTGAAACACCACTCTGGTTTTGGCTTGTAGTTCATAAAGTATGGGTAGTGCTGTGGTCACAGCTATAAATTGTCTACACCACATTCTTTTATTTTTATTAAAAATGAAAAATGGTTTTAGGATTTGTTAAACATAGTAAAAGCAGTTGACTTCATGGTGTAATTTTATTCAATCTTTCAAAACCGATAGTAACAGAAAATAGACGTCCATTTCTCCTCTCGTTAAGAGACACTGCAGGTAACATTTGTGTCGGTGCAGTACTTTACAAGGACTGTTCCTAATTTAATTGATAAAATTGATCATATAGGCACAGAAATAATCCAATAATTCATTTCAGTGCCTGTTTTTATCATGTCGGTTTAATAATGAGGACAGTGATATCTTGATCTGAACACTCATTCAGGCCTTTAGCTTCAGAAGACCAGTTTTCCACCACTAAAACCTCCCGCAGTATCAAAACTGTTCCTTAGTTATTAAGCTCTGAAGACACTGGCCCCAGTAGGAAATTATAAATTCTCGGCGACTGCTGATAGCCGTCTTATTTCAGTATCTTGGTGATAGGCGAGAAGCGGACTCGCCGTTCGTTGGCCGCTCGGTGAAAAAGGCTGATATGGAACATGTCATTTTTTAGATGATAAACTTGTTTAATTCCAGTGTGCTTGACACAGCGCTGGGAATATGCATGAGTGAGTATGCATTATTAAAACGGCCTGCTCAGGCAACCCTAACGCAATAAGGAGAGGGGTCCTCCGTGTTAATCTTACAGGCGTTCCCCGCTGCTGACTGCGCGTAAATCAAAAGTTAGAGGCTATGTTTCAGGTCTTATTTCATAATCACGTGCAGCATTTGCATATTTTACTGAAGATTTCCGAAGAGGGGGAATCCTGACACCCTCCCTTCTTGGATTTCTTTTATATCTGTGCATGGATATCAGAAAAGACGACTAAAGAGACAAGTGTATCTTTTCATGTTTGTAAACTGTAGGAGGAGTGTGTTGATTAGCAGAAAATAAGCACAATTTGAGGCAAATTAACCATTATGTTTGAATATGAATGAATCTAATATACAGTCACTTAGACTAATATGGGATTGCGTGAATGTCCACATAGTTTTGCAAGAATATGCTCATTTCTAAGCTCATGAACGACAGTAAATAAACTGTGTTTCTCCAACAGGCTGTAATAATTTAGATCCAGTTCCATAAACATTAGCATTAGCAAATCCATAAACTACCCAATGAGTTTTAAAACATCTACCGCAGCGTCAGACAGTAAATGTAAAATTGAAATTGCACTCTACATCTTCTCCCCGTCTTGTGTTAAGTTTTTGAGAGCTCCCACCTCTTTATGCAAAAGAGATTTCATCAGCACATTTTGAGAATTTATTAGGATCCGTGGCAAACTCTGACTGTCAAAGCCATCTCCTACAGTATCATGAAACCACATTAGAGGAATGTTTATCTGTTTTCAGCTTCTACCTTGATTCATATTACACTTAATTTCAATAGGAGCAACATATTTCTATGTCTGCTTCCTTTAAAGTGTTTGCAAATTGCAGCTGTTATGGATGGCAACTTGTGTTTTCCTTTTTTTTCACAGGCAGACAAGGGAAGCATCCTTAAACCTCGGGAGTGCACATTTTGATTTGTGAGAATCTGACTCTTTGTCATCCCAAGTGTGTTCATCAATCTCTGAACAGCCCCTGAAAATAGACGTACCACAGGCAGACGTGGGCATACGAAGATGCCCTTAATAAACATTTATCTGAATTGCTATTGTCACCCCTCGTTAGTCGTCATTTCATTCAGAAAACAGCTGAGTATCAGTAAATCCTCACTTGCTGGAGCCACAGCGCAGGCCCTCATGTGGCCCCCGGAGCAAGTCCAAGGAGCTGAGGGAAGCACACGTCAATAACAGTAAGCCAATTAAAATCACTCTTCATTTAAGCTGTGATCTCTATTGATTTGCCTTTCAATTCTCATCCATCAGACCAGCAGACTGCCTTGAAGGATAGGAGGGCTAGACTGTCGGACTGATTCAGTTTCTCAGCTGCCACTGTACCAACTTTGCAGCAGCTTTTCAGAAAATCAAGGCGTCTGGTTACACAAGCTGTTTTGTAGACTAAACAAAACCCCGAGCCCTTCCAGACTGAAAGCCTGTGGATTTGATTCTGTTGCAAAACTGCAGAGAGAAACGGCAATGAAATGAAATATCGACTGCATATCAAAGCACAGAACACACAGTAAAGAATAAAAATAATCAGAAATAAATATGGATCCAGGTTATAAAACTGAACGTGAACATATATTATGACCTTGTAGGGTGCAAACCTTTTGTTGATAAACATTTCAGGAGCTAATAATAGCAGGTTGTAGCTCAACTTTTTTCAAGCTTCAAGTTCATAATACATGAAAACTCATCTACTCTTGGCTTTAGTCTTCTGAACCTAGCACAGAAAGTCCTCTAAACGAAATGACAAAATACTGTATGTTGTTTGTCATTGCTTTCCCATGTGAGCATTTTCTGATCTGGTGCCCTTTTGTCCTTTGTCAGTGCCACGTAAACGTTTTTTCGGAAACCGAACATTCTTTATTAAAGCTGCTCGGTATTTTTATATTGATGAAAAAGTTATGTATAATGTGAAAGGGGTCACACGTAGTAATGATCATAGGGAATTTTGGCATCTTTAAGTTCATTGCTTTGGTTTTACGGCCCACAATTTACTGTTTTTGGTTCCATCTCCCCGCTCTCATCAGCGTTGTTTCCAGCAGCAGCAGCAGGCAGTGAAAAAGCTCTGATAAACCCACTGTACTCTACCTATCCAGCACCAAACAGCAGACAGACAAAGTTGGCGACTAACTGGTGAACATATTGGAGCATTTAGCAGCTAAAGAACCAGATATTTCCCTCAGGAGTTGGTGCAGACCAAAAACAGAGCTACTAGAGTAGTGAATATTGGACTTACATTCTTCAGGTGGCAAGAAACATGATTTCAGATGAATGCTAGTGTTGCTCTGTATCTGCTGGATGTGTAAATAGGCAACTATTTCCTACCATGCCCGCCATATCAGCTTCATAAGGTGGTGATGAATTTGTCAAGGTTTACAGCTAGTTGTAGAGTAGTAGAGATCGTAGTTACAAGAAATCTGATGTGAATAGCGGTCTGCCCAGTTCAAGTCACATGCTTTGCTGAAACTTCCATCCACCACCAAGAAGGCCTTGTCACATAAATGTAAAAAGAGATCATTTAAAGCATTCGAACAAGCGGCCGATGCCGTCCGTGACAAAAATATCTCAACTCTTACCTCTTTCTTTCAGCTGATCATTATCAACTGACGCTGTTGTTTATCCTGGAAGCGCAGTCTCACAGAGCAATTTGTTTTACTCTCACCATCAGCTCTGTTGAGGTGAGTTCAAGACATGTTCTTCAGTGGCGTCAAAAACCTGTCAAAGGCAGTCTGCTTGATGATCATCTCCATGTGAAGGTCAGGTAGAAGATGTGCATTGGCCCAGAGGCTCCATTTCTCCTTTCTTTCTTTTTGTTCTTCTTCTGACGCCGTCCCTCTCCAAGAGGCAGAGGGGGTCAAGCAGCAGGGTGGGGGTTGGTGCTTGTGACTTGACATGAATTGTAAATGAGTGAATAAAAGTGTGGATGTGAGCGTCCATCTACACAGCACTGCTTCAGCCCTTTTTTTTTTTTTTGCTTACTTTGATTTAATACTGTCTTGTAAGCATACCTAAATGTTAATAATTCCAGTGCTTGCGGATGCATTTCTACCAAGCTCCCTGTTTTCTTGCAGACTCAAAGGCCTTGAACTGTCAGTGTCTTCCCCCCCGAGCACATACAGCACACTGTATCAACTTTCTGGTTCAGCAGCTTTGATAATAATCTGACCTCACCTGTTTGGTTGACTTGGGGAGTTATGATTTTCATTCTGTATGCTGTGTGAACGCCACAAAGTGGGAGTGAGTATTCATCTTGCTGCCTCAACCCTCCTTTATTTTGCAATGATTATTTTGTGACAACAACCCTCCTCTAATGCAGTGTGGTCTCAAGCAGCTTTGTCCTGGACTGAGGCCTTTTTTTTTCACAAATCACTGCCAATTAACATTAAAAGCTGGCAAGAGATGGCACCTCCATTTTCATTTCCGTCCCCTGATAAAGAGCACCCACACAAACACACGGGAACAACACATTAAAAGGTCACCGTGACAAGGTGACAAGCTGGTGATAAGTGTGAACTTTGGCAAAAACAAAAGCTAAACAACCTGGACTTTACTATCAATTTAATGCAAAAAATATGGTTGAAAACTGTACCTAAAGGCCATATACATTATTACATGTAACTTTCATAAATAATGATACACTCGAGAGGAAGGTTGCTGTTATGCCTTTGATTTATTCATAGTGGCATTTCAGAGAATGTGTGTACAGCTGACAGACCTGAAGTAGGATATCTGTACTCCTACACTTAATACACCCTGAAAGTCCGGGCCACATCTGGCTCTCTTTCAGCCTTTATTCCTGCCTGCAGGCTGTGTTTCCTTTAATGCCTTGTACACTATGTTTTACTGCCCTGACAAGGCAGCAGAGGTGGCAAGTACATTTACTCGAGTACTGTAAAAAATAAAAAATAAAAGATTTGAGGTTCTTTACTTGAGTATTTGGTTTTTATGACACTTTCTACTTTTCCTTCATTAGATTTCAGAAGAAAATAAACTATTCTTCACTATACTTGCAGTTGACTACATTGTACGTCTCATTCATATTTATAATATATAAAGCTGTTGAACAAATGCTGCTACAATTATGTGAAGTGAACATTGTAACTGTAGGAGCGCAACACAGCTGACGTTTTTTTTTTCTTAAAAATGCCAAATGCAAGGGAATATTTCTTTCCATGCCGTGGTGGAACCTCGATATAACCGATGATTAAAACATTTAATTACAAGTTATAGTATTGTAATTCTCTGCAAAGATTTTTATGTAGGCAGCTTACATCAGCTGGATCCTGCCTGAAGAAAAGTGGATTGCGTTGGAAGAAGCATCATAATTACATTCAAAGAAAATGCCTTCTGAGTTAGATTCAACAACTTTTGCACAAGAGTCTCCAAACTGCAAAGATGGGCAACGGAAAATTTTTAACTTCAATACCATTAAATTTTGCTACATGATATCAGTAAATTGCATGTGGCATGTGGATTTCCACCAAACTGAGTGGTCTGCGATGCTTCGCACAAAACGACACCAGAGCAACACGACCAGTAAAAACATTTCTTATCTTGTAAGTTCGGTCTCCGCTTGATGAAACACTTGCTGCTGTTTAGGAAACATTAAGGTTTGGTGGCTGGAGGTGGCGTGATGTTCCCAACAACAGAGTTTCATTTGGGCAACATCAAGTGAATCTCTGGGTTTGTGATTACTACAGACTGAACATCTTTCTCTGTCAGGCCCCACTTTTTGTTTTTTATTACACTGACAATTTGAAAAATGTTTTCTTCAGAGTTTAAGTAAACGTCTTCTTTAGATTTGACCATCAGACATTTTAAACTGCAAGTGCCTTTCAAATGTTTCCACAGGGACAAGAGTTGTAGAATTTAGAAGGTTAAAACTTATCAAGGTTTCACATGATAATAATGGTATGTTAATTCATGAAGTCATTCATTTTTATAAGCCTTATAAGCTGCCCTCTTGTCACAGTTAATATTGTCTTAGTTTGATTGGAAAAGTCTGGAAAAATCTGGTCATTGCCATCACTTGTGCAAACATGGAGCAGCCTGAGTATCTAATTCCTGCTCGTGGGTTAGAGTTGCAGCCCTAGATGCCAACATGTCACAGTGGGATGATGGTCCTCGATGCTGCCGAGGCTTCGCCATGGCAACGCTTTGCCTGTCGCACCCTGGCATGAGCCAAGGAGGCCCCTGGCAGCACTCGCTCTCCTCCTCAGCGCTGTGGCAGCCCCGGTGTTCCAGGCCACCACATTGTTTCGGCAATGATTAATTACCATCCTGATGAAATGTGAAGGCTCTGAAAATGTCACAGGGATGACATGGGCTTGTCAGTGTGGGCCAGCAGGGAGGAGCGTATCACACACAGACATCTGGAAGGATACGGGGCACCAGCCGCTCGCTGCCTTTTCAAGGAAAGAACTTATTATTACCTGAGCTGGTTTCTGTTGGATTTTATGTAACTTCATTTTTCACCAATATTATTATATCTTTACATTGGCAAAGAGTGCTCCCTGAGTTTGGATTTCAAGCTCTTTACTGACAGAATGAAATGTAAACCCAATTAAAGTCAAACCAATTTATTATGCAATGTCAGTTTGTTTTCCTAACTCAACAATCAATATTAGCTCTGAGCAGTAAACACCTGATTATATTAATTATTACGATGCCTCTAAACATGCCCGAGCTCTTCTCCTTTATGCTGTCAGCACACAATAACCTCTCATGCAGATGTACTGTAGGTTCAAGATGTCTGCACAAGTGTTTAATCCATTTGTGTTTGAGAAAAAAAGCGGAGGAAGGTATCGCTTGATGAAAAACACAAATGACATACCAAATTTCCCTGATGAATTGGTCCATTTACTGAAATAAATTGAATTGATGCAAAGGATCCCAGAGGAGCAGAAAATTGTTCAGCTATGGATGAAAACCCTCTCATAGCTGCAGCACCTACAAGCAGCTGGGCTTATTTGTATTGCACATAAGACTTGTAAAGATGTGCTGACAGCTCCTGTTTATCCCACTTAATAAGAGCAGATTTTTCTCTGCGCTAAAATGTTTGCTAATTAACTTGGGACAAAAACAAGAACAAATGCAATTATTTAAAAGAATGAGTCTGACTTCCCTTTGTTATTATATGAGAGATGCATGTGTTGAAATCTAAATGATAGCTTCGCTTCACAGAGAGGAAATTCTACGTTTTGTTTACCTGTTATTTTTAGCCCATCTGTACAAGGTAAACCCTCCATTAAAACATCAGGTATCTGTATGGTAAAGCAGATTGTGAGTTATGTCGAAAACAGCTCATCCAAGTATCTCCATCACTGGGCAGCCGTCAGTTCATGTTCAACCATATGTTTAAAAATGATAAAGGTGTCATTTCATGCTAATTCGGGCCTTTCAAAGTCACATTCAAGGATCTTTTCTTTTTCCAATCAAATATGTTCAAGCCTGTGGGTGAAACAACGTCATCAAAATGTATGGATTTTAATCTTTTCTGTTTGTTTTCTCCATATTGGCAAAAGATCGTCACACATCCATCTAACGCCATCGTCACTTTGAGTTTGAGAAACATATGGCGAATCACCAGAATGGCTGTGCGAGCAGATGTTATTGGTTAATTGAAATGCATTTGATCTTGAATGATTAGTGTCCATCGGAGCATTTCCTTGTTTGGTGTCCTAATGATCGGGCTGCTGTGACAGCGTGTTTCCTCATGCTGGTTTTATGGGCAACTTATCCACACACCATTACCAGTTCCAGATCACTGATGTCAGCATTGTAGGTCAATTTATAATGTGTAGTGGAGTATTATCAACTCATCTGGATGCACAGAGAACAACATCATTAATTCAGCAACATATACAACTTGTGTTCAACCTGACGATAAACAGATGTATCTTACCTGTCAGTCAAAAGAACAAGAACAAGTCAGATTTATACAGATTATATTTTTAACTAGGTTTGAAGAAAGTGCACAGTGTTGCTCTCACCTCCCTTTGACCTACTCTTTAGCCCACGGAGGAAATCAAAGGTCAGTTATAGTTGAATTCCCAGGGCAGAGGAATATGCTGGGTCAAGAGCTTTAAGGCAGAGCTACTCTGTTAGACAAGTGTCTCCCCGAACCATCACACAAAGTCTCTTTTCATGCAAGCTTATTGGTTAGCAGCAGCACCCAGTGTGTTTAAAGGACTACGCTGACTTTTTATGGTAACATATTAACAATATGTTGAGAGACTGGCAGGAAATTCATCTCCTAACAGTGACAGACTGAGAACTAGTTGTTTGAATTTAATGACACGTCTAAACCTGCAAGGCTTGTGTAGGGAATTGGCAAAATACAGAAAAAAAATAAAATCTTAACGCCGGAAAGTTTCTCTTCCCTCAGGACTTAATGAGCATGTGTTTTTAAAAGTCTTGCATGTTGAGCTGAAGCAGGAAGTGAGTGAAATCAACCAAACATCTAAAGATATTTGTGATGTTTGGTTGGTAATTGGCTGCACTAATGACGAGGATTGAAATGTTGTTTTTAAGATGTTAAATCTGCAGGCAAGTACCACAATCAACTTTGGCTCTAATTTTCATCCTTTGGATAAAACTATTAACAACAAATGTTTGCATGCACACTGGACAGACCAGACACACATATATGATTTTGCTGCCAAATCCTCTTGTCACATCAGCCCATATAGGACGATACCACTCTTCATGATTTTCTTGCAATGCCAACATTTAGTGCCAGTGCAGGAGTGTGCCTGTTAGTGAGTTTTTCTCAGTCAGCGTCCCATCACAGACCTGCAATTAACATTTGCTTTTTTATTAACCATACTCATGATCCTTCCCTAAGCTTTTTGATACCTCTGTACCTGATGAAGAGCCAATTTGGATTTGAAATGTTGTACTTTTTCTAAATGTAATAATAAATCAGCACCTGAACATGGAAGATGTGCACGTGTTATTATGCGCGCTCACTGCTGTTCCCTAACCTCAGCCATACCATAGTTGTCATGTGCAGATATTGTAGAAAGCGAGAATTTTAAAAACGTTAGCATTGAGCATAAAAAATGAGGGAGGTTACTACAGCAAGTGCTTTGGACTTTTGGAAATAGATTTGCTCACTTGTCAGTGACACAGAAAGGGCTGACCAGTCTGTCTTTAGTGACAAGATGCAGTTTAAAGAATTATTCTTTTGCTTCGGTTATTTATGCCCCTTTGTTGGTGTTGTGTGCTCAGTCAGCACTGTTGTAGACATCAGCATTTGTAACCCTTCTTTCAGAAGAAGTGATGTATCTTGTGATGTCTTTTTTTGTTTGTTTGTTTTGGTGTTATTTTATCATGCCGAAGTTGAGTGTTTTCGTATCAAATGGGCATAGTACTTAACTCTCAATCACCTGACACCCAAATGATAGTCGGCCAACTCTTTTGGAAAGAGCTCAAAGCGCCAATAGAAGACTGAAAAAGGAAACTAAACATAGACAGCATTTGATGGGCAGAAACTGTAAAAGACTCAAGTATTTTCATTGAAATGTCTGGTGTAGGATTTGCTCGTTAAGCCATTAAACAGATATAAACAGCGTAGAGCTTTCATGTGTCTTTGGCTTGTTAATTTCTGGCATGGAAGGTAGCGAGGGATATTGCAATTAGATAAAGTGAGGAAGACTTCAAATACACTAACAGCCTTCTCTCAAGATCATTTTGCAGATTCCCTGCTGGGCTCGATATTATCAAAACTGTGAAATATGTCTCACAATGTGAAGAAACTGAGATATTATAAGGGTCCAACTTGCATTAATATCATTTATTAGTCCCTATCAATCCACGTTAGGCTGTTTGTTAGTCAGGTATTAATTTCCAATGAAAGCAGTCAGTTAGCTTCATACTAAACAGACAAATAATTCCTGCATAGAAAACCTGCTTACAACGTATACAAAGCCCATTGCTGTTGCATTTTAATCACTCTCCTCCCAACATCAAAGACGGTGTTTGGGGCAGAAGTCAGGCAGTTACCTACAGATCAGAATAGAGTGGGAGCTGATTTACAGGAGGAATATTCCTGCCGAATGGTAATTTGCTTTTTCAGCCCCATATTGGCAGTGACCCTCTGCCCCCTGTGCTTTTGAAATGCTCATGTGATTAGGAAGGTCATGCAGAAAGAAGCAGAAACGGGGAACACGTTCTCCAAACACACAGATGATTATACGAGCTTCCTGTTTCATCTGCAGATGAGAGGGTCTGCAGCGTCTAGACAACTTTGTTTTTTTTTTTGGAGTACATGTCTCTTTAAAAAATGTAGTTCAGACTGTGCAGTTTTCTCTAAATCACAGTGGTCATCAGTGGTTTGCTCCTTCTCACCTTGCATTTTTACATTGTTTACTTCAAAAAAAAATATGTTGTAAACATAAAATTCAGACATTATAGAATTCACAATAAAGCACACTACTAAAACGCACCAATAAGCAAACATCAGCCACATCAACACACTTCGCTGAACAAAACGAAACAAACCAAACACCAGCAACCGTCCTTGGGCTTGGTTCGGGCTGAGCGGAGGGGCAACGTAAAGACTCAGAAAGTGTGTAATGAGGGTTTTACTGCTCATGGGGACTGGAGGGAAGCAGTGGTCTGCTGCCCTGGTGGCTTGTGCTGGGGATCATTGGTCATTAATCTTTCTAGAGAGGCTCCGGCTGCACTTTTTAGGGGGTAGAAGGATTGCTGACCCAAGTACAGGACGTCTTTCTGGGTCCAACAGGCAAGGTTTTCTGTGTTTGGACGCGACAGCACTTCTCGCCTGTTTTGTCCAGCTCCAAGCGGAACTCAGTCAGGGCGGAGACTCAAGTGGAGTGCAGATACAAGTCATTAAGCAGCAGCTGACAGATATGGACTAACTGCTCTTTTCTCATTTCTGATTCTGCAGTAAAAGATTTTGTTAACTATGTATTGTCAGTGCTGGTAGAAGTACTCAGATGCTTTACCTAAAAGTACTGATACAACAATGAAAAATACTCCAGTCCTGCATTCAAACTCCAACTAAAGTAACTGTATCAGCTGTAAAATATACATATACTGATTATTAGATTGTTACTACAGATGCAACAATGTGTAAGTAGCATTTTAGTTGTATAGCTGGTCGAGGTGGAGCTACTTTTAACTACTTTTATACACAGTTTGGTAATCCAGTCCAGTAGGATCCAACCTAGGGGACAGGCCCCCTCAAAGGGTCACAAGATAAATCTGAGGGGTCGTGAGATTAATGAGGTAGGAAAGAAGAAAAAACAAAGTTCTGCTACACAAATTTGTGTTCATTTTTTGGACTTTTCTCTAATCTTTGCTTTTTTTGTGAAATATTGGGTCATTTTACCTCGTTGAGCCTTGAACTGTTATTTAAATGAAACCATCTGAGTAGATTAGAGGCGAAATCTCTCTTTGGTGAAACTGCTAACAACTCGTAAACATTTTAAATGTGACAAAGGATCCCAACTAGATACTGTTTTTTGTGAACAATGTGCTGTTTACAAGTACAAAGAATTGTATTTCCCTCCGAAATGCAGTGAAGCAGAAGTATAAAGTTGCATAAAATAAAAGTACAAGTACCTCAAGATTAAGTACAATACTTGAGTAATCTTACTTTCCACCGCTGTGTATGTCATGTAGTAATTGATTAAGCACTGTAAAGGCACTTTTTAAATGTTACACTGCTTTAAACCATTATACTTAAGATACATCAAGTGTTGTGATGCAGTTTTATATCTCTGACAATAACACATGAACACATAATATGTTTTATCAACAATCTCAACTCAGCCACACATTTACTGTAGTTTGTTAATGTAATATTTGCACTGTGAAGCCTACGGTCTTCACTAAATAAAATAATCTAATGCAAAATATAATTTAAAGCAATTAAACACTAATATTTTCTGTCAAATGCAAACATATTATGCTGTTTTTATCCTGCTCCAAGATTAGAAAATTACCAATAAACCACCTGGGAAGGAAAGAGCAGACCTCCCTACTGCTGTGAAAAATATTTGGAGGGTACCTTTCACTCTCAAGTGAAGTCGTGAAATTTAATAACATCAAAGTATGGTTGAATAGTTTAATGAAGCTGCACATATAATCCCTGTGTGATTCAGCCGCCCACACAAGCAGCTAATGTAACGTCATAAAGAGTTATGGGCAGCGATCTAAGTAAAGTAGAGCTGTCATCACACAAGATATAATAACAGTATTTATACAGTCTTACCAATATTAGAGCAATGTACCATGGGGTATTATACTCTATATGATATTGTACCATTAAAGTAGGCAGGCGACTTATTGCCATTCAAAGTCAGTTGACTGTCTTACTGTAAAAGCTACAGGAAAAAAATGTTTTATCTTATGAGAAGATGTTTTCAAAGTTGGTGAGTGCTTCACTTTCTCCCTCAGGTCAACACAGCTTGAATAACTAAACACCATTCAGTTATGGAGGAGTCGGTATCCTTCATCTGTTCTGCACTGTGCAGAGCTGTGTTTCGGGAGGGCGTAGACTGTAAATGCAACCCGGCCCTCACCAACAGGCACAGCACTGTTTGACTGGAGTCAAGGGCACTTAGTGACATGATACTAATAGAGGTTGGCACTGAGACATAAAAAATACAAACACATTTAGTTAAGAGGGCTTCAAGGATCTCATAGGACAAAACTGTAACTCCTTACACCCCGAAAACAGCAGCAGTGCTTTTAAGGAACCATAAATATGAGGTCTTCAAAAGGAGCAATTCATCTTTGCGTTTGACATCCCTTTTTACCGTCTAATTTCAGTGCCCAATGCGGTGAAATACATGAAAAGCATGAGAGAGATTCCTCAGTTTTCATGTAAGTCATGTAAGTTTTCCATCACATGATGTTTGGCAACAAGACATGAACTGTGTCCTACAACATACTAATTCTCTACAGTATGTGCCACCTGCTAATCATCAAAATAAACTGTTTTAGCAGTTAGTATACAAAATATCAACATACTTTACCTTTCTATACTGACAGGAAGTGACACAATACGTGTGACATCAGATGTCAATGAAACTGCAGCTTTGGAAAGTTACTGCCAGTTCACAAAGAGACATCAAAGTATTTTTCCTAAAATGTAATACTTATTTTTTGTTTTCCAAGATTTTCTTAGAGCTGTTTCACCACCACCCACAATTTATTTTAATATTTTTTTCAAGCTGTGAGCTGCTCTTCTTTTTCCTTTATGCATTGCATTGTGGGAAAATAGTGTGCATCAACAGAACACTCAAAAATCCTCCATATTTAGTATGCATTACTGTCTGCTTTAAGTATACTATTCTAGTGTACACACGAAATACTCAAAACCTGTTAAGATTCAGGATGTAGTGAGGAACTGGGACACAGCGTACAAGTCTACAGTCATGCTTGCAGCTCTGTGAGGCTGTAGTGAGGCACCTTGGGGGCTTGAACTAAATGCTAATATCAGTATGCTAACATTACAACATTATTATTACAGTTCATCCTGAGTGGGATATGAATGTCTGCACCAACTTCCATGGCGATCTAATAGTTGTTGAGATTTTTAATTCTGGATCAAAGTGGTGGACCGACCGACTTAACATCCCTATAGAGCCATGATGCCAGCATGGCTAAAAAATAAAAAAAATTTAAAAAGCCCAGTCATGGTGAATGAATTCATAAATCACAAAGTTGTTGTATTTCTGTTTCTGGTGGCTTCACCAACTCTGCAGCTCCCAAAGCATCATGTTTCTATATTTCTGTCTCTTTCTCCAGTTTTACTAAAATGTCATTAAATCCAAAGCAGGGTGCAGTTAAAGGCCCTCTTGCATTTATTTTGACACAGTGGCAGATGGCGTTCCTGGTTATAAAACAAAGCCGACTTTATTGAAAACTGCCACACGGAGAGGCAGCAAAAAGCTCAGATACAGTAGCCTATCACTGTGACCAAATGGGAAATGGGGAAAGGTTATTACAGTACATACAAGTGAACATTTGACTCCTACGCTGCTTCCATGTAAACACCTCCGACGTGGCAAAGGCTCTGCATGCATCATAACCTTTCCTTCTTATAGTCCATTTATTTTTACTGTCTTCCTGCCCACATACTTTTTTCCTTTGGTCAGTATCACAATGGCACCAAGGAAATATTTTATACATTCGGCTCATTATTCACTATGTCTAATTAATGCTACACTCGAAATAAGGAAAGTGCAATTTAGCATCTCCTGCCTGTCCCTGTAGGGGAATCCATTTAGGGGCAATGTAAAATCCTCTTTGATGTTGAAATCTATTTTCATTGGTATCCAGAACTGTTGATGCGCAACACAACAGCTGACCCTCTATTTTATATCCCAAAAGGAATTCATTTTGCTGCAGCCCCTGTAGCTATTTATACTTTATAATTTCAATGTATTATATTTTTCTGGGGTTTAATTGAATGTTTGTGCATCCGCTCCATCATGCATTTACCACACCTTGTGAGAGTTGATATTTGTCTTACTTGTTGAAGCAATAAAGGCGGTGAATCCACCATCAGGAATATTAACGCCATGTTTTGATATAGCCTAAACCATTTAAAATCTTAATTAGTAGTATAATATCAAATCTACAAAACAGAAGATAGGTGGGGAGGTTATAACCACGAACAATGTTTTTAGTAGGCGCAGGAAGAGGAATTTGAACAAAACACAGCTTCCAACATCTGATGAAAAATGGAAATTGCTTTTGTTTACACTTAAGCTATCTTCCTAATGTTATTTAAAGCTATTCAGTAATGGAGTAAAAATACTCCATTACAAGTAAAAGTCCTGCATTAAAAATCCTCCTCAAGTCAAGGTACAGAAGTATTAAAAGCAAAATGTACTTCAAGTATCAGCAGTAAAAGTACTCATTCTATATGAAAATGGCCCACAAGATACATCTGAGGGGTCGTGAGATGATTAATGAGGGATGGAAAAAAAAAAGAAAAAACTAAGTTGTGCTACACAAATTCGGGCCTCGAACAGTTATTTCCAAGAAGCCATTTGAGAAGTTTAAAGGGAGAATGTCTCTTTGGTTGAACCGCTAACAACTCATACACATCTGAAGGGGTCACAAGCCAAAAAGGTTTTGATCCGCAGGTTTAATCTTTACCATTGCATTGTATTTTATAAGCCTATATGTAAAGTCTGAAGAGCAACTATAGCTGTCATATAAATGTAGTGGAGTATATAGAAGCATAAAATAGAAATACTCAAGTAAAGTACTAGTACCTCAAAATTGTACTTAGCACTTGAGTAAATGTAATACAACAAAGTGCAGAGTGACGGACACTCAGTAAGTCAGCTGACACATCCTCTCTCCAGAGAGTTCATTCACAGGAAAGGAGTATTGCAGTTTTTCAATTAGTGTGTCCCACTTTTTCCAAACGTCTGTGAGCAAAAAAATAATAATGGAAAAATTAAGCTCTCAACTGCAAGATGAGGATAAGTAAACAGCCTCCTTGTTATTGCATGAGCAGAGCTTCGCCCCGTAGCAGGCTGTGCTGGTTTAATATTTAATGATATTCTCTGACTCCAGGAGCAAAACCATGGCAAACTACAACTGTGAATGCAATGCAGTGTTGTTTGAAACTGGACTCTCTTAAAAACTGTGTCACATATGAGAAGGTCGATATCAAGTAGTCTTGGTGAGGTTAACAGCTGTCTCACATGGCTCCCCCTGTTGGGATGTACTTGTGCTGGCTGTGTTCACCTATAATTAACCCCACCTGTGTATACTGATTGTGAAATTGCCAGAATACACGCTGAAGAAGGGAATGCCTGAAACATCCATGTGGCAATATTAAAAAGGATGTCCTAGTTTTTCTTCATCACATTCAAATTACAAACAGTGGGTCTGTTTGTTTTTATGCTTGGAGTTTTTTTCTTTTCTTTTCTTGGCCCACAGCCGTCCAGTGAAAGGCCCAGATGACCCACATCAGGGCCAGTGGAGCTGAGCAGAAAACAAGGAATCACTGTGGATCTCATCTGGTCTTCAATGTGGACACATGAAGGACCTCAGCTGGATCTGAGTATACCACAGCATGCAATCACAGGAGAGCCAAATACACTGATTAGTTACATAAAGAGTTACTTTCCAAAACTAGATATCCACCCATCATACAAAGCATCATTTACTCTTTCAAAACGATCGCTGGCATCAAAGTAGAACTCCCTGTGGAGGCTAATAGCATCAGCAGATGTCTGCTTGCAAAAAAAGTGACATTTGTAAATATTGAGTATTGATATATTCAGCAATTAAACTCTCCATGACTACTTTGTGTGGCTATAGAAGATGCAGAAAAATGGGTGTGTGTGTATGTAAATGGAGACGTGTAAATATATATGTATAGTACAGTAGTATAGTATGTGTGTGTAAGTCTTTGAGTCTGTGTATATTCATAAGAGTGAATTAGCATGTCTTAGGCTTTACAATCACCCAAATAGAGCTGATTTGTTGGCAGAATAACTACGGTACATCTGCATTTCCTTGTACAGACGACTGTTTTGCTGTCATTTTGCTTGCCTGAAAAGCTGAAAATCCCATTAAATCTCTTTCAACATTCTTTATGTTAATGTTTGTGCCATACTGCAGGTCCTGCCCTAAATTCCTGACAGGCTCTATTCCCAGTAATTAGGCTGACGACAGCTCTCAGTAATGCTCCGGCTTTGAGATTCCCTGTGACAGAGTGGCAAAGAGTGTCAGGTATAAATTATATTTACAATAAACTCAGCCAGTGGACCGTGTTCCTAAAGCGCGCCAGCCCTTCAAACGACATCATTTAGTCTTTCCTGTCCCACAGTGCAACATGCACCATGCAGCATCACCAATGAAACTAATGTTTTATTTGGTGGTTTTTGGCCCACATATCCTGACTTGAGCTTGTGGACATTTATTCACTAAAAGTAGCTGTACCTCTTGAGTCACTGACTTCATTTTGTTTTATATATTAGCACTGTTATAATATACTAAGACTTTTATTCTTGTCCTTTTATTTTGTGCTGTCTTCTTGTTTCTGCTTGTGTTATGGCTGTTCACACGAACTGGATCCAAAAGCACGACTCCGACAAAAAGTGCCAAAACAACGAAAAGTGTCTTTACTGAGAAAGGTTCAATAAACAAAAAACCACTCCAGAGAGGGAAAAAGCACACACGGCTAGAACAAAACAAAACAATGACCTGACCAAAAACACGGATTCATGACAAGAGGGTTGAATATAACGCTGGTTCTCTGACCTCACGACGAGACGAACTGGCAAAAGAACAAAGGAAGACACAGAACATAAATACACAAGGTAATGGGGAACAGGTGGAAACAATCAGGGCGGGGGAAGACAATCAGACCAGCGGAAGACACACGAGGGCAGGAAGTCAAAACACCTGAAACGAGAGGGATACTAGAATGTCAAAATAAAACAGGAAATGACAAGACAACCGGAGGACAAGATAACTTAACTAAATAAACTTAACAAACATTGCGTGGCATAACAGCTTGTTTTTGTTTGTATGGGTGCAGCATTTGTACTTTGCAAACTGAACAAGAGAAAAAATGCTTCAGCATAACTGTAGCTTTATTATTGGACTAGTATTTTACCACTATAAGTAAAAGCAGGGTGCACAATCTTTGATATTTACCTCTGTTTCAAAAGGTAAAACGTTATCCTCCCTGGTTCACAAGTTGCCTCTAGTTTGAACTCAGTGTTGTCGCGCAGCATAAAGAAGAAAATGATGTGATGTATATTGAAGCCTTGGAGAGCCGTCTCTATCAAAACATTTGTCATCAAAACTAATCAAGGCGAGGCAGCTACATTCATTAGCTCGCCTCAGTTCGTGCCCACTTGTCTACAGACTTCAAGCTCCATTATTGTTACGGGATAGCTCGGTGACATTTGGCCACCACTCTGAATATTCATAATGCCCAGAGTGCACTGTGAATGATCAGCAGGCCTGACATGCTCAATGTACAAACATCAATTGTGACTGTGCTCTGAATTTGTGAATGGAAATTCAGTGAATTAATTAAAGGTAGAAAATTTGTTATTTCTAAAATACTTACAGCAGATGTGTTTGGCAAAGAGAACCTCTTTGGCTTGTGATCCCTTTAAAAAAAGCTTTGTTCTATTTTTTCAAATGGAGCTCAGCGAAATGAACTCACTCCACAAGATTTTTCCACTCATGATAAGAGAATCAGATTTTAGGACTAATAATTGAATGATTTCTTAAAATTTCTGCCCACCACAGATTAAACTTTGCAGGCAATCAAGCACTAAAAGCTGTAGTTCACATTTTCTCAAAACAAAAATAGAAAGGAGTTGCTCGTCAGTCCAGACATGTCTCTCAGTGGATGACTTGCTAAACACTGCAGAATTTCAGAGGTGGGTGGGAAGCTGGTAAACAACAACAATCCCCTCCCCCTGTTCTTGTAGTGAAGATGAAAGTAAGTGCCTCTGTCAAAATAAGAGAAGAGAGCCTGACGGTTTTCTTTGTAATGATAACTACAGGCAAGATGTAAAAGATTAATGAGAGGACCCTGTCGGGAACGAGTCAGTCAAGTTAAAGCTCAGTCATCACAGGCAGAATTGGTCTCTTGCTTTTTTATATATAACATACAACCACCTCCTTCTTTCTCTCAGCCTGTCATCCTCTGTGTGTCCTTTTCTCAGCACAACAGACAAGCTGACAGACTCAACAATGAACACAAACTGACTAACACACTGTACAAAACATGGACCTCATGATGTAACCTTGCATGCAATCAAATTCTTGCATAGTGATTGGTGTTATCCTGTGAAGTGACAGACTACTGAAAGGTCACCCACGAAAAGTCCTAGACAGCATGCAATACTAAAAGGCTGCCGTGACCTTCAGGCAGTGGCATTCTGGGAAGAGGAGAGCGGCGTTATGATGTGGGGGTAATTGAAACACAGTGCCGTGATTAGTGGTGGTTTTTATTCGTGACTTTGTGGTAGTGAAAGGTCGCAACAAAGGCAACAAAGTCGCACTGAGTTAGCATGCACTGTGTGTAGCATGTACATCACAGGTGGCAAAGATTGCAAAAGAAGGATCTAAGTCAAATGTACTAGTCAATGAACCTGATTTTAAAAATGTTTCTTATGAAAAAGAACCAATGTAGTTGCAGGAAATCATCCATCATCCCTTGAATTATCGTGGCAGATGGTTTTTCGACCCTCCATCATATCACAGTTTAGAGGATCAATAGTTCACAGCTTGCTCCTTATCAAGAGATAATCAAATGCAGTCTGCCTACACTGGCTTCTCCCCTCATGTTTTTAAATGTATTCACTTGCCCAGAGTAAGGTCAAGTAAGGTTACGCTACAGTAAAGTTAGTGTTTTTCAGATGGATTAACAACTTTGCAGATGCAGGTAGAACCTTTTTCATTTTTCTGAAGGAGGAAAATTAAGTATGAGACCAAATTATTCAAACTGTGATCATTTAAGCTAAAATTAATGCGTGAACTTGCTTTCGGAAATCTACTGTATTTCACACCAGATTCATCATGTGAGACAACGTGGTCATTTTAGACAAAACATATAACAGAAATATGTAAAACATATGCTAAGCCGCTAGCCCGGCTGGCTAGTGAGTTAGCATTTAGCTTGCCAGCTACAGCAGTTCACCAACCCTGCAAGAATCCGCCACTACATCACCAAGCTTCTAGACCAAATATTTCTCAAAGATACATTTCCAGATAAATTTCCACTTTCTGGTGTGACCAGGCCTTTATTCAAAAGTCTTTATCTGTCAGTCAAGACAGAGCCAGTTATCTGATTGGCTGTTGCTTTGGACCGAACAAGCAGAGAGCAAAATGTAGAACAAATCACTTCCATGAGATCTGGTAAATTTTCTTTGAATGTCATTGAAATGGAAGTGGTCTGGAAGTGGTATCTTTTTTTTGACATGACTAATATCTACATGAATACAACATTGCCTAAATAACATAAATGTTTGGGTTGCAACCTCTGGTTTTAAAACACTACATTAGATTTTGGCATAAAGAAGAAAGACAGATGGGTTTTTTTTTTCATCACTAAACGTCCAACCAGAGAAATCTATGTACAAATCAAAGCCTAGATGAGTTTGAACTACAACAGAAGGCCAGCTTGCTCTATTGCTGCTGACACCCGGGGTAATTGCCCTGCTCCACTGCTGAAATGTCACGGCTGCTCTTATCCCAGGTGGGCTATTTCATCAACTAATAAATGCCATTGCCCCTCTCTCAGCACCAAAGCACCATAACATAATATGACACAACACTCGTAAAAATCAGCGGATGACGCACACCTCACCGCAGATGTAATTAGCAGCACTTATCAAGATCTAATTTGCTCGCTGCTAATATGGGGACTAATTTGTTATGTGACTGGTGTTTTAGTGCTCTTTGTAATCAGATAGCTTTAAGGGGATTAACAGGATTCTTGATAAGACAGTTTACCAATGTTAACGTTATCATTTGCTCTTATAATCATATTTTTATATCATTTTATGGTGTCCTGACTATAAAATGAGATTTTTTTGTGCAGAAATAATTTGCAATAGACAGAAGTTTAAGTAAATAAACTGCCATAATGCCTTTTTTATAGAGTAGATTTCTGCCTGTGTATGACACTTTGTTTCAACAAAGACAATAGCTGTTACGATTATGAAGAAGTATAATCTTCGTCACTTACAAATGCATTCAGGAAACCCAAGTCAATCTACTGTAAGACATCTCAGTTTCCTTCCACATGCAGAAACTGTCTGCAACACGTATGACTATTTGGCTTTAATTTCAGCCAGCAATTACTGAAGACCTTATCTCATTTATATGGTAATATCACCTCTGATGTCAGCCCTGGCAGCGCAGATCGCGAGCTAAGCAGGGATGGCCTTTTGTGGCCGGGGCTCGTTCACTTCCTTTTCCCTGCCTGACTGCACTGACCAGCAAAGAGAGGTCAGCGTCTGAGGGGATCAAGCAGCAGCTCCAGCCTGTGTGGAGGGGATTTAATTTACTGTGACATATTGTTGTTAGGACTTACAGAGTTAATATGTAGTCTTTTGTTTTGGGATGCTGGCACAAGGAGTAGCTTGACCTTCAGCTGTGTTTATAAGCAGGGATGCTGTTGTCCATTATGATACAAACCTGCGTTTGAGTGAAAATGACATTAGACCAGAAAAACCTCAACTGACAAATGCTAAAAGGTGACAACAAAAAAATAACACAATATTGGATTTTTTAAAATTTTGTCACTAGTGAGTCATAAATCAAAACAAACTTGCTATTGACTGTTTGCTAAACCCCTCCCCTGAACAGCAATTGTAGCTAACGATAGCTTAGCAGTTGTAAATAGGCCTGTCAATCTTTGGTGATGTGCATGGGGCTGTTGTAAGATCAATACTCTTAATATAAAGAGTTTGGAGGGTGGTGTCTCTTTTTATTCTCTTTTCAAAATCAAAAATATGTGGGGTTACATGTTATGTAAAAAAAAAAAGCCCCGTTCACAAAAGCACATCCACTGTGTTGTATTTCCAGGTCCTGGATGCTACTATATTAGACTTTAGGTGCACTTTAGACTTTAGCAACATTAGCTGCTCTGTCTTGCTCTTTATTGGATTTTGGGGAGGTTTACACTCCAGCAACCAAACTCAGCTCTAAACACATAGGTTAGTCCTTTTAATCTTGTAACGTGAAAAATGAAAAGCAAGTATGTAAGCTAAACATGTGTTACTTATCATGCTTGTAGGACTAACTAGCTCCACACTAATGCTGTTTCTCTACATGGATCATCAACTGGTGAGGATGCTGGGACACATGCACGGCGTGCCTCAGTCTTTTAGCGCAATATAATGTATGTAGCCATCAAGTGCATCTTTCAGACCCTTTTATGGGGTTCTCATGTTAAAAGAGCAAGCTTGAAACATTTAAAAGTCGACCACAGATGGCGTTTTCAACTAACTCATGGAGCTTTATTATAACTGGCAAGTTGCAGCAGTGACAGCTTTCATTTCAGCTGGCAAAATCAACGGTTGCCAGTTAGGAATGAGAAGCTTGGTTTTGTCTGTATCAGTTTGTTTAAAAAATTACTAAGACTTTTGAGTGGTAAATCTGTGACGTTATTGTGATTAGCTTGACAAGTATAGCAACAGTAACTAAGTGTTTGTTATATGAAAATGATCACAAAAACCATCAGTATTCCAGAAATCAAATGTCTTCAAAGTCTGGCGAGAGAGGTTTTCAGTTACACCGAGCCACCTGATTACTAATTTCTCACTTCTAATCAGTATTCCAAGAAAACAACTTGCATGTGTTATAGGAAAGAGTTTTTTTGGCAAATGGGGAGATAATTCTTTCGTTTTTTTGCCCAGAATGGATTAACAGAAACTTGGCAGGAAAGGCCACTCCACATCTGAGGTGTGATTTGAATATTGACCTGAAGCAGTGGTATCCATGTCAGACTGTGCTAGCTGTTGCTAATGGGAGGTCAGCCAGAGGTCAAACGAAAGTGGGAACTGTGCCTCGAACATGAGAGGTGAGAGTAATGAGATTGCCTAAATATCTCTGAAAACTGAGCTCAGTCTGTTGAGTCTGGAAACTTTAAAGTTAAAAAGAGCTCATTGAAAGGGAGAAATGATTAACAATCTTCCCCCCTGTTATGTTTTCTGGCAACATATTGTATTATTAGTATATTTACAGGAACGAAACAAACATTTCTTTTTCTCCTGACCGTCAAGTGACTGCACGGACTTATAATACTGACACAGACATGATCTCTCCTTCCTTCATTGTTCCCTGCTTGTTGAAAAATCTGACCCTTGTTCTACACAGCAGCATGAGGACATTAATAAGAAGCACAGTATTGATTTTCAATGAAAACACTGCGCTGCTTTGTTGCATTTCCTTAACCTTGGCTTCCCTGAACCTGAGGCTGCCCAATTCAATTTTTCTTTGTTGGATTTTTCATCTCTCTCAAGGGGAAATTTCATTAACTCTTTACTCCAGTGCTTGGCATCTGTTGTTCCACCCATAGTTCAGTGGGGGGGGAAAAAAACACGAAAAAAGAAAACATGGGTAAAGTCAACCTATTTTTTCAAACAGTCATTGCTCGGAGGTTAAAGATGTAGTACGTACATTTACGATTCCAAAAACTTTGTGTTCCAAACCATATGATTTTGTGTGACGGATCTGTACTGTCACCTCTCAACAACTCTTGAATCCGGAGCTTGTGGCGAGCAGACTCCCACTCACAGATGAGTGTCGACAGCCTGTGTTTCATGCTGCGTTTTAAGCTCATTTGGGCTCAACAGTCTTGGCAGGTCAAAGAGAGAGAGCTATGAGCACCATCAGGCTTGTCACTGAGCTGAGCTTTCGGATGTTGGTGGTCTGTTTAACAGGCGTAACATTTCTCCCTGTCTGCCTGGCGGGTGTTTGAACCAACGCTGTGCCTCTGGATGGAGCTCAAAAGTTAAGTCCTGCAACCTGTTTGACTTCTACACTTGAGCCGCTGTGACTTTTTGGATCAACTCTGATAGCAGATAAACCAAAAACTGTTCTTTTAGGGAGCAACAGGATGACACAGATATGACACATTCAGTTCAATCTAATAATACATTCTAACTTTAATTTCCAAGGCTGCCAAAAGCTGACCTTCTATATAGAAGAGTTTTCTCCTGGCCAGGGTTGATAGCCAAGGCTACAGGGCTGCGAGTCTCCAGCCCCCTGCCCAACCTGTAAACTCCTGATGTAAACTAGGTCGGTGCAAAGGAGAGTGAGAGTGAGAGAGAGAGAGAGAGGTGCTGCTGGGAGCATTGAATTATTCAGCCCAGTCCGCTGAGCTCTGATAACACAAGCCGAACAACAGCAGCGCAGAGCTCTGTGTAAGACAGCCGGGGAGCCAAATCAGTTCATATGGGCAATACCTCGCACCCTGCTTGGCGTGAGTTCGCTTTTTTTAAAAACTGGAAAAATATTAAAAGAAGAAATGTCATGAATTGCTGAGAATTTTTATAGGTTACGTGGGCTCAAGAAAAATATTTTTGTAGGGCAGTTTTTTTTTTTTTATGAAATCACACTAACATCTTTATGTGCTACACAAATCGTCATATTTCACGACACATAGAGTATAATTAGTGTGACGTGACAAGCTTTCCTCCAGATTTTCAGATAAGAAAATGTCATAAAGTGAAGAAATGCTGAAATTTCAGCCCCCCCCCCACCTGCTTGCCCTTCATCTAAACCCCATCGGAAGGCTTTGATCAGCATATCCTGCCATATGTCAGAGTATGTTTACTGCTTTGCTATTATATACAGAGGTTGTTAACTTTTACAACCGCTTTTGAATGACGGGGGAAGTGCATACGTCTTCACAAAAAACTGTTGAGGAAATCTCCTTTTTCTTTCCATCATGGACTTTCTGCCGTGTCTGCTGGATCCAAGTGAATTAGATGCGGATGCAGACGTGCTCATAAATCTTACAAACACTGAGGTAACGTGTTTTAGACTTGCTTACCAGGTGTAATTTGTCAAGAATGGGTAACTCTGTTCCACACAGAGCCTCGGCCTCCTGCTTCAATAGCTCGCTGCAGGGTTTGGTGTTCAGTGTGGCGTCACTACATCAGTTCATGGCAGAGTTGTTATCAAGACCGAGACAAGACGATGCAAGGTGTCTTACTCAGAACCAATATCACAGCATAGCACGCCAGTATGTTGTGTTATTATATTATGATGCTTGGGATATTCCCAGTTTTCCAGTTTTACGCACAGACCCTTGTCTCAAACAGTCAATTCCAAGATGTATAAGCTTTAAATTGTAACCTGCCAACAGTGGTCAAACTAAGTATATTCACTTACTTTTCTTCAGTTTTCAGGTACTTGTACTTTACTTGAGTATTCCCATTTTGTGCAACTTTACACGTCTACTGCACTTTTTACTCCACCACATTTATTTGACAGCTGTAGTTACTTTGCAGAATATATATTTAAATACAAAATATATGATCATCTTATAAAATATGAGACATTGACATATTAACCTACAACAGTAAGTAAAATACAAAAAACTTGCTTCACCCTGTCCAGCTACAACATTACACTGTTTTCTACACATGAATGCATCAGTAATCATAATCAAATATGAATATATCAATATTAATATATATGAAATAACACTGACAGGTGCCATTCTGCCTGTATAATGAGTACTTTTAATACATTTTGCTGATAATACTTAAGTGCTTTTACTTGAGTAGCATTTTGGAGGACTTTTACTTCTATGCATTTTTATGTCGTACTATTGCTACTTTCACCTAATCAATGGATCTGAATTCTTCCACCACTGCAGATAAAAATGATCTCAATAAGTCTATCGAAATAATTCAAATATTTGGCAAAGTTTACTGATGATATGGTGAAAATAAAACTTAATAAGAACGTCAGTGGCAAGTTTAAGACCAAGACATTTTGGGTTCAAAATCAATCAAGAGGTCAATTAGGAGGTAAATCAAATGCTCATTACCTAATACAAGCTTCCTTTTATAGTCCGTACACAAAGATAGTGACATACTAGATATCTGTATAAAAATGTATTCCTTTTGACTGTATAAGTGTGTATGCCAGCTTGTCAAGGATGTTGGAAATGTAGGGAAAAAATTATCAGGGCTTATGGATGCTGCAAATGACAACGAGGTCTTCCCGTTGACTTTAACTGCATGTTAATTAGAGGAAACATTTAGCCAATAATGCTGCTCTAATCACACTTGAGTAGATTCCCTCCCTGGAGTCTGATCTGTAAGCAAGACACGCTGCAGAGGGAACAGAGGATAACGTCGCTCTAAACAAGGAATTACCTCCACGCATCCACATGCTGCTACCTGATAGTAAAGGTTTATGTGTGATGTTAACAATGTCACAAAACAGGGTTGAGATTACCTTTTCTTTTTTTGTTCCAGATAAGTGATCAAGAGGCCAAATGGTGTTCCGTCGCTGAGGATCTTGTAAATACAGCAATCAACAAGGAAATAAGAAAGCAGAAAGTTTAGATTTCTCAAATGCTGGAGTTTGTTTTGATAACATGAAATATTCATGACTAAACTAGCAACAATCAGTTTACATTTTGAAAAAAAAAAAGAGAAAAACATCTCTAGCTATGTTCGCTAAGCCTGTCCCCCTTAGTTACTGTTGCTACACCTATCAAGCTATCCTCAAACTCAAGCTCAGACTTCTTTTTACATTTTTTAAACAATAGGTCATCAATTTTACAAAAGCAGGCTTCTCGTTTCTAGCTGTCAACCATCGATTTTGTCGCCTGAAATTAAATGTTTTTGGCAGATTATATCAGTTGCAGCTAGCTAGCTAATTAACGCTAACTGAGTTGGTTGATTGAGATCCCTGTAAAAGGCTCACAAAAGCTATATGTCCCAGGCAAAAAGCAAACAATAAAGCTAACGTTAGCTCCATGAGTTGGTTGAAAACGCTGTCTCCTGACTTTTTAATGTTTCAAGCTGTCTCGTTTTAAAATAAGAACCCTGTAAAAGGGTCTGAAATGTGCACTTGATGGCTACATGATATATTGGTAAAAGAGTGATGCCCCACCTCAAGTCAGCATCCTCACCAGTTGATGATCCATGTAGAAGGAGCTTTATTGCATTGCAGAGTGAAGCCAGGTAGCTCTAGTATTATAGTACAGTATTACGAATAACAATGAAATGAGATTTATCCCCTGAACTGGGCTTTTTCTAACGTAACCTGTAATCCCACAAAATAATGGTGTTAGCAAGTGATATGCTCTTACTGCATTAGCAGAAGATGAACCACAGTGCGAAGAAATATGCTGCAGATGAGCAAAAGTTTCTTTGCAGGTGGCCTTGCAGGGATATCTAAAATGTGCATGATAATGGAGCTGAGGCACCTCCACCTCCTCCACACCTCTGCCACCACTCTCTCCGCCTCTCTCTCTCTCTCTCAACACTCCCCCACACACACAACTCCCTCCCGCTCTCTTTTTTACTCCAGTCTGGATCTTTCCTCCTCGCCCGCCCTCTCTGTCACATTGGCTCTGGACTGTCATAGAAACAGCTTGTGATCCAAACCCCTCTCCTGTTCTCTTCAGTTACATAAATGCCACATACTGTTGGAGTCCTGAACCATATTTTTAGACTGGCATAGACAGGCCCGATAATGATGCCAGCCATCAACAGTCCTATTATATAACATGGACAGGGGGGTGTGCACATGCATGCAGCACACTATACTTTTTCCCCATATCTGGCAGGCTTGCTTGAGGCCGGGTACAAGCATTCACATACACAGTAAACACTGAGCTGTGTTTCTGCATGTCATGCAGTGCATCCAAACTTGTTTTTGCAGGGGAAAATACCCTGAATAGCATTCTTTCTAGAACCCACCACATGCTCTGTTGTCTGGCAACTCTGCAACAAAACCAAACATGATGCTACTCTACTGTTCAACCACCTGTGATGGTTTTATTATTACAGATCATTTAAAAAGAAAGATTTTGTTGCACAGAACCCTTGCAAAGCTGCTGCAGAAGGTTTCCAAATTGTCGATTATATAATGTTATTGTAACCCACATCAATTTTAAAGGAGTGGGGATTTTAGCATGTCTGCAGGCTTTTCCTAAGGCACAAAATCCCTGACATACCTGCTAACCCCTGGGACTTTATCAATTAAATAGTGAGGTTTTTAGTGCAGCTGTCCATTCAGTGTCACCTGTGGCCTGTCAGCACCACGGACAGCATCAAACTGGTGTTGCTTCCTCTTCTGGACCTTCTGTACTTTTTCCTCTGCCTTCAAAATGTTTTTGGAACAGAAATACCTAGGGAAGGAATCAGATCAAGTTTCATATTCTCTGTGTTGTTCTGACAGAGAGTGAAAGAAAAAGGACAGGAAATCACTGACAAAAACGGTTTGAGGTGCTGTTCAGCAGCTGATTTTGTCATGGTGGAAACAGTATCTTAGCAGTATAGCTTCTTGTCCATATTTTGTGGAATTGCTTGCTCTATATAGTAATTACTTAAATAGTTTAATTTATAGTCTAGATAATCAGGATTGAGGGTTGTTTACAGCCCAATCACAATTATTGCTTAGAAAAAAACAAGACTAAGAGTCTGCCATGGTGTGACGCCATAGATAAATGATATTTTGAGCTAAATGCTAATGCTAGCATGGCAGCATGCACGCAATGACATGCTAACATGTTGATGTTTAGCAGCTATAATGTTCACAATCTTAGTTTAGCATTTTAGCATGCTAACATTTGCTAATTAGCATTAAACACAAGGTACAGCTGAGGCTGGTGGGAATGTTTTAGTTAGTTTTGCAGGTATTTGGTCATAAGTACTGGGCAAACTGAAATTTTGGCCTGATTTTGGTGTTACAAGAAAAGTGAAGGAGACACCAAAGTTATATGACATGAATGACTGTACAAAATTTCATGGCAATCCATTGAATAGGTGTTGGACCTAAAGTGGTGGACAGACACTGCCATCCTTAGAGCTACGCTGCTAGCATGGCTAAAAGCAAGCAAAAATTGTAAACACACATTTCAGCTCTTAGTATAGACTTTTTAAGACTACACGTTAAGAAAACACACTAAAACAAAAGCACAAGGACACACAATGCAGCCAATGAGAGTATGTGGGATTTCCGAGAAACAGGCTTCACTAAACTTGCTCTAATCGACATAACACTGTCTGCCAGAGGAGGTATCTCGAATAGCTAGGGAAAACTTAAAAAACAGCATTAAACAAAGGAGGGGCATTTAAAACGGTGTGATGTGCAGGCCGAAGCAGGTTAGCACTAGCCTGGGAGCAAATTTGTGAAATGATCTGAAGGAGTAAAACGGGCAACCAGGATGTACTTTCAGGTCACAAGTTTACAGTGGATTAAATTTGAAGAGGAAAAAAATAACAATAAATGCTAGAAAATTATAAATAAATAAAAGGCATATCTGTAAAGTAGAAGTTAATCAAATAGAATTGAACCGAAGAGACCTGACACCTCCGATCTGACACATTAGGATGCGGACAAACAAGTCAAGTTTAATGCAAGGATTGATTGCTGTGAGTTCCTCTCCAAATGAAGCTTCTTACCTAGTAGGTAATTAGGAAGTGAGCAGATGCTGGTATTGAGTGCTTTGTGCGCCTGAGAGAGGCAGTAATTGTTTTCTGTTGATTACACGGCCTTTTGCCAGAAAAATGGGTCACTGCAGTAGTGACCGCAGGCTGGGCTGAGAAGACCTCCCAGCACGCAGCGTTACAACAAACACAGAAGCATGGGAAAGTGTGGGGAAGTGATTGGAAATCCATCCAAAAAAGCTGAGACTATGTATTTACAATGTGTATACTGTATCTGCATCTTCAAACACAGGGTTGTATTTGTGCTAAACATGTTCTGTCTTTCATCTTAAAGCATATTAATGTACATTTTTCATAATAACAATGTATCAAATGACAATGATGGTGGTGATGAACCTACAGAGAATTATCACCTGATTTTTTGCTGCTGCCCTCGGCTTTGCAGAGTTTTATAACGAGTTTCAGCTTATTGTTTTTGCCGGCTGCCTTTTGACAACTTCAAATGAATTCTAATGTTGCTCTGTAACTGCTGGATGTACGAAAAAGCCAATGTTTGCTAACAAGTTCACCACATCAACGTAAAACCTGATGATATGTCAATGTTGTGTTCACAGCATGTTTCCCTTGCTCAGTTAATACAATCAGGGGTTTTGCTGCTACAGCTTTACTTGGTCTGGTGTGACCAGCAGTTTATGGTGTTAGCATAGGTTATCAAACTTTAGAGAGATACTGCTGTTTAACAGACATTACTGAGTCAGTTCACTGACTCTTCTCTACTTGTGTTACTGTTATACTGCTTTATACTGTAATTGTCACTTTTGGCCACAATGGCTGCCACTGAGCAGTTACATAGTCTCACTTTAATGTATCTAGTGCTCTTGTCTTGCCGTGTATTGATTGCCAGTCCTCGGTGGCTTTTAATGGTTATAGTGTGCTTTCTTTTAGCCCTCATTGTCATCATGAATTAGTCAGTTGCTTTTACCAAGTCAAGTCAGGATTTATTACAAATTATTTAACATGCTGCACAATGTTTCTCTTACACTACCATAAAAAAACTGACAGAAATAATATCAAGTATATTTTGGCTCAAATGAACTTTGCCAAGGAGCTCTTTGTTTACAGTTTTGCTCACTTTTCTTGATTAAAATGTCAAGGTCCGCAGTGAGCTTAGCAGAACCTCCCTCACATATTAAACCTAGAAAGCAAAGTTATCCTTGCAGATGCACTGCAAGCTACCATTGCCCTTCAGTTTCTGTACTGGCAGGAATCAATAGGGGAGATACTGTGTACTTTGCTTTTCTTGAATGCTGGCTCCATCTGCTGGTTACAACCTTAACACTTCATTTGCTACGGCAACATGCACCAAAATCATGAGATCAGAACAAAGGTTGATGCCTCATCTCTTACAGCAAGCTGTCAATGAGACACATACTAGGTGTGTCATTATTAATGTCTTGACTGGGAGTAAAAGGTTTGCAGTGAGCACTGAAAAAGTTTCCCACAAAGCTCCTCCAGAGGTCAAAAGTTCATCTCTGTGACGTACTTTGAATGTCAACACAACAGCAAAAGCTTTAATTTACATTTAGTAATCGAGCAGATTAAGAGGGATAGCTCAAAGTTAAACAGGGCTGCCCCTGGTTCTTTTACTACACTTGAACTCCTCTTGGCTGCACTGACTGTTGCCCTGACGACCTTATGTCACCATGTCAGAGTTACAATATCCCTCTGTCTCAGCTTTGCTCATCTGTTCAGCTGATTACGTCTGTGCCGTGTCTTGATGGATCTTCTGTCTGACTGCAAAGGAAGAAGCTTTGGTGTCTTCCTTTGTAAAAAAAAAAAAAAGTCTCAGAAAATAGTACTACAGGATGTATGTGTTGTTGTGTATTTCTTCTTGACCCTGTCATGTTCATGTTTGTGTACCTGGCGGGTTAAGAGGCCCAGACAGTTTTACTGGAATGCCTATAAGTGGGCAGCTGGCTTGTTAAATACTCTCTAGAGATTTGGTTTCGCCAGACATGTGGCAGAAATGTTTCTTTAACTCAAATGTGACAACAACAGTTTTATTTGTTCACCCTTCAAATGGAGAAGTTGAGTCATAATAATTAAAATTTCTCACACATGCTTTCCTGCTGTTGGGAGGGAACAAAGGGCATTTGTATCCGTTACAGTGCAAAAGCAGCTCACAAATAGTCTAATCACAGTCCCAAAATCATTTCAACTCTCATAGTTTTTGGAGGATTTGATACACAAAGACATGCAGAATCCAGAACAAGAGTTTTACAAAGACTGAGCTTTTCCCAGTCTTTCAAGTCCACGAGAGGAGGAATATTCTTGAATCCGGGAGAAGTCAGAGAAGCCACAGTTATGTAGCGGGCTGGGCTGTGGTCTTGCGGCAGATCCTCCCCCTCGTCTGGAAGCTGTTGAGTTCCTTTCCAGATGTGGCCGCCTGATCTTTTTAATGATACACTGGTGCAGGCAGAGAATCACAGAAATTGGGCTCGACAAAACAACACAAACAAGACTCAATGAGAAGCAGCGTTTACTTTTGGGCACAATCTAAAATTAGGACTTCTACTTTCACTTAAGTAGATTTTAATAACGTGCTGGACTTTTGGAGAGGCAAGAACTATTATATACAAATTATTGCACAATCAGGAGGACGTTCCAGTTTTGCTCTGAAGCTCTTTTCCCTATAAGGCAATCTCTGAGAAAACTTTTTTTTATAGAGAAAAGACGATCACATCTTTGGACAGCATCACTGAAATGGAGTGAGATTGGTTAGTAAGTATTCATATTAAAAAGGGTATAATCAGGATGCCACACTGGAGAGCCACATTTCTACTTTTACATGAGTAGTTTTCAGCTTAATGTGTCGATCTTTCCCCAACATCTTACACATGATCCCTAAAAAACAAAAAGTAAAGCACGAATTTCCTCGATGAGACATCTGGCACTTGCAGGCTGGATTTTTTTCTCTCCCTCCCCACTCACATTCACAGTTTGGAAAATGCCAGTTGCTTAAACAGCAGGTGTCTTTGACTTGGTCATCCTCCAGAGAGAACAGGTTGCACAGCTGTCTGGCACACACACATATGTGCACACACGAGCAAGGAAACAGAGAGAGAAAGAGAGAGAAAGAGGCACTTAATGAAAGATAGCAAACAACTTCTTTACTCGGGTGAACTCTGGGTTCTTGTTGGACAGCTCTGGCAGGGAGATGCTCCCGCTGTGTCTTTTGTGTGTGCAAGTGGACCAAACAAAAGCTTAGTGAGGAATCTCTGGGAAGCCCAAGCTGTCAGAAAGGAATGCCCCCTCTCTTGTGGCTCAGCGCTTGAGTCTTAATCAGTCACCGGAGGGGCTGGCTGAGCTGGGGGCCTCCTGGACCCGGCGGGCGGACAGGAACTTACTCACTCCTGACCTCACTTGCCTCAATAAAATCTATTAGCTGAACACAGATGAGTAAAAGGCTGGTCATTGTTGCTGATGTGATGCAGATAAATCAAACTAATTGGTCCCTGTTTGCCTTTTCATGGTCATACTGTCTAAGTCCTTATGTAATCTCTTTCTCTATCCAGGGAATGGTTGAATATTTAAATATTTAAAGTTGTTTTTATATTTGTTTTTTTATAAGAAAGTATTCTATGACAGATGAGAAAATACAGGCAGAGGTTCTGAGGTAAATGTGGAAGTTGTTTTTGTCCAGTAGAAATAATGGAAACATAAAGGGTGTGTGTTTCCCTCTATAAGAAGGCGGAGTTTTCTCCCTGGGGTCCTGAGCCAATCTGGTGTTATGTAACGGATACGCTGCTTCTCATCCTGATGTGGAGTCAAACGAAAGTTTACAGGCAGCGTGTCTGACTCAAGTCCGGTCTATGAACATGGAATATCATTCTGCGCGTCTGCAGAACGTTTTTAAGAAAATTGGCCTTCAGAGCTGATTTTTAGCCAAAGAACTGTCTTAAAACCGTAAACCTAATTGAAAACTGACCTTAAACGCTGCCAAGGATAAAGTCCTTGTTGGTTAATGTTCAACTCTGGAAGCTCTTGGTGTGCCTGAAGAGGAATTTAGAAATGGGACTTTGCATTTAGATTTTGAAAGCAGCCAGACAGACGGACATGGGCAGCGGTACAAGCCGAGGGAAGAAAGTTGCACCTGCGTGTGTCAGCGAGGTGAACGTGACCAAAGCAGCTGCCGGCACTTCACCCAAACAGGACAGCAGTCCGTTCAAGCCTCTCAAAATCCATGCAATTTTGCGCAACGCGCGCAACCGTGCGCAACCGGACTGCCACAGTGAGGGGCACGACTCTGACTTTTCCAGGGAGGACGATGACATTGATGGAGAGCTGGACACAGTTCTTGCAGATTACGAGGAGCGAGGGAGAGTTTCTGTGAAGAAGAATCCTCCCAAGAAGACTGTCATCAGATCCAAAACATACGGACTGTGTCATTTTAGTCAAGAAGACGACGAGGACTTCAGCTCAGCGCCACGTGTCTCTCACGGTGGATCAAGAGATGTAAACAAGAGGAGCAAGGATGCTTTCACACACCTTAGAAAACACACACCTGTGTGCCCCAGCCAGCACAGTGTAAGGACTTTTATTTTTCTACTATTTGATCATTATTATTGTGACATGTTTTTGTCTGATTGTTGTGCAAACCAGTTTATTATCGATCATTAACAGCAGGATGATTTTAAAGTAACAATGATCCTGCGGAGATGAAAACTCATGATATTCCTTCTTTCCTCTCTGGTTTATGTCAGTCCTCGTCTCAGGGCTTTTTGACAAGAGGGGCTTTGTTGGAAGCTGTTCCCATAACAGAAAAACAATCGTAAGTAGACAACTCTGGTAAATAATTCATGTCCGAGCTCAGTGGAGTAGTCAAAGCTGGGGAGGGTCAGATCAAATTTACCTTAAAGGGATCGAAATACCAACCCATTATTCTCAGGGCAGATCAGATTAGTCAGACGTCTGCAAGCAGGACAGAAACAAACAAGTGTCTGTTGTTGCTGCTTTGTTGAAGGTGAGTGTGAAAACCGGAAGCACAACCAAGAAAAACACATTTCCATAACATGCCCTAAGTTTAACCGATGACCCTTTTGGGCATCATATTCACTGGAAATTAATCAGTTGATAGTTTGATGCTGTTGTGGATTTATTTATTTATGCATTTTATGTGAAAATAACAGTGGAGTATCACTTATATTTCCTGTTTTTATTACCATGTTGTTGACATGTTTCTCCACTCTCCCCAGGACTTTTGGCAGCTGCCATAGCTCCTCTCTCACCATGCCAGTCATCCCGTACGATGGATCAGAAGAGGAGCTGATGGACACTATTGAGAGAGAGTTTAGTTGACCCCCTGCTGAGAAAGCTGCAGCAAAGCTGTTGTCCTCTTCAGCTGTCTTCATGCGATACGGCAGTTTGCAGAAGACAATTTAAAAAGAGAAAGTGAACCAGGGTTTCTTTTGACAATTTCCTGCTACTAAGGAAGGCTACATTTATTGTATTTAAACAGGGTTTCCTGGATAAATTTAAGATTGTTTGAACTGAGCTGAAAGTGCGGCACTCCAGGCCTTTGAATTTACCCAAGTCTTATTTAACAACATGAAGCAGTGTAATCGCAGAGTTATAACACCAACTTGAACAGGTGCCAGGAGGTTCTCCTCACAGCCAAGGTCTGTGCACTGACAGAAGCCTCCTTGGTTTGTTATCTGCAGTGGTAAGGTGTCAGTGTTACCCCCCCCAGTGCTGCCAGGCTCCCGCAGAGAGAACACACCTACTTATTTGTTACCTATTACTTCCTTTACTTTAACTTGTCTGTTAATAGGTAAAGGAGAGGACACAGATATTTCTCTGGTTGCTGAAACTCAGCAGTCCTGCTAAAATCTAGCAGTAAAGGCACATTCTTGAGGCCGTGCAGTGTATAGAGTATAGTTTTTCTTAAGTGGCAAGCCTGTTAAGGAAAGAGCTGGGGTTGTTTATTTAAGGTTTCCTTCCTGACCGCAGTTCCTGCACTTCTCCACCCTTATGAAGAAGGAATGTGTGGCAGCAGAGACTTTCAGTCAGGCTCAGTTTGACCCAGCTGCGTTTCTGCTGATGACAAGATTCAGCCACATTCAAACATAAATGTCTGCTGCCACTTAGTGGTGGAACACAGTAGCTGCGCGCATGGACACATATTTAAACATTTATGTGAATACTGTATGTGTCAACAAACTGTTTAATGAAAAGTGAATTTCAAATAGAAATGTAGAGGAAGAGTTTTGTAATTTTGTTTTATATTGCAAATAAAAATGGACTGTTGCGGTATTTTTGATTATGTGTAAAGTTTCTGGGAGAAAATCGGTGTGTGTGTGTGTGTGTGTGTGTGTGTGTGTTTAACTATTGCCTTTACAGCATTGCTTAGTTGACTAACACTTAAAATACCTGTCTAGTCTAATAATCCACATCAGGCAAAAACTGTTCAATGTGCCATTTAATCATCACAGGAACAGTTCATAAGAGTATTTTTCAGCAGGCAGACTGTACAAAATAAAACTTTAAAATATAAATATAACACCATAAAATATTTTGCACAATATATTTAAAAAAATAGAAATGCTACCCCACAGTGTGACTGAGATGTTCTCACTGAAGGGAGTACAGTACTTAAATAAAACATTGTA
The DNA here is from genome assembly GCA_008360985.2 of Macquaria ambigua. Classification (NCBI taxonomy): domain Eukaryota; kingdom Metazoa; phylum Chordata; class Actinopteri; order Centrarchiformes; family Percichthyidae; genus Macquaria; species Macquaria ambigua. Next base: position 216,277 of record VMKM01000321.1, read on the forward strand.
TGCATTGTTTTTGGCCATGAAGACATTCTTTTAATATTTTTGCTTCTTTGAAGGCCTGTAGAAAGACATCCTCCTCTGTACTGCTGCCAGTAGTTTGGGAGGCAGGAGAGGAAGCTGATTTCTGAGCATCTCATAGTTCCTCACATTCTTTGCAACATAATCCTGGCAAATCCTGTCAGAGGAAAAAGTCTGTCATTTCTCACTTCTATTTGGGGAAAAAGATTACATAATCGAGGTAAATATAACCCTTGAAAATGAGATGACGCATCTCAAGGGGTTTATCCTGATACAATACATTTGATTTATAACATGACCTACAAAGAAATAGACCTTTTTAACAGCAGATATTTGTACTTGGTATAACAGGACACACACAGGTGAAACTAATATCATTAATGATGAAGAGCATGCACATTACCAGTTCTCTGTCTGTTGTGTAAATGTCTATTTCTGCTATAAAACTCTTCGAATTTTCTTTCTGTTTTACCTGAATAGAGGATATGGCTGCATCTGGAAAACAAGTGCATCATTGCAGTGACCCTGAAAAGAAATATGCAAGGTTTGTAAAGGTCCATTTTGAGTTCTGTGATTTTTCACAAGACTAATATTGGGCATGTACTTTCTTTCAAAAACGTGCATCCCACATAGGGTACATTTTTATGTGCAGTATACTTTTCACTATAATAAAGTTATTTATTTGGAAAGTGAAATGCTGTTGCATATCATGCAGGTCTTCTCTGATGTGTAGTACAGGGACACTAAACAGCACCTGAATACATCTTTATTATGGAGTTGTTGAGAGTTAATTAAATAACTGTTGATTTGAAAGTTCATCCTTTCATCAGTTTTGCATGCCAGACATTTTTACAGGTCTCTCCCCATAGTCCCCATAACATGTGAATTCAGGAGGCTTTTAGGTTTTTTTTGTCATGTGAGGATTTCCAAAGGTCTATAAATTTAGAATAAGTGTTCTAAAGTGTCTCTGTGATACTTACGGTGTCGACAAGGAGGATGTAGTCACAACTTCCACCAAACACAATCACATCAGAGTCTTTGTCTGGACACGCCGTGTGCCACAACCTTGGACAGGGGAAAAGATGCTATTTAAAATCTGTTCACAATATACAGTAAAACTCTTTAACTCTTGTACAGAGAAATAAATGTAAAACTCGTCTCTCTTGGTTGCACAATTTTCTAAAAAGATTCACAAGTTGCTACCTTGGCTTATTCTTAAAAGGATGCTCGACTTCTCTCCATTTCTTTGTTTCAACATCAAGCATCCACCCATCACCTCAGTGAGAAAAACACGTGTTATTGAAAAGAAAACAATTAAAGAAAATAAAATGACCAAAGGAAAATAAAAGTGAAGAAGTGATCTTACTCATTGGTTTGCAGTCTACACTGAGACCTCCAAACAGGAACAAGGTGTTATCTGATACTGCTGTGAGCGTGTGCCACGATCTGCCCACTGGAACGATGGACGCTGGGATTCTGGAAAACACATTTTGCACAATGTGGTCAAAGATTAGGCCAGTTTAAATATCAATGATAATGTTGAACTAGAAGTCATTTGGGCACACTTGTAGTTTAGTTTTTAAACACTGAATGTAGTTATTTGAATGCTGGCCCGACCAAAATGTCTGTGATGTTTTGCTGTCTCTAATAAAAAACATGACCAGGATGGAAACACAACAGAGAAGAATTTCTACACATTTTAAGTTATTTGTCAAAATCCCATACATACATTTCTGACCACGTCCATGATTCAAGGTCCAGGCAGTGAATGTCACTCGTCCTGGTTTCCTGCATTTAAAAGAAGAGGAGGACAAGTTGCAAATGGCAGTCGCTACCGACGACTTCTTGTTGTCTACTTATGAATTCGGATATGAGAGAAGAACTGAAAAGCATGTAGAGCTCTCACCATGACTCTGCCTCCACAAATATACCCTCTACATCCAACTGTGGCGCTGGCGTGGGCAGCCCTGGGGGCGGGAGCACGGCCCTGCACACAGAAACTGTCACTGTAAAATCATCCGTGGATTTTGTCTAAACAGATTTCCAAAATTGCGAAACCTCCCGTGTCTCTGAAATCACTAATCAGAATCAGTGTATTGCATTCAGTGTATAAAAGCATGAATCACACTCTAACTAACTCACATGGGTCTGTGGTTCACTCCAACTGGCTTGCAAGGGGTCAAATATATGAACCTCATTGTTCCACCCCCAGAAGACATCTTCTACCTGGAAACAACAAGATAGCTAAACAGGGGCAAATAAACTGATTTCTACTTTTTCACAAAATGATTCTCATTTATTTATATGGAGGCATTTAAGAGTATTCTTGGTAAGTACCAATGATTTGACAGTCGTGTCACCAGATTTCTCACATTTTGGCCTGATGCATTTTTAGAACAAAATCTCATATAAAAATGACAGGAAAGAAAGAACACAGAACACCAAACTATATATATATATAAAATATCTGTAATGCCTAAGCTGCATTGTGACAGATTTATAGTCAATAAAAAACATTACCCATGATGTTTCGTCTACAATGAAGCTTCTGTTCCTGCTATTGACATCAGTCAGCAGTTTGTGACCATATCCTCCAAAGTAGACGATCCTGGAGAATATCAAACAAAGATTTTCACAATTTACTATCATGCAAGCACAGATTTTGGATTTGTTTCACAATGGAGTGATCAAAATCCCCAACTATTAACCCTTATTTCCATTTCACCATATAATTAGACATAAACCCTAAAACAGATGTAAAGCCTAATGGTTGTAGGAATTCAAGATAGGTTGTGTTTTTGTTTGCAGGTGGAAGAGAAGAGAAGGTTAAAACCTAACAAAATACCATTTGGATGTTTAGTCATTGCAACTGCAAATGGTAAAAGAACAAAGCAAAGAAAGCTGGCAAGAATATGAGATTTTGAAGATGATGGCTTTAAAAAAGTGAGTGAATGCAGAATATATGATATCAAAATAAACCCAAAAAGGGTGAATATTGTGCACATACTAGAGGCTGTCCGCACACTGAAATTTTCAAGCGCTCAAGTTTTAATCAACATGCAAGGTCTTCGCCTCTGCTTTTCCTTTGTCAAAATAAACCCACACATGGAAACAATAGGTATTCAACTAAAACACCATGGAGACCAAATTCATAGCACACATTAACTGGTCCCATAAAGTCCAACCCTCCAAGACCAGTAATAATGAAGCAGTAGTTCATAAAGTTACAACTACAACTTGCCCGTAGTGCATGATGCAGTAACAAAGTGCTGGAAATAGCACAAATCAGTTAAACTTCACATTTTCATAGTGCTTACCTTCCATTGTGAACCCAGCAGGACAGTTTGTCTCGAGGTGAGGGAGCAGAACCGACCTCATGTATGATCTTCCTCCACGTGTATTTACCGTCTGTCAGGTTGACACAGTAGATCTGTTTGAAGTCAAACACTGATCACTTCTTCATGTCAACTTTACTCAGTCTAAGCTGTGAATTTTGGGTGTGTTCACATTGATCCATTGTGTCCATTCATTCATATTTGTTAACTGTTTTTCAATGAGGAATGTCCATTTTTTGTGCATGGCTGCTGAGGCATCTGCCTCCGTCAGAGTCCATTTTGATGATCAGAAAAATTTATAAAAGGTAGACATTTTTGCAATTGGTGGAAATGTTTCAGAATTGTCAACATGCACTTAGTCGCTAAATCTGAGGAGGTATTTTTTGTTGCTAGCCACGCAGCTACATTATCAATATATTGTACATTTTTAAAACAAACTGAGACAAACAACAGAAACTCCTAATTGAATTTCAGTTGATTTTGTAATGGATCAGTGTGCCCACACCCTTACAGGAGATTTTACACATACTTTGGTGTTTAAAAATGGCAGTGTTCATAGTTGTTATTTAACCACACAAAACTTCATTTTAAAAAACAAGTAGTTTATGTGAAGTAAACCACAATTTAGGTTTCATGAACTATATAGAGCATCGGTTATCAACCTCACCTGATTGGTCTGTCCATTGTCATCACAACCTCCAAATATGTACATGTGTCCGTTCAGAAAACAGCCGCAGGTCCCAGACATAGAGGGAGGGACTTCCCCTGTCATGTGAAACACTTCCCTTCAAAAAAAGTTTAAAAATGTGGATAAACTACTCACATTCACTTATGTCATGACACATTTTACAATGAGAACAAGACAGCAGAAAGCTCCAGGCAAGTGTTTGTCATTCCAAACATAGGATGCATGTGACACGACTGGACTGTGTCAAACAAGTATGAAAAACAGTAGAAAGCGTGAGAGACATTAAGAAAGAATGTGTAAGAATTATGGGAAAACATGAATTATTTGTTTTAACCACAAACAAGCATATTTGGAATTTATTTAATATTCTTACCATACACCTCGTTCTAAGTCATAAACCCAGATTTCATCACTGGGTAGGAAAACTTCATCATCAGCGATCGACTGTAGAGAATACAACATGTCTATTACTATGAAATAAATACTAATAATTAATATGAAAGAAAACAATTATGTCCAATGCAAAAGCATGTAAGTAAAATTCTGAAAATGTGCTCATTCTGCCAATCTAAACTTTTCAGGCATGTTTCCAAAGCCCAGCGATAACTTTCCAAATATATTCAAATCCATTTTTTTGCATATATAGTTTTTAAAATAATCTAAAGCATATTGGCACGCTGACTGATAGTTTGCTTAGGTTTGTTTCTTTATATAAGATATCGTATTTCCATATTGTCCATATGTGTGTATGAGTACTGTATAAACAGTGGTGGAAGTAGTCAGATCCTTTACTTAAGTAAATGCATAAATACCACATTGTAAAAATACTCTATGACAAGTAAAAATTTAAAATCTAAGTAAAAGTACATAAGTATTATCTGCAGAACTTAAAGTATCAAGCCTGAAAGTAACTGTTATACACAATGGCTCATTTCAGTGTTTTAGTATTTAATATATATTCTGTTACTGGATTATTATTGATGTATTATTAGTAATACACTAACATTGAAGCAGCATCTTAATGTTGTAGCTGGTCGGATTTGGTAGTTTTATCTGTAACCATGGATCATATTTCACAAGCTTTACATAAATTTTTGATCGGAAAAGTAAAAAAAAATCAGATAAATGTAGTGGAATAAAAAGTGCAATATTTCCCTCTGAAATGTAGTAAAATGTTAGTAGTACAGAGTGACATAAACTGGAAATATTCAAGTACAAGCAGGTCTACCTGAAGATTACTTTAGCTAGTACACTACTTGATTAAACTGATCTTAAGAAAACTGGAAACACAGCTGGTTTGGTAATGTCTGTTTGTTTTTCTCACCATGTAACCTCCCCACACGTACAGCAGGTTTTCCTCCACCACAGCCGTGTGTCCGCTCCTCTCCCGGGCCACCAGCTCCGAGCAGTGCCTCTCAAATCCTGAATCCATGACTGGCTGCTATTAATAGAAAGGGAAGACGTGCCTTTGAGCCTAAAACTATCAAATCTGTCTAAAAATGGCACATTCTCAGCTGCAGTTGGCAGTTATAGTAAGGTGTAATAACACAAACTACGAGCAGAGCTGACACAAAACAGGCTTTCAGTTCCCTAATGATGTTGTTATCGGTTTTTTTAAAGGGAATTATAGGGCGTTTGTACAAAATTGGAAGTCTACGGAACGTTAAACAAATAACAAACGGTGTCCGCAATACGAAAATATTTTAAACAAATGCGTCATCAAAAACAATCTTAAACATACTCACAGACTACAGTACAATTTCAGATGTCGTATAGTTTTTTCTCATGTTGTGAACACCAAAACATAACAGGAAAAAAATGCCTCGATCCAGTTTGTCACAACATCTACAAAATAAAATACAACTTCCGGTCCCTTTCTCTTGTCAAAAAAAAATCCCCGTTGACCACCACATGGAGACCAAAGTGAAGTGGGTTTTTTTTTTCATCTATCATCCTACCCATAGACTGTATATAAAGATACATTATATACAGTCTATGATCCTACCTAACACCCAGACAAAAAAGTCTCCGGTCATATTTATTTTAAAATCACCTTAAACAACCACTCTCACCACTGTTGCCTGCTGAAAGTTATTGTTGCTATTCTTATACAATACGTTAAGTAAAAAAATATCTTACAATAATAATGATGGTGTAAATGTAAAATAACGTTGATCTTTCCAAAACATTAACAGAGGGAGGATCTTTAAAACATCTATATACATTTTTGAAATTAATTGAAAGCAATCATAAACACAAATACAGTAACATATAGGCATATGCATTTATAAGAATAAAACGAGGAAATATAATGCTACGGAATTAAATTATAACAATACACAAATAAACATTAGGTACAAGGATAATGCAGGTGGGAAGCGCGGAAAAAAATAACATTTAGAGGAGCGCGTGATTCTTAAGCGGAAGTGATGCAACACATGCGGAAGTTGACATTTAGCGCCAAGTCTTGAGTTGGAAAGTAACAACCATGGATGTTGCTCGCAAAATAAAGACAAAAGTGTCCGGTGGCTTCAAGATGCGGGGACTTATTCTACGACCGTATGTATTTTAATAATGGTTGAACGTTGTGAAAATGTTTTTTGCTAATGTTGTAACGTTACTGCCATTCGTGCAGGGAGGGAGCTAACACAATATAACGTTATCTGCCACCTCGATAGATTGTACGGGGTCGATACTTTCTGCTTAATTTTACACTAGTGGCAACAGAAAATAAATAATTATAATGTGATCCAGGCTGTGATTTTGTGTAGATTTTTATGTTTTCTAAATTAATATTAATAATTATTATAATTTTATTAATAGAGTGCTTTTCAGGGTGCTCAAAGACACTTTACATAAGTTAAAAACACTCATCACATACAGTTGCGGTGCTTCAACTGACACTACAGTGTCCTTAAGTGTTCCAGCTTCAACTGCAACTCTTGTATAATATCTAACAAGCAAATAATTAACATTTTAAAACATTTCAGCCTGTTTATATTGTTTCTGAAGCTAAAACAAATCTAAATTGTAACACATTTTACAAGTTTTAAATGTTTCCAGTGAGATTTTTCACTTGAAGCAGGCACACATACATTTTCTTGAGGAAATGTAGCTTTTTCTAGTTTTCTTCCAGCAGTCAAAGGAAGAAACAACAATAATATATGCTTTCTTTTCTTGTTGTTTTGTGCTTCAGTGAAGCCAGTAGATACCTTGTGGAGGTGCTGGAGTCAGTCAATCCTTCTGAACTGGATGATATTATTGAAAGGGTCCTGGATGCAGTGGAAAAGCAACCGTGTAAGTATAGTACTACCAGTCTCTACAGATCACAGTGTGTTTAGTGCTGTGTGCAGCACTTAATGTGTAATGTGTTTTCCAACAGTGTCCTCTAGTATGATAGAGCTTTCTGTGGTGGAGTGTGCGGTACAGGATTGCACTCAGTCTTGTGATGAAGCCATGTAAGTGTTTTTTTGTTTTTTGTTTTATTAACGAATGACTCATTTAGTCTGTAAAATGTTTACAGTATTGACAGATGCTCTTCACAAGTTATTGGAACTTCCAGCTATTCACATTTGTAATAATATGCTCAGCAAATATGTTGTAATTGTATTAATAAATGACTAAAATGATAAATAGATTTTTTAGAATTTGTGTAGATTCATTTTCTGTCAGTTCACCAGGCCATTGCCATAATAGTTTTAAGGTGCACCCAAGTTAATCTTTTGAGTTGAATATATATTTTTATCATGATGCAAGTTATTTTGAAAGTTGAAACATGTAGAAGTTGGCATTCATTGGTATAATAGCAGCTGCATTATAAAGAGTGTGGATAAGAAACTAAGACTAACTGTCATTTACCTTAATGTGTACGGTAGGTTATTCAGTCACAGACTTGCTACATTGTAATAATGTAGTAATTACACTACAAACTACATTTTGCCATTTTATAGCTATTCAACCTACACGTAGATGTAGCAGTGTTATCAGCTTTGTTGTCCTGTAGAAAATCTTACTAATAACAGTTTAACTCTCTTCCAGAGATAATGTTTTCAACATCATTGGAGCCTTTGATGTGCCCAGATACATTTACAGTGTGGAGCGGAAGAAATTTGTACCGTGAGTTTCTTTCTCCTTTGTGTTTTTTCCTGCTGATGTTAGACCTAGTTTATACACTTACATGTACTGCAGATCTTGCGTTCTACTGTTGCTTGCAGGCAAAGATTTTAAAGTTGTTTTTATCTTGGCTTTTTCATTCAGCATTAGTATGACGAGCCATCCAGCCCCCAGTCTGTGTGGTTTGGCCAAAGACAAAGCTGAACTCTTCAGGGAGCGCTACACCATCTTACAACAGGTCAGTGAGCTCTGTTCATTATCCAGACTGGGGAACTGACCCACTCTCTTTGCTGCTATTTCCAGCACGTGTAGTTTGCATGTTGTATTTATACAGACATGTTTTTTTGTAGCGCACACATCGGCATGAGCTCTTCACCCCACCTGCAATAGGAGCTGCTGTTGAAGAGGGTCAAAACAAATTTCAGGTAACAAATCTTAAACCACTGTAATGATCACCATGTTAAGTACTTTATAAATATAAATAATTTTTTCCTTGAGACATTACACTCATCAGTATTGAGCCGCTTTAATAGCTGTAGATTAGAGAAATTAAAACACATCTTACTGTTTTGCATTTGTGTGATTTGTCTTTTCTAGCTCAAGACCATTGAAGCGCTGCTTGGTAGCACAGCTAAACTGGGAGAGGTGATTGTACTAGGGATGGTCACACAACTGAAAGAAGTGAGTTAGTGGTGAAAAGTTCTTTAAGGTCTGTTTTTCAGTACAATGTATATTTCCATCTAGTTTCTGAAACATTTCTTAATTTATTTTAAAGGGTAAATTTTACCTAGAAGACCCAAGTGGAACAGTACAGCTGGACATGTCCAAAGCAATATCCTTTCATATATTCGTTGGAGCTCATCAACAAAAACTACTTTATATTAAATAATATTTTGTTGCTTTTAAAAATAGATGTATTCCTTAACTGGGTTCTCACCAGTTTCATAATGGCCTGTACACAGAATCCTGCTTTGTACTGGCAGAGGGTAAGATAACAACTACTACTACAACTGCAAATAGGAAACTGAAAAAAGACAAATATGCAATAAGATTATAACAATAAAGTATTATTACATACGTTATTAGAAGTGATATTTTGCCCTTTGTCCTGTAGGTTGGTACGAGGACTCGGTTTTCCACGTCAATGGCTTCGGGTTTCCACCAACAGAGCCGTCATCAAGCACAAGGTCAGTGGAATGGAGGAAAAGATAAACTTTCATTGCAAGTTAAAGTAGTGAGAAATTGGATATTGAGGTAGAGTAAGTCTGTAGCTTTTCACATGTTGAAATTACAGCAAAGATGAAGGAGAATCTAGTGTCACATTGTTGTTGTTATGTAGTTAAAATGTCATTGCCATATATTCTTTACTTAAGTGATGAAGTCAGACATCTTTGCCATTGTGAACCAGACAGGCACAAACTGACAAACACGATTAACATTTCTCAATAGCAGAGTGTGAAGACTCTTTAAGTTTGGAATTAAGTTACCTTTTACAGGATGCTTAACTCTTGTAATAATTTAGTTTAATTTATAAAGGTCACAGCTTCATATGAAAGAACATTGAGTCACTGACGGGGTCCACAGGCACCACTATATTTTGCTTGAATTTTTCAACTTAGTTTTCAGTATCTTAAGGTGAATCCTGCATTATTCTATGAGCTCCATAGATACTCTTCCTGCATCCTCACTATGTGATCCTTGCTTTATTGCCAGGGCATACTACGGCAATATGAACTTCTTTGGTGGTCCATCCACCACTTCGGTGAAGGCTTCAGCCAAGCTGAAGCAGCTTGAGGAGGAGAATGAGGACGCCATGTTTGTAATTGTTTCTGATGTGTGGCTGGACAGCGTTGAAGTGATGGAAAAGCTCAACCTCATGTTCTCAGGTCTGGTATTGCATCATAGTCGTAGACTTGGTAGGTCAAGAATTGGCACTTTATGAGGCATTAATCCCATTTAACTTCACTTTGTTTTTTCTTACAGGCTATGCTTCGATGCCTCCCACCTGTTTCATTTTGTGTGGTAACTTCTCTTCTGCCCCGTATGGAAAAACACAGCTCAAGTCACTCAAAGGTGAGACTTTTGGGTCCTCGTCACTCATAACCTACTGTAGATTTTAAGACCTCTGTGTGTAATATAAGGATAAATAGACACTATTTCAGAATCAAATTCATTTTTCTCTTTTTAGAGTCATTGAAGACTCTTGCTGATGCTATATGTGCATACCCCAGCATTCACAGCAGGTAGGATCTGATAGTTATTACTCTAGTCTGCTCTGCTCTATTCTTAATTATTCAAATTTCAATGTGTTTGATTTAAACATGTTCATCCCACACCTGCAGTAGTCGCTTTGTGCTTGTTCCTGGCCCTGAAGACCCTGGTCCAGGCACCATCCTGCCAAGGTAAGCCTTCAGAGACATCTGCTTTTTAACAGCATTATGTGAGTTTTGTTCAGTGGTTTGGACAAATGTGGATAAATATGTTTCCCTTAGGCCTCCCCTGTCAGATCACATCACAGAGGAGTTCAGACAGAGGGTGCCATTTTCCGTGTTCACTACTAACCCATGCAGGTAAAACTTTTATTTAATGTCAAGATATTATGTAAAGTGATCAGGGTTTTAATGTATACAAGGTTTATTTGTAAGCCTTTGAGAAACTGGACTTACGACATTTTGGCAGTATTTCTATTCTTAGAAACTAAAAGTGGCCTGCCATGTTTTCTCTTGTCAGGATCCAGTACTGCAGCCAGGAGATCGTGATTATCAGGGAAGACCTGGTCAACAAGATGTGCAGGAACTGTGTCCGGTTGCCCAATAACAATCTTGACATTCCAAACCATGTGAGTTTCAGCTTCTCTGAACAAACCTTTATATTTGAGTGAAAGTCCTGTCATCATTATTTGCTTTTCTATGTAGTATTTAAAGCTCCCTCAGCAATGAGTTATTGCTGCAAAGATGTTGGTAAACCAGTCAATCCTCAGCTGAAAGCTCTACCCAGCCTGGTCTCTTTTATTTTTGTAAATAAATGATCTTGTCCTTTTCCTCCTCCTCTCCCCAGTTTGTTAAGACCATCCTATCCCAGGGTCACTTGACTCCACTGCCTCTGTATGTCAGTCCTGTGTTCTGGGCGTACGACTACTCCCTGCGCGTCTACCCAGTCCCTGATGTCATTGTCTTTGCAGACAAATACGACCCTTTCAGCATCACAAACACAGACTGCCTCTGTGTTAACCCAGTAAGAAACACAAGAAACCTAACCAAGAGCTCTAAAAACTATCCATTGACAGAAAATGAAAAACTATGTTTTTCCAGCTGGTCTTTAAAGGTTACGTCATGGTCTTGTCTTGGTGTGGAATCGTGGTATTTCTCACAAATATAATTTTGTTAATAATTTATTTCTACAGGGTTCATTCCCAAGAAGTGGCTTCACATTTAAGGTGTACTACCCATCCAACAGAACTGTTGAGGACAGGTGGGATGTGTTCCTGAGGTTTCACTTCTCTCTCCATGTCATTCACTACAGTTACCTGTAGTTTCATCCGTCACTAATGTTCATATTTATCATTTGTGTTCTTATGTGTTCACAGCAAACTTCAAGGGCTCTAAAGAAAATCATGGATTTAGAAGTGGATCCACATCAATTGTTTTGTACATTGCATGTATATGTATGATAGTGTATGCTTAAAATGGATTAGTAATCAAACCACTGTAGTGTTTTATTTTGTATGTATCTGTATGTATGTATGTTCTGTCATGAATAATAAAGGTTTTATTCTTTGTACTGAACATCCTGACATCTTTATGTATGCACAATAGTCAACCCTAGTTTGAGCAATCTGCCTAGAAGACAGGCAAGATAGACCATGGAGTTTTTGAATGAAATTGCGCTCATCATAGAATGTTGAATCAGGATTTTTATTCCTCATATTTGCAAGCAATGGACTTGCTGTATATAAACTATTAATAAAAGTGAAAGGGTTAAACAAGTAAAGACTTTTACTTTAAAAGTCACTTGTCAGCGTTGTCTGAAGTTATATTTTTTGGGACTCCATGAATGACTTAACTGTATGATTGTTTTATACAGACCTGCAACGTCTTTAAAACCACCAAGTACAAAATAAAAATAGGTATGTGCCGAGGTGATGGCATAGTCTGTTGTATTCCTTATTCCGACCTTATTCTCTTTATACATCCATGATTCCGACCTTATCAAGATGGCGGATTTAAGGAGTCGATAACTTCCGGTCGTGCCCCCAGAATGCTTGTGATGACCTCACATAAATGTCGTACTGCTTTTGAGATTTGCAGGAAAAAACAACATCTGACAAGGTAAGATAACGACAAGTGCGAATCAATTTTACACAGAGCTGCAATTACATGTAGATTAGCTTCGACACCAACGTGGCCAATATAATTTTGCGTTTTCGGAGTGTTTTGCATTTTCAAGTTCACAAACGCGCTGTAGCTAACGACAATTAACTGACGAACAGCTGTTAGGTGCTCGCTAGCTTGGTGGCCAGCCAAGTAGTTTAGGGTATTTTAACCAAATATAATAAGTTAACTTGGGCCTTCAGTTAGTCTTTCCCCTAAGACAAAGGCTTAGCTAACAGCTAACGTTCATTTAGTAACCTAAATAGTTAAGCTAGCAAAGTAGGTCAACAGTAATCATGCTGCCAGCTAACGCTATCTGGTCCGTTGCCATGATGCTAGCTAAATTCTTGATAAACTAAAAGGTTGAAGGTATAAATGAGTAAAAACGCTGTACCTTACACAGAGGCAACATGCCGATGTTATTGTGTTTTATTATCTTATAAATGGCTTGAAAATCTCTTGTCATTTCCTGACATCCAGTGTTTTGAATGTGGGCCGTTTACTGTGTTAGCCTATTTTTACATTATTGAGAAAAACGAATCAGTTAATTAAATAATCCTATCAGCACTAACCTAGATGATTTCTCTTTCTTGCCCTGATAGGAGACAAGAGAGACTGACATGGCAGAGAGAATGGCAGAGATGGAGGAAGACATTGGAGATCTGCCAGCAGGAGAGGATGACAATGACTCAGACAGAGATGAGGATGACAGACTGTTTGCTTGGATGGTAAATGATGATATGGACGAGGAAGAGGATGATGATGATGATGAGGAGGAGGTGGAGGATGAACAGCCCTTGGACACTGAAGCATCTGAATCGTTTGAGTTGGATACCCCAGCTGAGCGCAGTGGTCACATAGCAGTGGTTGACAGGAACACCATGTATGTGTGGGGTGGATACAAGGTAAGGAGTTTTTTAGATGCCTGTCCTAAAAACAGCATTTTCATTATATTTATGTAACTTTCCCACAGTCTGCATATTTATGTAAATTACATTTTATTCCCCCTCTGTGTAAGAATTCTCAAAACCACGGATTCTTTGACTTGTATCTGCCGAGAAATGAGATCTGGACGTACAACATGGAGTCAGGAGTATGGTAATAGCGGTTACATTTAAGTTGCATATTGAATACATTGCCATCAGCCCTATATGTATGTCATTTGCACACTAAGTAGACAAATAACAAAAAACCCTGAATGTTCACAGGACAAAGCATATAGCCGGAGGTAACCTGCACACATCCATGTCAGGTAGCTGTGGGGTGTGTGTTGATGGAGTCCTCTACCTATTTGGAGGTCATCACGCCAGGGGAAACACAAACAGGGTACAGTTTGTGTGTTACATCAAGCAAATTTCTCAACATCTTCTGTTATTTTCAAATGATTGCATCATGTTTAAGCATAAGGCCTTGAGGCGGGTCATCCTGCTGCTGTTTGTGATCATCTTTCTGAACTCCTGTATTCTGTGCTGTGCTTTGCAGATCTACCGCCTGCCCCTGAGGGCTCCCAGCCTCGTTTGGGAGGAAATGAGGGATCTTAAAGGAGTCCCTCCATCCTGCAAGGACAAGCTTGGGTGCTGGGTTCAGAAAAACAGGTGAGGGATGAATGTGTTTTTTTCCCCCTGGATTTTTATGTTAAGTAAACATTACTGTGCTGAACAAATATTCACATTGGACTCAGATCCCCAGTAGGAAGCTTCAAGGTCCCAATTCAAAAAGCTGTACATTTTCTTTTCCACTTTAATTACATGGCTAATTATGACTTCAGTGAAGACAAGAATCTTTTGACACAAAATATTGATTTTAAATTAGTTTTATTTAAAGAAAAAAACCATTTACAAACCTCCACTAAAACTCAAGTCAATTCTGACTTTCAGCCTGCAGACACAATGATGAAATGTCTTTTTGCCTCAAAGTGTCATTCAACACTCAAGAAACCCAGTTTCAGTTCTTTTATGACATTAAATGTTAAACATCTGGCACACCTGTTAATTTGGCCATCAAGAATTGAGTTTCAGCCATCATGTTAACCATTGTTTGGGTGGTTAATACACAATAACAGATGCAGAAGAGTAACAGGTTGTTATCTTGGGAGAGATATTTTAAGAGAGCTTTGTCTGATATTGTCTCCACAGACTTATATTCTTTGGGGGCTATGGCTACGCTGCACAAGGACTTCATCAAGGAACTTTTGAATATGATGAATCGTCTTCACTTATGGTCTGTAAACAAATCCTCTTCACACACATGTTGCATCTTTTAATCACTCTACATTTCTAAATTTCATTAGTTTAAAAGAAAATCTGTCTCTTTAATAGCAAGTTATACAAAAAAGCTGGAGTGTCTTAATACCTGAAGACACTGTTTTATAACATTCGATTTATGTTTGTTTTTTGCTGCTGCAGTGGGACAGCCCTGGGAGAGGCTGGAACAACCACATCCATATCCTGGACCTGGAGACATCTACATGGAGCCAGCCCATCACCACGGTAAACACATGCACAGACAGTTTCACCTCACACAACTTAATCATTAACAATTTAAAAAAACATGTACGTGCATTTTTTTTTTCAGAAATCCTGTGAATCTTTAGGAATAATAGAACAAACACTAAAAAAATATTTGACATTATCCATTTTCTCTGGCCTGATGTAGGGGAACACCCCATCGCCCAGAGCAGCTCATGCCTGTGCCACAGTTGGTAACAGAGGCTATGTGTTTGGGGGACGATACAAGGTAAGGAAAATAAAACAAAGAACTGAAGGTGTGGACGTGTTTAACCTATTTGTTGTGAATTCCTGTCATGCGGTTGATATTGCCTACCTGTTTAAAAGTGTAGTCACAGAATTGCAAATAATGCAATACTATAAAATCTCTTCTGTTGTCTAATTCCAACTCCCATCTCCTTTTGGTCCACAGAACTACAGACTAAATGACCTGTACTACATTGACCTGGACACATGGGAGTGGCATGAAATGTAAGTGTTGTCCTGTTCATTTACATAGGCCTCACTACAGAATAATCAGGCAAGACGATAGTTAAACCATCTTAATATCGGGACACCTTTTGCGAATGACAGGAGGGGAATGATGCCCAATATTGACCCTGTTATCCTCTAACATGCAACAAAAGCTATCCATAATTTTTCACTGGAACGTGCCCACCCTTGAGCGTTCTCACAATTGTGTTTTTCTTGCTCTAATGTTCCCCTCTGACCCTCCCTGCCTTTTAGGAGCGTTCCCCAACAGGGTCCCGTGGGCCGGTCTTGGCACTCCTTCACTCCTGTGTCACCAGATCACATCTTCTTATTCGGAGGTTTCACCACAGAGAGAGAGACACTGAGTGAGTCTGACACTTGTTCTGCAGTAGCAAATAAATCCTAGCCACCTCAAAATGATCGCTGGTCTCAATAAGGTATCGTCTGTTTTTCAGGCGACTCTTGGCTGTACTATGTGAGCAAAAATGAATGGAAGCCTTTCAAACACAGTCACACAGAGAGGCCAAGGTAATTATCTCATCTTACTGTGAACGCTAATGATTGTGTGCTTGTAGATTAAGTTTCAGCTAAATGACCCTGGGAAATGGCCACTCATTTGGGTGTGTGTTTGTGAAAATGTTAAGCAGACACACTGTATGTAGACAGTTCTTGACATTGTGCTGTGTATTTCTGTTTCAGGCTGTGGCACACAGCATGCTCCGGTCCTGATGGGGAGGTGTTTGTGTTTGGAGGGTGTGCCAACAACCTGTTGTCTCATCACAGAGCTGTAAGCTGCAAGTCATATCTTAATATAACATACTTTTTTACATACATTAAAAGCTTTTCTACTGAAATTGACTTTTTTGGGTTTTTTTAACTCGACAGGCTCACAGCAATGAGTTACTGGTTTTCAACGTTCAGCCCAAATCACTAGTTCGGTGAGTGTGTGCCGAAGTTAAGACAATGTGGACGTATTTTACACCTGAAACTGAAATGTTCTCCTTTTATTATTTGGTGCTCATATTTGCCTGTCCTCACTCTCCAGGTTCTGTATGGAGGCCGTCCTGCAGCACAGGGAGCGTTTGTCTAGTTACTGGGACTGCTTGCCTAAACACCTCCTGCACAGCCTCAAACAGAGAATGGCACGCGTCAACACACTGGGCTCCTAGGCTAAGAGGAAGTCATCAATCTAGTACAGAGGATTACAGGAGAATATATATGAATGGACGGGATGAGTGTCACGCTCAAAGCAGGTAGTCCTATTGGAGCATTAGTTTAATGTGTGTGGACACAAAAAATCTCTAAGCAATAGTGAACAGCTGTGGAACTGTTGGAAATGGGTCCTGGCTGGCACACTAAGATTCACAGGTGATCCTCAAAGTTCTTTATTACCCTTTTTTGTTTATTATCTTATAGGTTAAACTCTTGCAAAGCCAGTAGAAACTTTAGTGGAGTAGCAGTGAAGGTAATGCAAGTCCTGCACTACTTTTGGGTTAGTTTTTGTTCAGCTTTCTTTCGTCACTCCCTCTGAAAAGCTAAAATATAATAGCATGGCTTTGTTTCCATAGTCTAAGATAAATGGATCACTACTTCTGAACAGGGTAAGAAAGCTTGATAGAGATAAGTTCTTTTTGTCAGCATTTTGTAACTGCAAGTACAGTGAAGCTATGACAAGTGCTTGTGTGTTTAAGATTCCAGGGAGGTTTTGTTGATTTAATGCTAACAAAAAAAGAATTTCTTATCTTTGTTAAACAAAAGGTTTTAAGATTGCACTAGCCAGTGCAGTAGTAGATACATGCTCAGCTTCGAATATGGACAGAAAACCTCACTCATGTTTCAGCTCTTCAGGAAGACCACTGACAGAAACCCTGTGTATGTTCGCTCATTTTGTTTTTGAGGCTAGTGGGGGGAAAAATGTAGTTTGGAAAGGGGGCAGGACTTCGGGCTTTGTGTTTTCGCAAACTCCCTTTCCTCCGCAAGATTATAGTACATCCTGTGGGTATACCCAAGAGTTGAGGGCAGAGTTCTGGTCCTTTTAAACAAACGCATACGCCAGTCACTTGTTGAAATTGTGGTTTTCACTGGTCTTCCTCAAAAATTGAACCAACTCAATATGTGTCTAATGTCTTGAAACAGGTTTGCTTTAACAGTGCATATTTTTTTCAGGGAGCCCGTTGCTTTAATGATTCCTATAATTAATATTTGGCATGATCTTGAATACAGATGTTTGCTAGATCTTGGATAGTTTTCACAGACCTAAAACTAGTGCTTTGTTACATAAGATTATCTACTCTGAAGCCACAGAAATGTTCATTTTTTTTAATTTATATATATAGTAATTTATATATTTGTGAGGAAATGTGTGGGTTCTTTGTTCTTAAAGAGGCTTTTAAAGCCTTTTGAATTGTCATGAGTGGCTCCTGTAGCATTTTAATTTTATTTAATCAATAACAAAGGGAAACTCCAGTATTTTTAAACCTGGGCCCTATTTTTTACAAATTTTGGGGTCTAAATGACTAATACTTACCAAAAGTCTTGGAATTGGTCCAGTAGATCGCCTCCGATGGCATCTGTGAACGTGCTGCAATGGCTGCGACGTAATCTTGCGGGCAATTGCACCTGTGAAAGGTACATCCACTAAATGTGCTTGTTTTTGCCACTGACAGGCTCAGATTGTTATTTGAAGTCTCTGTTAACATTATGGAAAGGATCCCTACAGAGACAGACCGTTTGTTAAAGAGTAAGATCTTTTCGTCTTCCTGCAACAACTCAACCTCTTGCGAGATTTTACTGTCAGACTTTGTTTCTGGGTAAACAAAAAGGATCTTACTCTTTAACAAAACGGTCTGTCTCTGTAGGGATCCTTTCCATAATGTTAACAGAGACTTCAAATAACAATCTGAGCCTGTCGGTGGCAAAAACAAGCACTTTTAGTGGATGTACCTTTCACAGGCGCAATTGCCCGCAAGGATTGAGTTGCAGCCATTGCAGCCCGTTTGCGCATGCTGGCGGAGGCGATCTACTGGACCAATTCCAAAACTTCTGGTAAGCGTTAGTCATTTAGACCACAAAATTTGTAAAAATAGGGCCCAGGTTTAAAAATACCAGCGTTTCCCTTTAAAATACTGCGAGTGTATTGGATGTTGAGCCACGCTGCACTGAATTGCCTAATGTCAGTAGGGCTTTGTTTGTATTTGCCTGGTTTGCACAATGTTCCCTTTGGTGTTTTTTATCGTAGAATACGATGCATACTGTTACTTTGTACTCAAAGAATAAACACATACCATAAGCTGTGTTCTATTCAGTTTTGTTAATTTACATGTTTTCATTTCAAATAAACTATTGGTCAACAAATACAATCAAGCTTTAGAATAAAATTATTCATATCCAAACAGGAACACTACTGTGATGATCAGATCTTAACCTGCAACAGTTTGACATGTAGATGAAGTCGGCAGAGTCCCACTGAACTGCAGTTCTGTGCTGAATACTGTAATTCCACACTTCTTGTCCGGTCTGTGTTCACCCGTCTCTCATTTCTTCTTGGCAGCCAGCAGGTTTGGAGCAGACACTTTAACTTTGCCTGGCATGTTTCTGGATAGATCAGTATCCTGCAACACAGGATCATATTAGAGGGGACACAGAAAAGCAGCAAATCCTTACATTTAATAAGCTGGAAACTGAATGTTAGGCATAAATAACTCATAAATAATAATTCAAGTCATTGAATTATTTGATTATTAAGAGTGCAGATTTTTCTAATCACTGTAAATCAACTTTGTCGATTTACAAATCAATCATTTCAGCACTACAAATGATTGTAAACAGTTTACTTAGTAAATTTAGTTATTTTTAACATAACTAAAATGTAAACTTCTTTACCTTGACACTGCGGAACAGGTCTTTTTCTCTGGTTGACGTCTCTTTGGCTTTCATGAAGCTTAAAACTGCAGTGCGTGCAGCTGGTAGGAACGAAAAAATAAAATTTCTGTCAATCCTAAAAGCAATCATTTTCACTGTAAAAACATGAAGCAAAGGCTTTATGAATATTAGAATGGATCACTGTTCTTACCTTTGCCTTTCTTCTGAGAACCTGGTGTCAGTTTCACCTTGTGTCTGCAAAACAAATGACTCATTTAGCCTGTGCACTCTTCACTTTGTCTCTTACACAGAAAAAGGTTACTTGCACATACTTGTGGTTGGATAGGGCGGTGTATGGCGCACAGACTGGCACAGCGAACAACAGCACATCTTCAGGGTGAGGCTGGCCTGTCAGAGAGGTGAGCAGATTCTCTGCTTCCTGAGGCGGCACGAAGGAAAACTACAGTTAGACTAATGCAGTGGTAAACTTACCAGTGGGTTCAAATGAATGATGCAGAATTAACATGCATTTATCCCCAAAATATTCTTTGAATTATTAAAAAATATATTTATCAAAGAGAGAATAAAGATTTCTTTCTATCACAGAACTATTTATCAACAGTTAAATGTTTACATTCAGAGCCCACCTCTGCTCCGGGGTTGTCCTGGTCCACGTCATCTTCCTGAAAGAGAGGATGGCATTGATGATGAATAAACATACAATACAAAGCATGTAAAGTATACAATTAATTCAAAGTTTTGAATTAGTGCATACAGTAGTATCAAATCCTATACAAAAACACAACTGAAAAGAGGTACATTTTAAAGTTTCTCTTGGCAGGTAACTTTGTTAACATCACCAGACAAATATTACATTTCAGACACCGATTTCAGATCTCTGAAGTGTGTCATGTACCTTGTCCTCCTGTTCAGCAGGTCCTCCCTCCTCTCCAGGCTGTCTCTCCTCATTATCCTCCCCTCCTCCTGTCTGCTCTTGTTTCTTCGCTGCAGTCTCCACATTACGAGGTTTCTGAGGTGGTTTCTGAGAGGCTGGTTTCCTGACGGGTTCGTCTTTCCCCTTCCCCTTCTTCCCTTTCTTTCCCTTATCCTTCTCCTCCTTAGTGGAACCAGCTGACTAAGGAAGAAAAGCAGTAATAATGTTATTTATTGTGTCAGTTCCTGTGTAGATCTGAACTGCAATTGTCACTAAAAATGTTGCAGATGGCTTGATGGCAATGTCACTGTACAGTACACAGTAATGACTGTGTGTCATTTTTATTCATCCTCACCCCGAGCAGCTGCATCATCAGCTCCCTGTCCTCTTCATCCTGGTCTTTGTACTTCTCTTTGATCTTCTTTAACTTGTTCTAGAGTGACAACGCAATGCACACACAAACAACACAGAATGAATTATCAGATCCATCAAATAAACACATTATGACATGTAACTCTTGATTTGAGATGTTATTTCAGTCGTGTCTTGAATAATTCTTATCTTTTGTTACAGCATTTTATACCGTATACATCAGTTTTGGGATTTGTGATCAAAATGTCAGCCTTCTTTTATCTGCACATTATGGAAAAAATGATGTTCCTACTGATGTTTTTAATAATTATACTGGTGTTTTTTGCCTCCTAATCCCTTGTAAATTTACCATGCGCTATTTTAGGTTTTATTAGTTTTTTCTGTATGTTTTAGTCTCCATGTATTGTTGAAGGTAGTATTACTTAGTTTTAGATCTGGTCCTAACAACAGAACATCTCCACCCCTCTCTCTTACCCTCTGGCCTCTCTTCAGTGGCTGCTGAGAGGGGCCTCCTCCACCTTTGGATCCCTGATCGACTGCTGATGCAATCTCCGTCTTGTCCTCAGTGTCACATCCCTCCTGTTTCTGCTTCTTCTTCTTCTCTTCTCTAGAGGCAAAAGACAAAAATACACCAGAGGATTAAATCAATGACTAGCCCATCAGAAAAGCTTATAAGGGCTACATAAAATACAGTCCTCTGCATCTGCTTGTTAAGTAAACCGACCAAATGTCTCAATACTACCTGTTGCAGAAAGCCTCTTTAGTTTGTTCTGTGAGCTTAACAGGAAGAAGTACAAGGTTAACTGTAAGTATTTTGTTCCATTCATTCACCTTCTCTGCTTGGCAGTCATGTGTTTCTTCGCCTGTAAGTCAACCTCAACCTGAAGACGAATGAATTAACATTAGTATGAAGTGTTACATCTTTTGATTTTACTTGGATGAAATTGCTGTAATGCATGCAGCCTAAGATGGTAACTAATTACCTGAGTGGTCACTTCCTTTTTGAAACCAGGGTTCTGAGCACTCCTGGAAATAAGGAGAGACAATTTCATTAAGTATCATTCATTGTTTGAAAGTGTTTGTTCCAGTGTATAGCAGTGGAAGCCTACCTGCTGGGCTGCAAATGAGAGAGGGAGATGGTCGTATCTGGAAAGCTGAATTCCTCACTTTCTTCTTTCTTCATCTCCTCTTCCTCCCCGCTGTCTTCCTCTCTACCCTCCTCTCCCTCTGCCTCCATGTTGTCCTCCTCGGGAACAGCGGCCAGTTCTCCATTCGCACCATCATCCCCCTCGACCACCGTTTTAATCTTCTTTTCCATCTCTCCGTCTCCTCCCGCTCTCTCCTCACCCTGATCTTCATTACTGCTGTCATCACCTGCAAAGGCGACAGAATCAGTTGCAACACCTGAACGCGGTTGTTACATACAAAGTTAAATGAAGTCGGTAATTTTGTGTCTGCCACCTATCAGCTCCTCTCCCTCCTCTAAGAGCTCAGCAGTTCTGGACGTGACCTCCTCCATGTCTTCCTCTACAGTCTTCACCTTTCTCTCCCCCCGGTGTCGAAACACACTCTGCTCATCGACCTGCACAGAGACAAGCGTGAAACTTCATTGTTTGAAGGTGACAAAGAGTTGAAAATGCACTCACAGTTCAGCACAGATGGTATTTTACCTTGAAGAGGAATCCAAAGCCCATAATCAAGTAAGAAGGTGGCAGAAAGTTTTTCTTTCCTGGAGAGAAATATATGAAATGTTAGGTCCTCTGACAGACATCATCGTAGCACTTACAAAATGTATACACCTTAAATTTGACTGCGTCATACCTCTAATCATGAAACTTCCAGTGGTCAGGTACTCTCCAGTGGGAGCTGTCTTAGACACCTGAACAAAAATTATAGATATAACACAGCCAATTAATAATAAATAACGCCAGCATTTCTACTACACCAGTGTCTCAATTCATTTACTGCTTGTAGTTTATTTTTATTTCCCCATGTCTGATAACACACTTTGTTCCTGTAAGTTACCCTGTGGAGTTTAAGTTGGTTAACTTTTAGTTTTGAAAGTTACAATAAGTTATAAAATATGTTACAGAATAACTATAAACAACACTTATGCAGTTTGATGATACTAAGGGAACAGCAAACATATCTTAGTATGAACAGTTATAAATATAGTTTGCCTCTTAGCTTGTTAGCAGCAAATACGCTACCTTGTTAGCAACCCCTTTAAGCCTGTCACTGAAATTCAAAAGTATGGAATGCGGTAAAACACATAATTCCCTGTGTTTTGTCTCATTATCACAGGCAGAGTCTGAGAAATGAATTGTAACAGACAGAAATATTAACAAGAGAGAAGACAGACACCCATATTTGTCCAATAAATATAAAAAAGGGGAAATGGACAATCAGTATTCAGTGTGTGAGAGATAAAACACATGACAAGCTAGCAAATTTCATTGCGTAACATAGATGACTCACCTGATGATGATGAACCCACCAAGCGCTGGTGATGATCTTGGCATCCCAAGCAGCACTGTAGCACACAGCCATAGTGCCAGCTTCTGTCAGGGTACGAGGAGGGATGGGGTCACCTGGAGCAGGAGGACGGAGAGGCAGAGAAGGGCAAAGAAACACAAACAAATGAGTCGAAAAAGTATCTTCACAAACTGAAAAAATTGGGTCAAATAGCGGAGAAGCCACATGGTTTACCTGAGGGGTTTTTGATGACACAGCTAGTCGCTCCGTGGAGGTCAGCGTGAACATAGATATCACCTGACAAAGTAAAGGTACACATGAAGGGATAAACCATCTCAGCTTTGAAGGTGCTTCCGTTTTAAGGTACGAGTGTGTATGTGTGTGTAGAAGTTCATTCATTACCTGCCCGGAGGTAGCGTTTGACAATCATCTCGTTCTGCTGCTGATCCCTTCCTGCAATGACCAGATAATTCTCTGAGCTGATGAACCACAAGAACTTCTCAAACCTGCCAAAAGGGGAGAAATGGTTGAGAGAATAAAAGTCTCTGCCCCTTGTCACGTACACATAAAAATACTAAATCAAAGTCTGAATATGTGTAGGTACATATGGTGATGTGTGTCTTACCAGTAGACTTTCCTGGCCTTCTGAATGGTGGTCACAGTCTGAACCTCTTTTAGGGTTTTCTGTGTTTTTTTCTCTGCAGATTTCATAGCCTTGAATGACATGAAAATAGCATTTAACAGTATACAAAAGCATGATGATTTGTCAACTGCAAAGCTGTCTTACGTCAATAAATTGCAGGTGGTTATGAGGTGCTTAAAAATGGGCCTTAGAAACACAAATACAGGCCTTGCTTTGATCTTAAAGGTCTTGCTGATCACACAATAATTTGTCACCATAACCTTTAAACTGTAATAAATGCTGAGTCTGCATATGGACAAAGGAAAAGGCACCACCTTTTTTTCCTTACACTTTGCCTCGCCTTAAACCGGAGTGTAGAATAAAACAGCTTTCTTACCTTATCTGCTGCTTCAATGGTTTTATGTTCCTTCTTTTCAGCACTGCGTTTGTAGTCATAGTACCTAAAAAAGCACAATGACACTGCTGTAAAAACAACACTTATGACTTTCCCCACACAATGCTCAATTCTATGTCTAAAGGATTATATGCAAACCTACTTTTTGGCATTGGCATAAGCCGACAGGCCAAGATCCACATCCACCAACATGGGCTTGTTCCTTTGCGGCTTCTTGTTCTGTCCTTTGTCTTTATTTTTGTTTTTCTTCCCTTTCTCCTCTACTACAACTTTTTTCTCTTCCTCTTCCTGGTCTTCCTCAGAAATATATGGATTCCTAGAGGAGAAAAGACACACATGAGCCAAATGGTGTAACAATGAGCAGTCTGCAGTACCTAAAGTTTCTGTGCCAGTGATGGTCTCACTTTAAAAGCATGGTGATGTGGTTGGTCTGCAGCTTCAGCTCCTTGATGGCGCTGGCCACAGGGTCTCCAGCAGCTTGTGCTTCTTTGACGATAATGCCGATCTCAGTCCAGTCCACCTGATTGGCCAGTGCGCTGCGCACCACCTGCAGCGCTCTCTCTACCACGGGCAGGTTCATCTCCACCAGTTCACCCTTTATTCTGTCCACCTCCTGCAACACGCGAGACAAGATTTCTTGGATATGCATTTCAAGAATTGTCGAGATAAATTGTCTTTTAAATGTCAGTTAATTTATGGGAAAGCAGGAGCCATTATGTGCAGCATTTACAGCAGACGAAGCTAAAAGTTGCCAGTAATGCTGACCTGTGCTTGGTGCAGGGCCTCCAGTCTCTGCTCGTGGTCCCTCTTAACATTTTCCAACTTCTTCAGGGCCTGTTTCTCCTGATGCAAGGCCTTCATGTCAATCTTCTGACTCTCCATCTTAGAAAAGAACTCATCCACCGCCTGAGTGAGGGGATCACATTGGATTTGTATCACATTCTTGCGGGAAAAAAAAGTGTGAATTCACATTATAATGGAGAGAGGATCAATATTCTCTCCCTCTCCCTAAATAAGCAGCCATGCTAATGTTTACCTTGTCAAAAGTATCAAACTCCACATAGGGGCTCTTTACATGCTGTGCAAAGAGGAATGGGTGGAATTCATCATATCTGTAAGAAGACATATTTGACGTAAATGAATTAACCATACCAAACATAACCAAATATAAATAACCAGCTGGAAAAAAAAGTATGTATAGTATTCTTCTATGTGACAAATTGTGCGTTAAACAAAACAGGACATACGTGAGCAGTTCTTCGCTGGGTTTGCCAGGAGTTAAGCTTGGTTTCTTCTCACTCTTTTGAATGATGTAACCCTTGAATTAAACAAAGAAGAGTTTAACAGCAGAATATAACAGATCTATTACAGGATCCCAACGCAATTACCCCTCAAAATAAAAGCTTCTTTTGAAAGATCTCTTACTTTGCCACTGAAGTTCTCAGTTTTCTCCATATATGTTTCTGCAATCTGCAGGGCTTCCAAGATTTTCGGTGCAACTGAAAAAGCAGCCAGATCAAAAACTGCATTTACAGATTTATAGAATGGATTTACAGAAAAACATTACAAATAAAAAATAAAATCTAAAACTAGAACCACTACTTCCACTGGTCTGTTACTGCTCTTAACCATATGCCAACAACTTTTACTCCAACTGCTCTACTATACCTTGGGCAGCATCAACTTGGCTGTCAACTTTGACAGAGCCCGACAGTCCCACCTCTATCAAACTGTGTTCTATCAGAGTGGCTCCATAGGCTGGAGAGGTGTTGGGAGAGGACACAAAACATGTTCAGTCTGTTCATTTACACGAATAAAGAAGACATTTAAACTGAAGAGTAATTCATGTGTATCTGTTTTAGTTTAACAATTCAGAACTGGTTGCCTGGCTACTTACGAAGGTGAGGGTTCAGGACCCTTTTCATTTGATCTCCATTCGGTGCTTTGCTGAGGATATCAGTGAGTCTACATTAAATAAAGCAATAAGAGAGAATTCATTGAGTTTTCATTGATATAGCAATAATATACATTTATTGAATTTTGATGGATGTCCATTTGGTCCTCACACTCAACAAGCACATGTAAAGACGTGGTTACCGCTCTAAACTGATGAGAGGTTCAGGGGGTCGGGCGCTCTCCACAGGGTACCGCTCTCTCACAGCAATCTTAACATCTTCTGCCTCTGCTGTACGAAACCGCAGCAGATTCAGGATGGTGTACTCATGGTCTGCAAGAATGATGTTACCCTGAAGATGGATATGGACAGACCATCATATATACACAAACACATAAGCATGCATCAATGGTTCAGATCGGGGCTGATATGATCTGAACAGCACGGGATGTTGCGTTTAAGTTTGATATACACGTCTCCCAATGCTTTCTCACCCTGTCATACAGTTCGATAATCAAGTGGTAGGCAGCCTCATCTGAGCCAAACTGGATGTCAACAATCCTGTCAATCCCGAGCTGCTTAACCTGGGTCAACCGCCGTGACTTAAGGTGTTTTCGACACTACGGAGAAAGTTAAACATTCAGTTTCATCACAGCTAATAAATAAACAAAAAATCGGATTTGTGGGAAAAAAAAGGAATAAATATTGACATAAATATCAAATCTTTTTAGAAACAGAAAAACAACATATCACATGTCAAACTGTGTGGTTGATGTTTATCACATTGGACTTCAAGGAAACAAGGGTTTATATGGAATTGTGAGTGTAATCTGACCTGAATCACAATTCAAAATTTTATAAAAGCCTACTTATTCAATAAACAAGATGTTCTTACTTTCATTGCAAAGCCCGAAGGCATCATGTTCTTGGGCCATTCGAAGTCTGTGGAGTGAATACGGGTCCCAGATTCAATCAGGAGAACGGCTTTGCTGTCAGGCCTGAGACAACAATATGACTGAGTTATACACACTGACTGAAAGTGGTGGAATATAACTTAGTTTATTTAATCTAGTTCTGTACTTAAGTACAATTATGAGGTAAATATTAATATAAAATAGAAGAAACACTAAAATCCAATATATAGAGGTGTGTCCTATTTGTCCAATGTAGTAATAATGTCTGGTATTGATTTGGAGTCACTGGGTCACATGACATGGAAGCTATATCCTGCTGCTAACACTGGGTGAAATTGAGTAAAAACACGCCGCTGGATCAGGAGTGAATGTCTGTTGAATATCCAACTTAAGACTAACTTCACCGCTGTGCCTACTACTCACAGTTTTGAATGCAGGACTTTTATTTGTAATGGAGTATTTTATATTGCTACTTAAGAGCTTCATGCAATATGAAACACCATTACAGAGAAACTTTTAGAGACAACTTTTCAAACTGTCCTTACTTTTGTAGACGGATGAGATACGTTTTATTGTCGATGTCATACACGTTGTTTACTCTCATGCCAATGTAGCTGTGAAAGAAAGAGGCAAAATAAATGAATGGCAACATCTGCAGACAAATTGACGATGTTAGCTTAGCAGCCCAGCTAGAGGCAATAACACATATCACATACTTGGCATTGATCTCGGCAACAACTGCCCTGATATCCACAGTGGCGAATCTTGTTTTCATGGTAACCTAACGGCTGGCTACAATTTAAAAAAAGAAAGGTAAACACTGAGGCAAATTACAAATTACATTTCTAGTGAAACATCAGCAAGGAAAGAGGCAAACATGCAGGGAACTGCTGAACATGCGCACAAATTGGTTGTTTTTACGGAAGCCGACGTGGAGCAAAAATGAACAGGTCCACGCCTTTTAAACACACTAGACGTTAGTGAATAGAATGCATTGATTGTGTATGGGATGCACTGGTGCCTGGTAACCTTATGCTATTACATGAATGCAGTGGACCAGCCGCTGTGCTCTTGCAGGGACTGTTTCTAGATATTATTAAGCTCATGGTAGGCTCTTTGGCATTAAATGTGCACTAATGATGCACTACTCAAACTGGCTTATTGGCGTGAAACACAGGGCAAGCCTTCGAAATGCATGCAAAACACCACCTAACACCGACTGGAACAATAGAGGAAACGTTGTGGACGTGCAGAACAACAATCCGCAGCCTAATGGAAAGACATCCGAGCGAATGGTCACCACCCACCTCTGGAAAAAAGGTAAGAACGTGAATTATGCAGCTGTAAAGACGTTAAATATCTGGGCCTGCAGCGAATAATTCTGCTTGACTGGCATTTTTTCATACATGGCAGGGCATATTCTGCTGCGTTGTTGCTCTTAATTCAAAATATTTTCAGTGGTGCGGCCAGAGAGAGTCAAACATTCAGCCGGAGTTTCTAGTTTCCTCCTCAGGTCAGAGTGGAGGGCGAAGGCGTGCTCCGTTACCAAGGCGACGGTCAGCTAACAGGGCTTGCTAGCGGGGCTAGGCTAGCACCCGTAAGACGAGTTTCGTGTCCTTTTGACACCGTTAGAAAACTCGTACATTTTCAAATTTCAAAATCTCACATTGGAAATGTACTGTCCAAATACGTATGTTATGGATATTCGACTTACGTGCGGCGGCTAAGACTCAAAGGAATAGAAATGCATTGTAAGTTGAGAGTTAACGGCTGAGCAGAGTGACGAAAGGTCTGACAGGCGGTCGCACGTAGTTGAGGTTTCTCTCCAAAGATTTCTTTCTCGTGTTTGCTAGCTATTTTAACCTTTAGGAGTAGCGAGCCGTGGCGTCATTGTGTCTCGTACGCAAATACCTGAACACGTACTTGATTTTGACCGTAATATCCTTTATAATAATGTTTTTATTCACCTTGTTTTCCATTTAGGCTAACGCTTAGTTTTTTTTAGTTTTAATCAGTTAGTGAAAATAGTGTCATTAACTGGTTACTCTTCCAAATGTAGTGTGGAGGTCTGGCAGTAACACAAAGAGAATACATTTGGTCAAAACCAGAAGTGGACGGGTCACAGTATTTGGTGCAAGGACAGTTTTGTTTGTTAACATTTAAAGGCAAAATCCACATTAAAACACCGCTTATTCTGCTTTTTCAATGTTTTTGGACAACCCAGACAACTGTCTCTCTAAACTGATTGGTCAGTCTATCCTTGATATGAAACAATTTTGATCTTTTAAGTAAATTTTCAAGCAAAATCTAAAAAAAATCTAAAAATGTGCTCCTTTCTTGGATTAACCAAGAAAAATAATCAGCAGATAATTAAAATAATTATTAGTTGCAGGCCTATTTCTATTATCTTTTGAAGTATTTTGTCAGAATAAGTCTTATGTTAATGTAGAGGTGTAATCTGTAATCTATTAGTCAAACTACTGAAAATTCAAGATTTTTTTTTTTAACCAAAAATGTCAAATACACTGGTACCTATCTCTAAAATTGTAATATTTGTTTATTTACTGCTTTCCTTAGTCTTCTATGATAGTAAACTGAATTTCTTTGGGTTTTGGACTGTTAGTCGGACAAAACAAGACATTTAAATATGTCAACTTGGGTTCTGAGAAATGAAGATGGTCATTTTTCATTACTTTTATTATTATTTTACTGTCTATGGAAAATTTTCAACTGATATTCAATAGTAATATTATAGAAATGTGTTCATGCAAAATGTTCCCTTTTATCAGTCTTTGCCTTTGTTTTTGATCGTTCTGCAGGCTACAAAGTCATCAAGAAAATCGGGGAGGGCACATTTTCAGAGGTGGTGAAAACTCAGAGTCTGAAAGATGGGAAGTTCTACGCATGTAAAACCATGAAGCAGACAATTAACAGGTATGTATTCTGCAACAAACTGTTGCCCTGTGCTCAGGCAACCAGCGGTGCATTTTTACCATACTCTGTTGGTATGTATGTATGGACCCTTGAAACTTGAGTCAGCAGCTTGACACCCCCTTTGCCTTAAGTATCCTATTAGATGTCAGCTTACTCCGCCTTTGACCTTGTAGTAATGAGGTTACAATAGACTGCTTGAAATGTGAGTTGTCAGTCCACTGGTTTTTAACACTGACTCTGCCCTTTAAATCTGTGCAACCATTTATCTTGTTATTTATGCATAATGTTACTGTCATATAAAGCTGTGAAAATGAAATTGATCCAGTGGCCCTCATTCTCACAGCACAATTTTTCAGCTGAAGTAAGCAGATATGCAATTTGACTATAAAAGTAAGTATATTATATGTATACAGCTGTCAAATTAAATATACAAATGTCATCTGTTCTCTGTCATCAAGTCTGGAGCAGGCCAACAACCTGCGGGAAGTCCAGGCAATGAAGAGACTGAGCCCACATGCAAATATCATCCAGCTACATGAACTGATTTTGTGAGTACTGGAGTGTTGTCTATTATGGAGTCATTGTATTGCCTCAAGCTAGTTTTCACGTGGCATGTCATATTAATCTAATACAATGTTGCAGTGACAAAGAAACTGGAACTGTTTCTTTGATTTGTGAGCTGATGGAGATGAACATCTTTGAGTTCATACAAGGTAAGTCTGCAAGTATGACATGTATGAGCATATAATAAATCATTATAAGGGTGAAGTGGAGCTGGAAAGATGTAGATGTAGTCTTTCTGTGAAGGTTTGGGTGAATTATGGGCTGATGTCGGTTCTTCATTCCTTGCAGGAAGAGAAACGCCACTGCCTGACCATACAGTAAAGAACTACATGTACCAGCTTTGCAGGTCACTTGAACATATGCACAGGTAATTATTAAAAATGGTCAAATAAAACACAACATAAAGTATGTTGAGATTGTCTTCCCCCATCTTCTTCTTCTTTTTTTTTTTTTTTTACAGCTGTGGGATCTTTCACAGAGATGTGAAGCCAGAAAACATTCTCATCAAAGTGAGCACCATTATCATAATTTGCTTTACACAAACGTAACAGTGGCAATCTGATTTTGAGTCATACACACTTTTGAAATTATTTTGTACAACTTTTGCAGCAAAATGGTTTGAAGCTCGGCGACTTTGGCTCATGTCGGAGCGTGTACTCCAAGCCCCCGCACACAGAGTACATCTCCACACGCTGGTACAGAGCCCCAGAGTGCCTCCTCACTGATGGGTACTACAGTTTAAAGATGGACATGTGGAGTGCCGGTTGTGTCTTCTTTGAGATCATGAGGTACCTCTGCAGGGGAAGGGCACAACATTTCATCCGTAGTACCTAAATACGACAACAGTTCACAAGTACATGAGACAGGACAATTACATGTACAATTCCAATGATACCAATGTCTGCATTCAGTTTTCTTTCTTTGTTATTTGATCAATCCTGTCTGCCACCACAGGTATAAACAAACGTCAAACAAATGCTATGTAAATAGCTTTGTTGTAGCGGTCAAATTGTTGTATACCTGTGTTTCAGTTTGAATCCTCTCTTCCCTGGAACCAATGAGTTGGACCAGGTTGCCAAGATCCACGATGTGTTGGGGACACCAGATGAAAGTATCCTCCACAAGTTCAAGCAGTAGGTGTTCCGCCTCAAATATGTAGTTGTAGTTGTAGTAGAGTGTGTGTCTTTGTTACAGAAGATGTACACATAGTAAATATCTCATTTTTATGTGGTTAGAAAACAAAACTTCTCATGGTTTCTTAATGTATGGCAGGTCTAGGGCGATGCAGTTCAACTTCCCCCCTAAAAAAGGCACCGGTATCTCGCGGTTAGTCCCGAGCTGCCCGGCTCCAGCTCTGTCACTGCTCTATCAGATGCTCGCCTATGACCCTGATGAACGCATCACTGCAGAAACAGCCCTGCGTCACACATACTTTAGGGAAATCAGGTAAACCATGCAAATAAGATTAATAAGAATTCATGACCTTTTTTAATCAAATTTGCATGACAACGTTGCACGGTTTGTTGGTAAGACAAACTGTGGAAGGACTTTAATTTTAAATAATCATATCCTGACATTTGTAATAGAAGTCTTGTTTTTTTCTCCCAGGCTGGCAGAGAAGAAAGCCGAGACTCTTCACAGACTTTCTGGGACTATGGATGGAATAGAGAGTGGTGGGACTCACAACTCCTTAGACCACATCTGGCGCCCAACCAGACTTGGCAAACAGCTGAGGGGAAGACACACAAGGCAAACCCCTTTGATGAGCGTAAGTCTAACTTCTACTGGTCAATGTTAAAGTCAAATGAAGTGAAATGTCCAAAGCACACAAGTCCAAATAAATATGAATACAACTGGTACTATCTGATACTTTCTCCCTGTTCAGCACAATATGAAGCATGTAGCAGAGCCCCTCATCAGACGGAACGTCCCTCATTATCCTGCAGAGCTGCCCAAGCTCAACATGGTTGTACCGGGACCACAGATCTCCTTCCCAGTCTCCACTATCCCTGCATTTACTGTCACCCACCGAGGCACACTGCCAACCATCACGTCGAAAAAGTGCCAGTCACGGTTGGCCAAGGTAAACACAGGAGTGCTGCTGCATAGACATCAGGCTTTTTACATTTTTGAATCATTCAGTAATTTAGGCCTCCTGGGAGTCGCATCTACAAAGGGCACTGTAGAAATTAAGTAAAACACAGCTGACAGGTTTGTTTTAACGTCAGATTAATATAACCAAACAATTCAGGCTGCATTTCTTCTCTTCACAGCCTCGGGATGAGTCACACCGCGCAGCGTTCAAGACCTACTACATGCCACCTCTGGACAGGAAACATGGAGGCTACTGAGAGCCAAAAACACTTCAACATTTAATTAAAAATTGCCTCTTAAAACAGGATAGACCTGATAAACAGGTTGTTGAGAGGACAATGTTTGGACAGACCTGATGTTGAAATCTGTAAAGCAACACAGACATGTTTGAGAAAAAAAATGCAACGAAGACCGCCAAGCCTGTCATCTTGCCAGTTATGACTGCTACATCAAACTGTTTAACCCTCAATGTAATGATGAAGTTCAATGTAATCTCTCCACAAACAATATTAGTCTGTCATATTAATGTTGGATTGAGAGTGTGTAGTTTAGTTATGAACTCAGTTTTACTTGACCTAGTCGAGTGTTACATGTTTACAACGGTTTAGAAATATACTTCAGTCTGAGCCTATTACACAAGCTAAGCAATACGATATTTGACAAGTGAAGAGCTGTTTACCATAGGTGAATTAAATGGTGTAACTTATTTGATGAGGAACATGGTCAGTGCCTTTAAAAAGTAGTCACACTCCTTAGACTTGTTCTGGTTGTATTATTTTACAGCTTTGAATTACAAATGATTGAATAAGCCTTTTTTACATGGATCAACAGAAAAATACATTAATGTCAAAGTTTCTACAAACTGATCTAAATTAAGTGCAAATACAAAACACAAAATATGTGCAGGTATTCATCACTCTTTGCCACCCTAAAATATCACCAATATTTTGTAGAAGTTTAAATAATAAGTTGAATGAGATCACCTGTATTAACAGCTGGTTAGTCGATGTCCTGGTAAAAACTAGATCATGAAGACAAAGACACATTTCAAACAAATCTCCAGAAAGGAGACTGAAAAGTTTAATTCTGGGATAGGATACGAGAACATTTCAAACTACACTGGAGTATGTTAATGTCTTGGAAGAGCCAAGTCAGAGTCCAGACCTAAATACAGTCCAGAATTTGTGGCAGGACTTGAAAATTGCTGTTGCAGTCTTGCAAAGAAGGCAGACATGTTCAAATACTACACATAGCGGCTTTAATTAATCAGCTGGGATTCAAATATGAAAAAGTCCAAGGGCGGGGTTGAACACTTTTTATAGACTCTCTTTTCAATAGCTGTGAATGAACTCTTCGGGACAAACTGATTTGTAGGGCAACAGTGTTCCTGTGCAAAAACATTCACATTAAGTGCT
Source organism: Macquaria ambigua (assembly GCA_008360985.2). NCBI lineage: Eukaryota > Metazoa > Chordata > Actinopteri > Centrarchiformes > Percichthyidae > Macquaria > Macquaria ambigua. Next base: position 250,270 of record VMKM01000321.1, read on the forward strand.
TTGCAATTATTCTAAGCCACAGCACTGTCTTTGGAGAACTATTTTAAAGGCACATTCCATAATCCAACTGTAATGTAAATAAATAGCCCCCTGCGGGCAACAAAACACAGAACTGGAACAGTTAACAAAAAATGACTTTCCTTTGAGATCCATTGTATGTAAAAACATCTGTATTTGCAGCTCGGGCTTTAAGAAAGTACCAAATCATTTTTTAATGCTTTGTTTAGAATGTAGCTCAGCCAGTCCTCTCATTTGAAGCATTGTGGCTTAAAAAAGTACCATTTCATTCAGAGCTGTGAGCTCATTAAAACGGACTGTGACCCAGTCTGCACTTCATTGTGTTGGTTGTAACGCATAATCAGATTTTAAAAAAGTGAACTATCATTTGTATGTTATTAACCTGCATTACAAATACTTACATCTCTTATATAATGTCTGTATAACCTGCTGACACAAAAATGTTAAGAGAACACATTTAATGAGATCCTGATTTCTTTTTAATGAATAATAAAGTTGGAAATGTAAAATATTATCCACTTCAAAAATATATTTGCTTCACCGACCTTCTGTCTAGTGTAGGGGTCACTGGACTCTTCATGGCATCAACAATGTTTGGTTATCATCACACAAAAATAAAGTACATGAATACTGCAGTAGTGTGAAATGGGAAAGACTCCTTGGTTGAATCTTGAGTTTCTTATGTGATATCTTTCATGTGGCTTTTGTTTCATTTCTTTTAAGGAGAAAATCGGAGAATATAAAAGTTCCGTGTTTTCTTCTCAAAGTATTTTTTGTGACTGAACCATAAAGAAAGCTTGTATCAAGTCTTTTGAGATTCAATCGTTGACTGCGATACTTCCTGAGCTTCATAGACTTCCACACTTGACAGCTTCTTTCATGCAACTTCGGCACTTTTTTGACAATGTAAAGCAATTTCCACGCTTTGCAGCTTTGTTATGTAAATACAGTACATGTGGGTGAACAAAAAAAAGAACGGAAAACGGTGTATTCAAGATTATTTTAATATTATTAATATGTATACTTTAGGCTTTAGAAATATAACTATCAATGACAAAACTTCCACTGGAGTAATGGTAGTTTGCTTAGGCCCCCATCAAATCAATTAATTACAATATACACATTATGATACAGAGCAGATTTGAATCTGAAATAATATTAAAATAAATGCTCAATAGATAAAGGTTTTAATAGTTTTTATCATTTTCTTCACCTACTGTATTAGCCATCTGTGAGTTCTGAGCACACCCAAAAATGTAAAGCCATTTTCTTCTAATAAACTAATTTAAGTGCAAACTATTTTTTTTTCTTTAAAAAGACTATGATTGCAGCATCCAGCTTTATAGATTTAGATTTCAAGATTGAGGATGTTAAAGCCGAGTGCAACAAGGCAGTCCTCAACCCTCTTTTTTTTTTTTTGTTCCATTAGAGTAGTTATAAAAACAAACAACAAAATAACTAACAAAATCAGTGCAAAGTCATTGATGGAGAGATTCTACTCCAGAAAAGACAGAAGTGGTGGGTGAATGTGGATGGATGCAAAAATTTCAGATGCTCACGCACTTGGTCATAAAAAGGATAGTTCACCCAAAATTCATATTTCAGTCAGTAACCCTGAGCTGAGACCAGGCTACACCACAAGGTCAAAAAAGGGGTACGCACAGATTCTGAAAATTAAATGAACTATCCCTTTAATCTCAAGCCACAATTGTCTGGTTTGCATCTAACGAAGCCAAGCTTTATTTCCAGAGGGGACAACAGTCTGATGAGATCTGACATGAAAGAAAAGATTTTTTAAAAATCTAAAATGTGTTAAAAATCCAGAGAACAACAGTACATTAGCGCAAAACAGTCCACAATTGCACCACACCTTTTCTTGCTTCATTCCTCCACTAGGTCAAGTGAGTGATAAACGAAAAGAACAAAAAAGCCATTAACAAAATCAGGGGGGGAGGGAAGGGAGGGGTATAAAAGAAAAGGAAAACTTGCAATGCTTGCAGGGTGAAGAGCAGCATCAGACTCTGGGTTGCAGGGTTCTTTAGCAGCAGAAATATTGTGGCTATACTACTGTTCCACTGGGAGAGCTGGCTTGGTTTTGGGATGACAATAAACCCTGGAAAAAGGAAAACAAGGAGATTTGCATTGGGAAAGTTCACATACTGTAGCAAAAAAATCAAGCAACAAATAGCTCATTAAAAATTAGCCTCTTCTTTCCACATCCCGGTCCCCTGCATTTAATTAAAAGCCTGTGCACAGCAGTCAAAGTGGAGGACAAGAGTACAGTGTAAGACTAATGGCGTCTTTGAGAGGTTTGCGTGATCAAGGCACTTCTGATTTACATGTTTTTCCAAAAGGCTTTTTTAACCTCTTGATCTGACCTTCAAAAGCATTTTTGTCTTTTTTTTTAACAGGGCAAACTTGCCAAACTGTTAAGCATTACATTTTTATTGCACTTCAGCTATTACACACTAAACTCTTAACCATAAACAAATAGGTTTGTTTGAACTTCTTCCCTATTACTGAATACTAATTGCACCTTCCAGAAGACTGTCCTCAACCAGTGCATTTTCCAATCCACTTTTTTTGGTTTGCATTAATCAGAATTTATACAATTTATATCTGCTCCATTTTCTCACCCAGAAGACACTAGTGTACTCCTCAATATCTTGGTACAGTTTGTGTTCTTATTTTTACTTAAGAGAGGTTGGATGAAATTTCAAGGGTATTTTTGTCTCTAGCACTCGTTAACATCAGACTCCAGGCTATCATGTGCCTCGTTCTGGCAAAATCTCTCAAAACACAGACAAAAGGGAAGTATACAAGGGTGTATACACTTATTAAGCTGTAAGCATGTGAGAAACTGCAGAGATTCTTTGGGCAAATACACAGCAATTTGCATAAAAGCTGAAATGTGAGAGTGTATGCAGATGACTTCTTGGCTATGCTGCTATGCATTGTGGGATGATTATGATGGACCAATGAACACACTTCATATGGATTAACGTCTTCTTTCCCCTCACAGGTCTACACAGGAAATCCTCCTTATCAAAATGTATTATATAACCAGACTTAATATTTTCATAGCATTGGTTATATGTGAAACTTAGGCATAATAGGTATTTCATTGGAAAGCAGATTAAACAAAGTCTGATATGTTACTTGACTGCCTGCAGAGAGTGACAATCTGACTATAAAAGCTAAAAATGCTTTTCCAAATGTCCATAGTTTATTTTATTCTCTCAGAATATGTCTTGATTTTTAGTTCCAGCCCACCAACTGATTTTCGGCCAGCTAAACATTGACAGACATACTATTATCACTTCAATTTTCCCCCACATTTCCTGCATTAAAAAGAACTTACCACTTTGCCTGGCCTCGCCCATGTGCAAATAAATCCCTCCTGACAAGCAGTCACTAAACAGTCCTCTAAAAATATGAGTACAGTCAGTCTCTCGTGTGCTATCTTTTTACAGATGAGGGGCTCAAGGAGGGGCACATCCTCCATGCGCGGGCACAGCAGAGTGCCCAGAGTCTTTGCGGGGTCTGTTTTGGTTTTTGTCAGCATGTTGAGTTTGTCGCTGCTCTTGCTGCTGATGTGACCCATGCTGTGGTTGCGTTTGTGGTCCTTCTCGTGGTGGCGCTCCTTCCGATCATGGAGTGACAGTGTGGCAAACTTACTCACACCTGTAGCGATGGCACTGTCCATAATACCACTGCCAATGCCGCCACCGCCACCACCACCACCACCACTGCCAGCCTTGTTGGTATTGTTTGCCGTTGTTGTGGTGCCGGCTGAATGGGGTAGGCTGTTGGAGCGTGGTAATGTAGTAGAGAGGGAATTAATGCCAGGAGTATTGGCACCACTGTTGTTTCCATTAGTAGTGTTACTAGAGGTGTTAGTGATTATTGTAGCACCCGCAGGGGGGCTGGTAGCATTCATCACGTTAGTGTGTGTTCGTGTCCGTGAGAGCGGAAGATGGGGGAAAAGGATGTCCTCAGTGAGGTCCCATAGGCACAGCTGAGTGTCCTGGCCCACTGAGCCAAACCGGTATGTGACACTAACAGGCCGGCTGTCCGTGGAGTTGCGCTTGGAGAGTCGAGACTGCGTACTGTTGGCCCGGTCTCGTCCAAAGTGGATCATCTGATCCTGGAAGTCCTCATCGCTGCCACTGAACTCCATTGGGTCACTCTCTTCCACACTGGTGGTGTAATGGTCAAATGCCACCACACTCACCCATGACTTGTGTCCGTGACCTCGGGCGATGACTCTGCAGTCCAAGAACGACCACACAGTCACTAAATCGTCCTCTCCACCTGCAACTATGTACTTTCCGTCAGGGCTCCAGCACACACACAACAAGCCACCAAAGTAGCTCTTCATGGTGCCATGAAGCTCAACTGCGTCAAAGTTGAAGACCCGTAGGAAGCCGTCTTGGCTAACACAGGCTAGGAACTTCCCATCTGGAGAGAAAGCAAACTCATTCAGAGCCCCCTCACCCACTGTCCATTTAAGGAGAGGATTCCGCGTGGATTTACTCTTACAAGTGTGTACAGAGTAGTTCTCTCCCTGTTTAAGCAGCTGGTAGTGTGGTGCTGTGGTGCCACAAGTATGCTCCACATTGTACAGGTACATATTCCCACTGGCATGAGAGACCAGAAACAGACTCTCGGAGCCTGGCACCCATTTCACGCATGTTACTCTGGACTTGTCTATTAGTCTCTGGCAGGAGAGAAGGAAGGTTGAGGTTTGAGAGGCAGACAAGGGAGAAGAGAGCAGAGGAAGAAAGGGAGAGGGAAGAAAATTATGTCAGTGCAGTATCATCAAGAAATCAATATTCTGAACATGTTGCAAGTCTTACACTTTCACCTAGAATACTTAATACTTGTCCTAGGCCACTTGGTCTTATTCTTCTCCTTTAAACACATTATACTTTTTTTCATTTAGATGCTTTAAATCCTCTACATAAGAAGGTGGAAGAGTTTACTACAAGGGTACATAAGAAAATGACAGTACAGTTGAAGAGATACACCTAAACAGCATTTTAGACTTTATATGAGAGATCATTTTTACACAACCCAATCTGTTGTGAGTTGTAGATTAACTAATGGTTCTCCTGTGGAGTACTGGTTCATTCATCTCTGTGGGATTGGATAAGATGCAACAAAAATAAATAGCCTTTCACTCGCAAAAGCAGAAAAAAAAAAACATGCAGATGTCTGTCTGACAACAAGCTCAACATAAACAGTACTACAAAAATTAAACTGTGAAAATCCACTGCTTCTCCCAATTTTTCCTCTACTGACCAGCACCTACTACTTGTGGAAAACGCTGTACACAGAACACTTAGTAATCTAACCTCTGTCCTTCAGGGACCTACCTCCTCATTGAAGAGCTTGCTTGTTTCCTTCTTGATGGGGTCAATGAGCTGTACCTGTCCTGCTGAGAAACCCACCAACAAGGACACACTCTCTGCTGTAGCTGTGAGATGGTTGAAGTCATGACAGGTGGGTTGCGTTCCCTTGTAGATGCGCTTGTCTATGGGCTTGCTCAGGTCAGCAGCCTGAAGAGAGAAAGCATGAACACACATGAAGTGAGTGCAGTAACCTTTAAATATCTAAAAATGACTTGCACTTTGAGGCATGACAAAGGCTACTGTTGGTCAAACTGTCAGTAATAAACCATTTGAGCTGAGTGTGCAGTTATATTGCTTTTTTCCTGTGCTTCATCTCAAACACACAGACACTGGATTTAGAGGAGCTGAAAGGACAATGTTAATTAATTCCACTGATTTGGAAGAAGACGCTCAATTTGGTCAAGGCCTATATTTCTATCAAGTGTCTGGCAACCAAAGAGAACAAGAAGTGGCATCTGATCACAAAATAGTTCTATATGACCTTTAGCAACACATTAAATAGCCGACAGTCACTGAGCAGAAATGAGGAAGAACAACTCAAATATACCGTTGTGTTTTTTTCTCTGTATATCGGTATATGCCAGCAATCATACTGTAGGATGTACAGTTTGTTTTCGATGTCAGGGAAACAGTATTTTACCGCTGTGAACAAAACACCCTGGGCATTTACTCTAGAAAATCAGCATAACAACAGTTCCATTTGTTAATGATTTACAGTTTACACTACTGGTAGAATGGAAAATTCTCTGAGTGTAAGATGATGACTCAATGGTTCCTCCACTACTGTTAGATGTGACATTGTTTGACATTTTGTCTCTCTAAGGCGAGACAGAAAAACACAGTCTTAATAGTAGTTTAAATCAGGAGTCTAGCCAAAAACACAGCTCTTATGCCCCACAACAGCACGCATGGTATTAGGTACTGCTTTGATGATTGAAATTATCAGCAAAAATGGTAGATAATAAGCCTATGTCAACAGTGGACTGGTGAAGAATTCTTTAAAGTAAGGAGGTTACGGATATACACATACAAGAAATAAGCAGGTCCTGCAGAGGTGCTAGATTTGTTAACTGCTTGCTGTAATATTTAACACTGTAGCCATGTATCTTTTCCAGAAAAACATAACAGAGAAGTAAAATTGCCAATCTCTTCCAGCTGCACCTTAGGAATGGGACAAATAATCATAAGGTGATGTAATGTGAACATTCTCTTGTGATATGTTATTGATAGACTGAAACCAAATATCATTGTTTTTATTAGGCATATGACTTATTTGCTTATGCCATAATACCATGTCATTTTACGTTTATGTTCTGTCTAACTTCAATTGCCAGGATTGACAAGAGTAGAATTACTATTATGCACTATTTTGTCTTTTTGCCTTTTACTACAAACTCTGTACTAGATATTCTGGAATTGTTCTAATTTCTGGTGGTTCAGCCTTTAGCCAGCTGTTTTACATTGGAATGGTGACACACATGACATGTTTCTATGTGAATAATAAAAAGGCTATGACACATTGCTTTAAGTTATAAGTCAACTGATTCCTGTCAACTTGTGACGTGAGGTCAGCTGTTAGCTGAGCCTGAAACCAATTTATGTAAGTTTAGTGACAAAATATATATGACTTTTGATGTCGCATGTGGCAGAGCCTGTATCACAATGCTCTTAAATGACAACAGCATGTTGTAGACAACATATTGTGATAGCGGTGGATAAAGAGTTATCACGTGATTCCCACTCGTTCTCCATCTTCTGTTTAACTAGAAAATCATCACATATTTGTCAGGACCCACCATCATCACCATGAGTTAATGAAGAAATTAAATGACTTATTTGTTAGTGACTGAACATCTAAGCAGAATATAAACATATACTATGGAGTGATAGAGCCTTCAGAGACGTTTATATCTTGTAATTACAGGTGGTTTACCAAAATATCTGCTCCATCAACTAGCTAACATTAGCATTTCCCAAGAAGCAGAACAAGTCAAGTTTGATTAGGTCATAGATTTTGTCCAGACACATCCCCAAGCTAAGAGGTGAGTGCCATTACATCAAAGGATGACGGCAGCAGTTAGCTTGCTAGCCAAATAATGTCCATATCCTACTGATTCGGCATCATTGTGATTTGTAAACACCTGCCAGTCAAAAGGCGTCGACAGGTGTTATGGGTGGCAACGTAGAACTGTCACTGTCATCACAAACTACAACCGTTACAGCAGCAATGTCAACCACGACAACTTAACTTAAATCAAAAAGGTCGACTTTACCCCTAGTAATCGTTATCACACCTCGCGAATCCGAGAGACGGACTGGGGACGGAATTTAGCCCCTGGCCTCGGAGTAGCTGCTGGCTTGCTAACGTTAGCCAGTTACGTTGGCTAGCTAACTAACGCTAGCAGGCTAGCTTCATCATAGCTTCAAGCTAACTAGCTACTTTCAAAGTCAAGCACCTGCTAGAGTTATTTAACACAGCCAACACAAGCCTGGAGTTCAACAACAGCTCAGACAGCAGTGATGTTTTTTAACATACAGTGTCACACATTTCCGTTGACATTAGCCGCGTTAGCACGCTACCTTTCTAACGCCTTTGTAAATGTAGAAGTACAGCTCACGGCCCACATTGAAACAGATCCTGTCGCCGTTGCCCGACTGGTCGTTGACGTTCACGAAGGAGACCTTGACGGGGTTGGAGCCTTGCGAGTTGAAAGGCACCCTGTTAGGACGGCTGTATTCGGAGTGAGTGAGGAGTTTATAGACGCCTTCCCGAGTGGTGAACTGAGTTTTAATTTCGTTCATCTCCTTCCCTCCTCCCTCCGCCGCCATCTTTGAAATTAACATTCATCCCTTTCCCCCAGGCCGGATCTTACGCAGGGAAGGGAGCGGGCCATAGAGCGGGCATTCCGACTCGCCCGTTCCCCCCAACGGTTCACCGGGGAACTGGTAGAGGAGGATACGATTTTAGAGTAACTAAGTTGTCACAACTAATTTCAAACCATATGTTACAAATAGTAGCTACATTTGGGAAAATAAACAGTTATACAATAGTAGGATATATTTTATGTTGGTGGTAAATTATATTCCTGCATTAGGTTATGTAAATGTTTAACCAAACGTTCGACATACATTTGAAGTCATTTACCGCTTCCTCGGCCTGTACAGATTTAAAAACTCTTTAAATACGTTTTACAATATATATATATATTAAAAACAGGCTTACAAGGTGGTCAAGATGAATTTAAATGCTGTAAAAACTGACATTTAGGCTGTCTTGCAGAATCAGCGACGTTAATGAGTTTTATTTTGAAAAACAAATATCACCGGACGTATTATTTTGTTAAAATCTTGAAATTGGCAAACTCACTGGCATTTTGAACGCGTGTCCATGCTGTTTGTCATGTGTAGACTGCTCACCTGTGGCCACACTTGGCTGCATCATATCAAAGGCACCTGTTACTCTGCAGGTTAATTAATCTACCAGTTTACCTACCTGACTAAACAACCACGACATCTTTTAAGTAGTTCACTTTATCGTGGTTTAAAAAGTTATACGCGCCAAATGTCATGGCATAGGAGCAGACGACAACTCTCACTTCCAGGTAAGTTATCAATTTTTGTCATAAAAAATGTTTGCAGAATTAAAAACATACCATATTGACGTTACATTTTGTAATATGTGCTGGATGGTACTCATTTCATATAGTATTTGTTTTCTTGAACATGGTATTCTGGAACTGCATGACTGAATTATATATATTGTGTAAGAAATGTGTATTTATTTTTGGTGTCTTGAATGTGCTTAAATGCATTATTGCACTACAAATTTAATGCAATTTTTTTCTCCAATTAGATCACAGTGATAGGCATGCACCCAACAACATGGACCAGCTTGCTTTCAAATACATGGTGAGATCAGTTAAGACACATTTCATCACCATATTGAGAGTGCTCTGGCCTCTTATCAGTTTGAAAATTCTAAATCACTTGCATTTAACTGTTTTCTTATTTTGACATATAAATGTGGACTGGGGTGACCTGCGTTTTTTTTTTTACAGGAGATGTGTAAAGTGGAGTCCAGCACCGATTCTGACTCCGAGATCAGTCCAAGATGGTCGGACACTAGCACTATGGTATTGCTTTATTTGTGAATGTGAACACACACAATAAGCACAAATGGATAAGTGACAATGTAAACTTATATAGTATACATATATTTTAAATGGCTTAAAAAGAGATTACGCCCAGTGCCAGACTTAGAACATTTTTCATTTGATAGTTTAATGATTTTCTTTTTTAATGGGATCAATTGAGTTTCTTATCTTGGCACCACCACAGGACACTGCACACATACACAACTTACTACATCTGCAGTCTTGTCTTTTGTGGTCTCAGTAACATCATTTAGGAAGGGCACACTGGGATGGGCTCCAACATGCATTGAGGTTTTTAATTTATAAATGAATTACTGTCTTGTCGATGCAAAAAAAATCACTGAATTCCTCGTTGATCAGGGATGTGTGAGCAGTGCACCAGAGAGTGGGACTTTTCGGCGGACATTGCCATTAACACGCAAGCCAGCAGGAAGACATGGCTGTTATTCTTTGGTAAGCATTCTCCTTTCTCTAATCCATTCATTTCTGCTGCAAAAGCATCCCGCTGTTCTGTGTGTTTATGAATGAATGCATTTGGACTCGTGATTGTAGTTTTTGGACCCATATGACGGGAGCTCTGAGGATTCTGATGAGTCAAACGTCAACGTTGGTGTCTCCAGCAGGCGAACGAGGCAGCAGGGAAAAGGTGGAGGAGGAGGCTGTCGGTTCTCAGGCAGGAGCAGGAGGTTTATCCTTCATCACCCTGCCTCTGTTGCCCTCAGAGAAGTGGTGACAAATGGGATGAGAGATGCTGTAACAGAGCAGCAACATCTTCTGGATGTCCAGATGAAATGTGGGAGTGAATCTGAGCTATGGGTCTGTGAGCTTGATATTCTGCCCTCCCACAGTGACCGGGGTGGTTGTAGAGATCCTAAAGAGGAAATGGCCAATGATTCATCAATGCACACCCAAACCATGGATATAGAATTGCATTGCAAATTTGATGATTCAGGCTTGCACGCTATAAGATCGTCCACACCTCAAACATCTGGACCTGTCACCCCAGTGGAAGGGAGTGCATCCCAGATGCTGGATAGTTCCTCTGAGAGATCCCCCAGATCTCCTTACAAGAGAAAGCTGGGTTTCCTTGGAGCAGAAGTACCAGAGCTGGGGCGAAGAAAGAGGCAGTGTGTCAACATGGAGGACTAACGAGAGAAAATACTATAAATAGTTACTTGGCAATGCACTTTGTTTACTCATGTATAGATAAATTGGTGTAGAGACCTGAGGGTTTATTTGTTCTACCTCCAGTTATTTTGAGTGTCTCACAGTGTTACATATTGTGCTGATTGTCTCTTTGAGCAATTATGATTTTTGTTGGGAAAATTACCATAGTAGCCTGGGTCTCTAATAGACCTAAGTACAACCTATGCACTGGCAATGAAGAAACTGTACATTGCATTACATTCCAGACCAATAAAAGAAAAAACACCTTTCAAAAAGAAAATTAAAACATGTTTTTTTTTGTCCACTTAACCTAAATAAGTATCTACTGCCACACTGAATAGTACAGTTTGAGCACCTTCTGATGCAAGTGAAGCACCAAAATCTAATTTTGTTAAAATGACGAGGTGTTAAAAGCTTGACTCTGTACAAATTAATCTAAATAAGAGAAAAATATATAGATTGCATAACTATTCACCAGTTTCAAGCATTGTACATACAAAGGCTGTGTAAATTCCTCTTGGAAGAAAATATTGTACCTATATTTTAAAATTGGGACAAATTAAAAACGCAACAACTTGTGTGTGATGATGTATTCCATGTTTTTGTTGCAAACAAGAACCTAAACCTCATATCCTTCCTCTTCCTTCTCACACTAGTGTTGTGAAATTTCTTATTTGTATTTTTCTTAATAGCTTGCAGAGTTATCTAGTTTCATTTCCTTATTTATTGGTTATCTACTTTTATTCAAAAATAAAATACAAGTTTATCCCTCCAACCAGCAGGTGGCAGTCTTTTTATATCATTTTGCCTTACGGGTTGTTTTCTAGTTAGTGAAGCCTTCAGTGTTTTTGCCTAAAGGTTTGGATGATGAGTTGATAAAATGTGTTGTGACTGTCAAGACAGTGACGGAGGGCAGGAACTGAAGTTCAGCACAAAGTTAACATCCACCACCATGTGCACTTTGGTACTCAGCATCTGTGCCGAAGTATCACCATGTCCAGAGGTCAGGATATTATCTAGAATCTGGGCTGGGCTAAAACAAGAGACGTTCTTCTCCTCTGCAAATTCATATGAAAACCTTTGGGTACATTCTCTGTGATACTGTCCGCTATCCAGTTTGCTGAACTTAATTTATAGAAGACAAGAGTGGGATTCCCCTCAGAAGTATCTTTAACAGTGACAAAGGTCATCTAGTCAAACCAAAATAGGTTAACACACATTTCAATTAGGACAATCTGTTTCCTTGTTTATGATGTCAACAACAACCAAGTTGTGAAGTCTGTCAGACTGATGACAAGTGAATTTGAGAGATTGACAGAGTGCATAGACAATACTGAGAATTGAAGTCTCTAAGACAGGAATAATCAAAAATCTTCCATAGTCTGAGGATCCGGATATTTAAATGCTGATGACTTTCAAGAGCTATGCAAGCCTCAATCCCTTATTCTCATATCAGAATTAATGTAATTATTGAAATGGTTTAGATGGATGCATTTGAAGGTCCCCCTTGTATTGTATTTCAGAAGTGACACAGCCAAATGCCACATATGATATTTACTTTAAAATAGAACATTTACTAGTACACAAAGACCACACTGAAGAATTAATGCAGTTCATTTCAACAAGCTTTATTGGGTCTAAAAACATACCAGTTCTTTCATAATAAAAACTTACTTTCAACTTTCCTTGTCCACATTTCATTTTCTCTTCATTTACCATCTGACAACATTCCCTTCACCTTCTAAGACACTTTCCAAAAACACTAAGAATGGGTACATGCACATTACTGCTCCACAAATGTTTCTAACTGCATTTTATATTGGAATGCAACAACTACTTTTTAAATGGTGGTTGAATATAAGTGATTACATGTGGTTTAATAATCAAGACTCTCTGGTCTTCAGGAATGTTTCATCTACTCTGTGCACAGGACAGCAACTCCACGCTCATAGAAGCTATGTGGATCTTCCTTGGTGGCAATGTCAAAGTCAACAGTGAAGATGAGGTCAGACCTGGTGAAGTTCAGGTACACGGGCAGAGTCACCTGCAACGAGAAGAAATGGTACATGTGATGAGTGCTTCTGGCCAAAATAATTTAATGGCATCAGTAGAATTTTTTTATCGTCTGACTGTGTAGATTATTAGAAAGATGAAAAGGTTTGTATGGTGTATGCATATCTTGTTCATACCATGTGTCTCTTCTCAGCGTTGCTTTGCTTGATCCAGCGGAGCTGAGTGAGAGGCAGCTCAGTGGAGATGGAGGTGGACAGAGACAGCTTGTTGTTGGCACAAGTAGATCCCTGCAGTTTCAGACCTGGGAGAAACAGTGACCATGTTCGACATCAGAACCTAAAACTAAATTTTGCAAATCTCCTACTATAATATATATATAATTTTATATTTATATTAGGACACAGTTATTTTGGTGACAGTCAACTGCATTCACAATTTCAAGAGTTGTGTGAGCATTTGGGTGCTACAGAATTAGTAGGACCTATCCTATACCTATCTTTTTTTTACTTTTTTTTCTTCAGACATACATGATCCCATGTATATGTGTATGTATTTTGCCAATTCAAATATACCTCAATTTGAACCTTGTTATGCAATTTGCACCATGCAACTCCTGACTACAGCAGATGACGTGCTGCTTGTCTGACCTTTGATGCCGAAGCTGCAGGCATCCAGTGCGGCACCCTGGGCGGTGGTGACATTGACCTCCAGACACAGCTCTTCCAGAGACCAGCTGTTGGCCTGGGCCACATACTGGCGGGTAGCTGTAATGTAAGCCTCTGGCACAAACAGGCTGCCGAGGCACACATGGATGTTCTGGAGGAGAGAAAATAACAGCACTGTGACTGGCTCTGTTAATTTTTTAGGAATATATCATACTAGAGAGTCACTGGTTGCTTGATTCCTGTACACAAACAGTTAACCAAACAGTACCTTCAGTTCCTTTGCACCCCCACTGGCAGCTCCCTGGGAGATCTGCTGCAGCTGTTTGATTCGCTCACTGAAGTCTGCCACCCACTGGATCACAGTCATGGCGGCTGGAACTGTGTACCGACACCAGCTGCGAGGGAGGATGCCTGTGGAGAAAGAAACACAGGTGTACACCAGTTCATCTTATTGGTCAAGACTGGCAATGAGGAATATTAAGTTTGCAGTGAATGTCCTATATTAATGAATCCGACTTCGTAAGCTAAACCTTTAAAAACATGAATAAATAAATAAAATAAGATTTTACCTTTAACAAGGTCGCTGATGAGTGTGCGCAGGTAGTTGGTCTGCTTCTTCTTGCCCTCGCACACCTGCACCACATCGGACAGATCCTGACGGACCTCCTGCAGCATCTTGCAACCCATCTTCACCTCACGCTCAAAGAACCGGAACAGTGGGTCCTGGTGTTTGTGTGTTTGGACAAAGAAGACAAGAAATCAAATACAGAAGCTTGGCAGATGCATCAATGACACAAAGAAAAGCATACTCAACACATATTCATCTGCTGAAATTCAAACTTGTGCTTCTAGTTCTTTTAATTCTACCTTGTTACCTCATGACTCAAGCACACACATTTAAAACATATCAAAACAACTGATCAACACAACAGTAATTGGCAAGGATGTTGTACAGCTTCTTGCAGAGAACACACAATGTTTTAGGCCTGTCCCCTGAAGTCTGCTTGCCAGCCACCATTCCTCTTATTTCTGCCATTACCTTGATGTTCTCCACTGTGCGTTTGAGTGGATTGACTGTTTGGGGCATGAGCTGCAGCCAGTTGGAGGCAGTGGTGTGGAGGGTCCTCATCCAGGCCGGCTGGGCATCAGATGTGGACGAAGCGCGCTCCTTCTTCTCCGTCTCATAGGCAAGGTCATCCTCATCCTCCAACATCTGCATTTTCAGCATCTTACCCATCATGTCAGTGCCTGCGCAGCCCGGGGGAGGGAGCGAGTGAGCGGGGAGGGAGGTGGAAGACAAGGCCATGGTGGGAGGTAGGGGGAGAAGAAATTAATAGTGGAACATAGAAAAACAGCTTACCTTGAGGGTGTGTTAATATAAGGTTTGTTTTATCAAAAAAAAAAAAAGGAGTTGTGCCAGACAAACAAATTAGGATGACACTGGGCAGGATAAAAGACACACAAGGCTTCAGGCAATATTTCCATTAAATGTAACATTCAACATAGTTCCCAAATGGATAAATTAACCGCATTCGTGACTGACCGGATCTGTAAAAGAAATGAACATAACCAATGTAGGGTAACAGGTTTGAGGGAGAAGCTAAGGGGTGGGAGTGAGGATGAAGGAGATGGGGAGTGTGGCAGGTGGTCTAAGGGGTGGGTGTTTGTAGGAGGCGTGGAAATCAAAATGACAAAACAGGGAGGGAGGATATGATTGAGGGGATGGGGAGGTGTGTGGCTGGATTGAATCCTAATCTGAGGGTAGGGTAGGGATAGTATCTTAGCAAAGCGACATGATGGCTGTGAAATACAGCTGCTGGAGGGTGAGGAGACACACATCCTTCCTTTGGGCAGAGCACCTTTTAAAGTACGATGGCTACGACTACAGCTAGGCTACAACTACACAGCTACACTTGTGTGACTACAATATATAAGAAAATAGGAGCTACTTGTGACACTATAGAAAACTAACTGGTGAAGTGAACCCATGAGAAGATGACAGAATAGCAGCGGGAGCACCCTCAACATATTCTTTGGACACACACACACACACACACACACACACACACACACACACACACACACACACAGTATTCTGCCCAAAGCAAAAACCTCTCGCTGCAATGAGACACCCTGTCAAAATAAAAGTAAAGACACTAGAATAGAGAGAGAGATGGTTAATGATCTGCCCTGTGGAAACATGAAATTTGATCAGATGAAATGAGGAAGAAGAATCAGGATGCGTTGTGGTCCAGTTACTGTGACAGAGCACCAGAGTACAGAGGATCGAGATGACCGGCTGTGACGTACCCTGAGTGGTGAGCAAGACCTTCTCAGCATTGCTAGGCAACCCGAGCCAAGATGGAGTCTGAGTGTCGGGAAGCATCTCTACCCAGTGCATGAACTCCTCACGCCTGTAACAAATCAAAATCATAAATCATTTTTAACTGGTTGAGGTCATCAGGAAAACATTCGTTCAATAATAATAAACTTTTGTCATTTTAAGAGCTGGAATACACTTGTGTGAGAAAAGCCACTACTGACCGAATTCCGTCAGGCATCTTGATGTCCTTGTGCCCGTCAACCTTGAGAGCCAGTTTGAACTCACTGTCGAAGCTTCCCTTGGTGAAGATGCGGTCCAGGAAGGTGTTGAGCAGACGCTGGTCAAACTCATTGTCAATGCGGCCGCCATAGATGGACTGGGCCATCAGGGTTTTCAGAGCAGCCCAGGGGATCTTGTCTGGTGCAATATTTTGACGACCCTGTGTGTGTGTAGACGTGTGACAAGGTTGTCATATAAATGTATGAGTTGCTCATATAATAAATAATAATAATAATAATAATAATAATAATACTTTCTATTGGCAACAAATAAATCTTGTGCTGACACATTCAAAGCACTGTATATGATTTCTGAAATAATCTCCAACCTTAGCAGTGTCGTCCAACCAGGTGTCAACGGTGTCACAGGCAGAGCGGAGGTCAGACTCTCCAAACTCATATTTCTTGGACCAGCCCAGTGGTGCATATCGCAGACGCTCCTGAATGACTGCATGGAACCAAGCCAGCAGGAAGTAGAGACGAGCACGCTCATTGGGAGCCTGCAGAAATATGGGAAAAAAGTCATTAAGAATGCAAATGTGGAAGAAGTGTGCAGACAGCATTGATGGTAATGATTAAGCTTTTGGTAGAAAAGTGTGAGTGTATGTTGGTCCAGAAGTCCAGATGAAGTCACCTTGCACATGCGAGCCACGGGGATGCTGCTGAAGGTTCTGAGCATGTTGGCCTTGACACCAGGAGGAGGCTCAAACACAAAGATACGACCAGCACGAAGCAGATTCACTGGCACCTAGTGGGAAAACACAGAACCACTTTGAGGAGTGAAAGAGAAAAGGAGCTTTGGGGCTGAAAGTGAGAATTAATTTACAGCTGTGTCTTGATAATCAAGATTATGAAATGTTGGAAATACTAAGAGTGATGTGGTTTACCTTGGGGTTGATCTCCATTGTCAGGAAAAGCCTGAAGCTGGAATGAGGCTGCATGGAGTGGAGCTTCTTTTCCAGCTGCATCAGCCATCCGGGGGCCAAGTGGACGTTCTCCAACATCACCCACCTGCAGGACAACAGTCAGGACCGTCAGTACAAACAAAACAAAATGTACATGCTAAGAAAATACACAGGAAAAAAAAACATTACCCACCTGCCAGACTTGACAGCAGTGTTGATGTCTCTGTCTGCCTTATTGAAGCCCTCAGCCGAACCTGTGGACAGCGTAAAAAACATAAACATTTATCAACAATATCCTCACTAAAACTTTTCACTTGAGGATATTATTTGTGTGTCAAGAGCATGAGCTTATTCCTTCCTTACCAATAGAGATGGAGGTGATTTGTTTGTTCTCCTCAGCAGCCAGATCTCTGACCAGGCCGCTGGCATCATAACCTGGTACAGAGCACATCAACACTGGAGTGCTGGGCTTCACCTACAGACACAAGAGAGGACAGCAGATTCAACAACACTGACAATGGAAAATGCCTCTGGAGAGAAAACAATTGAAGAAATATTGGTTACTACCTCGCTATCCACGATATTAGCCAGGTCAAGAGGCTGCTCGATAATGTTCATGAAGGTCTCTCCCAGCACCTTTGAGACAAAAATGTGCGACATGGCCAGCAGACGGTCGGGGCGGAAGGCCTCAATCAGCAACAGCTGGTGCACTGCCTGGCCAATGGAAGCTGAACAGGGAGCGGTACAGGGAAGAGGAAACAGGTCAGAGCAGGTCATGTCTACATAGAACATCAATTTTAAAATGAATCAATATTTAAATAAATATCTGCTTGGCCATGGAATATATAAATAATATACAAGTCTATATACTCACTGGACTGCTTCTCCTCTGACCACAGATAAGGAACAGACAGCTCTGGAGTGTTGCTCTCAATCCACATGAAGAATTGCTGAAGTAACAAAACAAAGCAAAGCGATAATGATCACTGATACAGTTTGTATTCAAAGAAAGTCGTTTATTAAGAGGTATGCTTATAAATACAAGTTTGTTCATGTGCAGCATAAGTGATACCAGATTGACAGTATCTGTCAATACCCACCTCATCAGCCTCAACTTTGTCCACCAAGTCGTTGAATGCCGGCAGGCGACTGAGGCGGACCATGGCCTCACTCTGGTCAGTGGTCAGACCTTTCACTTTGGGCAGTGACATGCCAGTCAGAACGATCTCCTTACTACGCAGGAAGTGCTGGAACTCTGCGTCATATGAAGGCTCACTGGGAAGACATGGATTGAAATTATTAAGATTTATGTTGTCTGATGTTTATGTTTTATGTAATACAACCACTGGTGGTACATTAGTGTAATACTGGCATCTTACCTGGTTATGCCCTTTAGGCTGATCTTAGCCAGCAGCATGGCGAAAGTGATGTGATCCTGGTGCAGCATACCTCTGGCTGCTCTGTTGAACACCACCTACATCCCGAAAAAGAGACATAAGCAAATTATGTCTATTCCTTCAATCATACCAACAAAGAAAAGGAACTTCTTGTTTTCAAAATGTGTGGTTCAAACCTGGAAGAGGTCCTTGGTGATGACATCAAGTCTCTGTGTATGATCGCTGATGCCCTTGAGGTTGGGGTTCTCATACAGCACCGTGTGGTAGGTATCCAGGAAAAAGTGAAGGGAGTACTGGTACAGGAAGTGCATCTGGAGCAAGACACAAAAAAATATTTGATTATTAAATAGTTACACAGCATAAAAAATATGATTGATAGTAGGTGTAATTTTGAGTTCTTAACTTCGTGTGCATGTGTGTTTAATGTGTTAGTGAGATGAAAAAAGAAAATCAATGGCCAAAAAAAGGATTGGGTGAAAGAACAAGTAAGATGTGTCCAGACCTGGTTGAGAGACTCCATGGTGAAGTAGATGCTACTGCAGGCGGAGGACAGAGACAGGTATTGCTGTGACACTGCCTCCACCTCTGCCATGACGATATCGGTCTCCTCCACCTTCCTGGTGACCTCAGCCGCCTCCTTCTTCAAGTTCTCCAGCGTGGTGATGATGGTGTCATCATCAAGGATGCGGCCTTTAACCTCATTGAGGGCCTGCAGCAGGGATTTTTCCAGCTGACGCAGACGCAGTTGGAACTCACCTACAAGAGACAGGAGGGCAGTTGTTGATCGGCTTTTATCATTTTACTGAATTCTTTCTGCACCGTGACTCGAACTCCAAATTATTTTGCATCCCTGTTAGTGTTCATTATTATCATCACCCCCAGCTGTGCCCTGTCATTGTGTTAGCACATGGGCCATTTTCTGTCTCACCCTGCAGTTTGAGGAGGTCGGAGCGTTTCTCATCCACATCAGGCCTCTCAGCCTTTAGGACCTCGTTGAGACACTGGCTCTGAAGGCTGCTGCGTGTCACAGTGAAGTTGACAAACGTAACACGAGAACACAAGTCTGGTGGGAACTCGACCTGCATACACAAGATTCACCATAACTTCTTTGTACAGTCATTTTAATGAGGGAAGTGAGGGACTTGGTTAATAGACTTATAACTTATTAAACTTAGTTAAATACTGTCTAATAATCTTACATCATCTATAGATTAAGCCTAAATGATCTATGAGTCTACTCACCGTTGGGTCTCGTGTAGAAAGGAAGATGACGAATGAAGGTGACAGATCGATGTCCTGGTCTCCCAGGGTGATGAGAACACGTCCTCCAGTCCTGCGGACTTCTCTGTTCAGTACCGGGTTTAGGATGGGGTCGTAACTTTCTACATCCTTAAAGGGCAGAAAAAGAATAAATGACTATAAATAAACAAGTCCTTGATTAATACAAGGGCCTTGGACAGTGAGCAAGTAGCAAGTACACAATAAAATGTTAGCAGTGTGAAGTAGCTGTTCATACCTGGACCAACAGTGGGTTTCCGAAACGCAAGGCACTCTCCAGGTTCTTCCTGAAGGCATCATCCAGGAAACTGGTTCTGGTGATCTTGCGGTCTTTGTACTCATTCATGATGAACTCAGTGGCTTGGCCTGATGGATCGATGATGAGCGGGTACCTAGAAAGGGCAGTGGTATAGAATAGATCAACATGGGAAGTGAAATCAACTCAATGCTAATTGATGCTCAGGAATGCTTTTCAACAGTGATAAAACCTAAAAACATTACAATGCCAGAAGAGAAAGATACTGACCTGTTGAACCTCTTGAGCATGATGGCGTTTTCAGTGCAGAGGTCATCAGCTGGGAGGGAGTTGGCTTGCCAGCGGAGCCGCTCGTCAGCATTGGACAGGTACTCAGTTCTGGCAATATCCGTACGGAACTGGGGGGAAAGAAATTCCACCAATGGAAGTTTAGAATAATACATAAAAAATATAAAATATGTGGTTGCGCATATGGTAGGGTAAGTGGTACATTTTAAGTCCTCAACATATGTGTTTGCCTTGAGACACATTTAAAACAACAACAATAGTCAAACTAAATTATCATATTAAAAGACCCAATCCATAATTGGTGTACAGCACCTTTAAATTCACAGAAGAGTTCTTCTGTGCATTCCTGATCAATAAGTGTGCTTAGGTGTACATTTGTTGTCTTGTGTCAATGAACACAGGAACTACAGTAACAGAAAGAGGTTCCTACATACATATTGGTAATGTGAGTGAGATCAGGATTTTTAATGATCAAACATGACTTTGAACTTGTGTGTCAGAGCTTTAACTACCTGAATGTTGGCCTGCTGCAGGTGGTGAGACCAAGTGGTGAACAGGTTCTGTCTCATCTGCTGATCAAAGTAGCCGGCATAGGTGATGAAAGCTGCAGAGAGCAGACAGTCTCCAGCGATGGTGGACATCTGGTTCTTGAAGGTCTCACTGGTCTTCTCCCAGCGGTCCCTTTCAGCCGACAGACTCTTCAGTAGGGCTGTGCTGCGATTCACCTGGGAGGGGAGAGCAAGAGTTCAGAAAAATGCTGCAAGATACCTCAGTTTAAACTGGATTAAAAGAGGCAGATATAGAGGGAACTAAACACTGGTTTGATGACCAGTTACCTTAGCCTCAACAGCAGCCAGGTCAGCCTTGATGGCCTGGGCCTCTGAGATGAGGACGGCGTACTCCTCCTTGTAGCGAGCGATGCTAGCCTCCAGGTCTCTGATCATCTGCTCCACCTCCTCTGCCTTTGTCTTGTTGTCTGTGGCGTCATCCTCGAGCTTCTGCAGTTCATTACGCAGAGGCTCCACGCGCTTCAGCATGTCTGCATAATTAAGCTAGGGGAGTGGTAGAACATGGTATACATTAAAGGGATGCTCTCTTTACCCAGTTATTATCTTCATTTTCATGTTGTTCAGGCTTCCTTACCTGAGCAATCGCCCATTTGACCATAGGCCCACAGGCCAGAGATGCCCTGTTGACTTGGTCATAGTTGTAGCTTGGGTTGGAGAGGTAGTTCTTCTTCATCTTCTCACGGATGGAGTCACTGGATAAAGTAGAAACAGTCCAAGAAGTCAGAATATATCTGCACTTTACACAGTCAAATTCTTCAACTTGGTGTGGAACAATGATCACGAATCACACGAAATGAAATGTGAAATATTGCAGAGGATCATTTAAATTTCTTTTGGGGTGGGGGAGGGGTACGATTTCTACCATCTTCACTGTGAGAAATGCAAAATCATGACAACAACCACTGACAAGATGTTGTTACCATCAGCTCATTTTCTGATTCAGCAAAATCAACCGATAACAAACCTAAAATCAAATTCTGATCACAGGTGCCACTTGATTAATATACTGATTGATTAATATCATTTGTGCTTCCATTAAAGACTAGACAGACATTCTGACACCGGTACCTCATTTCCTCAGAGGAAAAGTTGACTATGCTGCTGATGAAATTGTCCCTGATAATAACTTGTCTGATTTTTTTCCAGTCACTGGTCTCCTCGCCCAGCATAAGGCAGATAGACTCCAGGGCCAGCTTGACTGCAGCTGGGGGATTGGTCATGGCCCTCACTTCTACTAGGTGCTGCCGCTTAATAGAACTCACCGCTAGTTAGGGAGAAGTAGGAATGTGTTTGAAAGAAAGAAGTAAGAGGAGAGAGAGAGAAGGGGAGCATATAGGGCAAAAGAAAGGAGGGATTTGAAACAGATTCAGGGGTTGAAAAGTCAGAGAAGAGGCAGAGACAGAGAGGGAGAGAGCTTTTAGTGAACATTTGCAGAACACATTCTTTCTTATTTCACCTGATCTCCTCAGCAGAGAAGTTAACAATAGTGGGGATGAAGTTCTCCCTCATGATGATGGAACGGATCTGCTTCCAGTCAGTCGTGCTCTCTCCCAGGAGCAAGCAGATGGACTCAAGGGCCAGCTTCACGGCCGCAGGTGGATTGGCCATGGAACGCACCTCCACCAGGTGCTGCTTCTTAATGGACTTAACGGCTATCAACATCAGGTGAACAAGGATGTGGATTATGACAAGGAAGGGGCAGTGATGAAGGGATGATGCAGGTAAAGATGAAGTGGTTAACCGGAAGTGACATTGTTAGTTAACATTGTAAGAAAAAATGGAAATGCTTGATGTTGGCATAACAGTATTGTAGCACACATTGTAGGGCATTTATATAGTTATATTGTTGTATAAACAGTATTCTCTATTCCATCCAAGACTGTCATACTCATTCGGCGACAACAAATCAAATGCACTATGACCGCTGTGAGTAAATATACTACTTTACCATTCTGAGCCTCAATGACAGCAGGCTCCACTTGGTCCAAGTCCTCTTTGACACTCAGCTGTTTGTCCTTGATCACCTCCTGCTGCTTGTACACAGCTTCCTGGATCTCCTGGCTCATCACCTGGAATCACAATAGTAACAGTATAGTATGCATCAGTTAATCCAAATGTGCAATGCAAAACTACAAGTTAAAACAAACTTTACCAAGAGGTAAGGTTTCTCTTCAAGAAGAAGGATCACAATAAAAAAAAAAAAAAAAAATCACAAGAGTAATTTATTGCTCTTTTGAAGAGTTCTGAGTGTTAAACTCCTTCCTGTGTACCTTTTTCTTTTCAGCCTCCTGCTGGTCTTTGACCATCTTCTTCAGCTTGTCATTGGCAGCAGCGTTCTTTGCCTCCAACTCCTGGCTCTTGATTCTCAGGTCACGACGAAGCTCCTCCACCTTGATGGGGAGGCATAAGTAGAATCGGAGTCAGACAAAAACTGACAAAAATGACACCGTCTTGGTTTGTAGAAACCAGCTCGTCAGGTTTTTGATAAATAGGTGGAATAAAATGACACTTAATCTATGCAAGCACATTAAATGAAGTAAAATACAAAATTACTTCACCTGATCAACAGTCTCCTTGATCTTGCGGAGACCAACGTTGAGGTGCATCTGCTGCTCCTCCAACTCGCTGCGTTTCTCATTGAATAGGTTGGCATACTGGTTGATAAAGTCCAGGTAGTGGCGAGGAGTGATGGCCACTGTGTGACCACCTCGCTTAGCCAGACGGTTGTTAGCCTGTGTAGTTAACAACAACATATGAAGTATGCATAAGCAAACTGTTAAATGTATTAAATTGGTTTTACAGATTTCCAAATCCCCATTTTCTATTAAAGCAAATCACCTCATTAACCACCACCTGCAAACTTGGAAACATCCCTACCTGGTGAAGCGTCTGGTGTACAAACACACAGCCATTGACGATAGCCTCGCGGTGAGATGGTGGCTGGGGCAGTTTGTCATAGACGATGGGCATGTAGTCTGGCACCTTGTAGTTTGGTTTCTCCAGATCCATCTTGCTGGTGAACTCCTTACCCACCTGATAAAGGGCCTCTGTGGACCAGTCTCCAAACCAGTTCAGCACACACCTAACACAAAGAAAAGTTTTCAGTTAACTAAGAAACGCCATCTTGTAATTTTAACGTTGTAGTATCTATCCCCTGCTTGCCAGTGATGTAATCAGTTAATTTGAGCTTGGTGTCCACCACATGTCTCTGTACCTGTTGAAGAGGGCAGGAGATGTGGCAGCCCTGTCCTTCAGGCCCTCTGATGAGGGGTTCATGGTGAAAACAACATGGAGGTTCCTGATAACCTGGCTGGTGAACCACTTGTACAGCTCCTCGTGTGTGTCGAGCATCAGGCCCTCTTTCTGTGCTCCCTCCTTACACTGAGTCATCAGGGTGGCATACTCGTCTCCCTCAAACAGGCCAGGAACCTACAAAGAACAGGCAACATTAACATACTAGGAACCAGAAAATTAGGTGCGCACAACCCAAATAGATATCTTATCTAAGAAAACTAAAGACAGTGTTGTCTTGTTCCCCATTTAGTTACCTCTCCGTTGGCCAGCAGTGTGTTCATTCTCTCAAGGAAACCAGAATCCAACACGTTGGACTCATCCATGATGAAAGCAATCTTCTCGTTCTTACAACCTGAGCGACGCAGCACTGTACGCAGATCCTCATCAAAGTCCTCTCCAGTGTATTTCCTGTGTACCTGAAAACACACACACAAAAATCAATAAATACAGACAGGTCATTGTAGTAATATGGCTCCAAATATCTTCACGTGTTTCTACCAACCTTGATCTGGTATACACTAAGTCCGTTCATCCAGGCTACGAAGCGAGACAGAGTCGTCTTTCCTGCTCCACTCACACCGATCAACAGGAGATGGCCCTGAGGCTGACGGAAGATTCTGGAGGAGGATATAAATTTTTTAAATTTTACACCAATATTTCAGACCTGAAATAGTCATTTATTGATCATTTCTAGACTAACACCAGATGAGAAGTAAATCAGCAGCCATGAGCTAAAGAGGCTGTTACTCACCGGTCAATTCTGAGGACGTGGTCCAGCACTTCATTGAAGAGCACCAGAGGGACGTCCAGCTCCTCTTCATAGAAGACCTTCAGACGGGCCTTCACATAGTCCCTCAGCTCCTCCTGTTCCACTGGGATGTAGTCCTGCATTCACAAACAATAAACTCAATGACAATGGAAATCAAACGGCTGAAGACTTGAGGTCCATTCTTAGTATTTCAGCATCATTACCAAAGCAGGAATATCACAGCATGGTCAACCTGTTCCTGGTTTACCTTGGAGAGCCAGTTGCTGTAGAGGATAGGCCTGTTGAGAGCCTTGTCCTTGTCAATGTTGGGGAAGTGTTTGAGAGCAACCGTGTCGATGTTTTCATCTGTCCACCTTCTCTCTTCATCGTCAACCAGCCTGGAAAAAGGTTTAAGATGAACCACATTATCACTAAAATGATCATTCTTTAAATACGTGTGCATTTCTTAGGGGGCACTTTATCAGATTTAAAAAAACAAAAAAAAAAAACAACACATACCATATCAAAACTCATGAACATACTTGCATGTCAAACAGACTTACTGTAACCATGTGAGTCCCTTAAAACACTATCAGAGTAGATAAGAATCGCTTCTTCTTTGAGTGATAAAGCTCAACCTCTCAGAAACTTGCACTCACCTGTCCTGGAAGAGACGGAGAGCTTCATGGGCCCAGATGCGGATGAGCCCCTCCACAGGCAGAGTCTCAAGCGGCCGCAGGGCCTCGAAGATCCCCCTCACCCAGCGGGTCATCTCTCTGGGAGAGTAGATGTAGTGAGGTTGGGTGTCCTGGGTGAACCGCTCCTGAAGGAGAAAAGGGATTGAAATGAGATGTGCAAACAAATTAGTAACAGTGTGAAAGAAAAGACTGAAAAGTGATCAATGACATATACATCTTATCTCTTATTTGTACATTAGTTTCCTGTGACACTATTAAGTAAACTTGATGTTTATATATTGGATTTTTATATAGATATATAGTAATCTCCTTTACCTGAGACATGGTGTAGAACTCAACCATAGCAGCAGTAAGAGGCTCAGCATAGGTACGTAGAGAGGGGATGAGGCGCAGCATGGCACGGTTGAAGGTTCCGTAAATCTGGGTTAGAGAGGCTGGGCCTGGATAGTCCACGTACACCACAGGAACATGGCGCAGGAACCTAGAAACAGCACACCACAACATGGCCACTGTTAGGGCTCGTCGTACACTATGTTTAATTTTGTAAGTATCTTTTTTTATTTCAATTGTTGCAATTTTTTACTGTTAATCATGGTATTAATTATAAGATTGTTCTAATCAGGTGTAAAGTCCGAGTACCGTACCTGTGTGTGAGAGGCTTTCTGCCAGGGTCAGTGGGAGGATTACAGGCTCCAACAAACTGGATCCTCTCCAATTTGACCCAAGTCTGGTCTGAGGTGCGGTAGAAACCTCCATGTTCCACCATCTGCAAAGAAAACACAACGGGGGAGCCTTTAACATACAAGGAGGGATACCAAATTTCAGTTTGCACACTTCAATGTCCCGTAAAATAGCCAAATGTAATATGAGAAAAAAGAAAATTCAGTTTGTAAACAATGCATCATACCTGTCTGAGGAAAGAGATGACTCTCTGTGTGCCGTACTTGTCCATGTCCGGCAGATTGATCTCATCACAGAACAACACCAGCCACTTGCCCAGCTGGACAGGGGCGAGGACCACACCGTTGGGGGTACGGCGGTACTCACAGTAATGATCAAAGGTCTTCAGCAGCAGCTCTGGGGTGGTGGCACTGGAGAAGTTCAGACCCACAACCTGGTAGAGAGGAGGGAAATTACAAATGTTGACAGTTACACAATCATTTCCTCATTTTAACCCAGTTTATTCATATTCATTCAGCAGTTTAGAATATGTTAAACTCCAATATACATAATTATTTATTTCCAATAGTGATGTAAAAGGATTACAACTCATCCATTTCATCAGTTACTAGGTCAGGTTAAACTGATTTTAAAGATTTATAATACATTTTTAAATTCTTTCATCCAGTCTCTCACCTCCATATCAGGCAAGGCTCTGAGGGCGCTGAACAGAGTCATAGTCTTTCCAGAGCCGGGAGGTCCACACAGCACCAGCGGTTTGTGCTCTGCCAGCCAAGTGTAAAGCAAAGCCTCATGGCGAACAGTATCAAGGGTGGGAACCACGACATCGGGGGATGCCACCTTGTGGGTCTCCACCTCAATCTGGGGCACCTTGCCCTGCCAGGACTGCCACTCACCCGAGATGCACACCTGCACGATGCAAAGAAAACGATACAATGGTTATTCTGAAATGACTGCAGTATGGTTCAGTGACTTGCAGATACAGAGAAAGCAAACATTTTCTAATTTACTCAAAAGAACTGTCAACATTCATTTTAACACTAAGAGGCTGTACCTCGTAGTCAATGATAGGGACATTGGGAGCGGAGGGCAGGGGTACAGTGGTGATACGACGGATGTATTCTCCAAGCTCAGCCCTCATCTTCAGCCGTCCGTCACCAGAGAAGGACCACAGTACAGCGTAGATCAGATATTTCTGTAAAAAGACAATGCCACAAAATGGATCAGTTTTAAGAAAATGCATATATTTTTGCAGTGTTTAAGTTCCAAGTTGAAGAACAACAACAAGTTTCAGTTATATGGAGAGCAGAAAGCAGAACATTACCTGCATGTATTTCTCCAGCTGATCAATGGGCATAGGGAAGTCAGGGTGGTTGTTGTTGTATAGAGCCACATTGCGGCAGGCCTGGTGCAGCATTGAGAACAGGGAGCCCAAGCAGCGCAGGCGGGTGAAGTCCATGATGTGCTCCATCTTGGAAGCATGCTCCAAGGCCTTGATCACCAGGCCTGTGGAGGTGAAGTAAGGCTGCAGGGTAGTTGCAGCATCACGCTGGATCTAGTGAAAAACATGCAATAGGACATCAGTAAACAAGAAATGTCATAAAATATCTTTCTTGAATGAATTGCTGCACATTTTCCTTGCTTAAGAGGTCTTTTTTCAGTGTATTTTCTTCCACTTAATTACCTGCAGCATTGGTGATGCAGTCTCTTCCTCGTCATCTGTGCCCTTCCTCTGGCGCTGAGCTTCATCCTCTCCCTCGTCCAATGGGATGCTGCGAATGCGAGCCAGGAAGTGGTTGAAGATCATGTCGGTGCTGAGGACATCCTCACTGAACCAGACCATACCACAGCGAGACACAGTGGCCAGGGTGGCGTACTTCAGGTCCTGTACTTCAAACATTACACGCACCTAGAGATAGAGAGAATAATTCCAGGTCAATACAGCATGCTTTCACCAGCTTAGACTATAATGAGACAAAAACAGACATCTACGTTTATAGTGCTGTGCTCTTACATTAGGTGGCAAGCTGAGACGCTCTCCATTGGGCAGGGTGAGCAGCTTGTTGTCATCCAGGACTGAGTTGAGATTTTCAACCCACTCAGGGTCAACATCACCATCGAATATGATCCACTGACGCTTTTGCAGTTCACCTCGAACATTGTCAATAATCCTGAAATTGGAAAAAAATAAAAGATTTACACCACAGTTATTTTTAAAAAGTCCTATTTAGCAAGAGAAAGATTAGCTGAGTTGATTTATACCCTTAACAATTAAATGTGTTACAGAACTCACTTCCTGAGGATGTGTGTGAACAAGCCATCAGTCCATTCACGGGTGTTGGGGTCCAGGGTTCCATACAGGTGGTCCTTGCTGATGGCCTTGGGGTCGATAATGTGGGCCACGCCCTCAACACCCTCCAGCCTCTCCAGGGCCTTGAGCAGCACCCTCCATGCCATGGTCTTTCCACTACCTGAAGGTCCTACCATCATCAGACCGTGGTTGATCTGCGTGATCTGGTACAGCTGGAGCACCTGGAAGGGGGTGAATGACAAAGTCTCAGAAAATTAGATCTTGAGGAGCGGGTAGGGCTGTATAACTCACCATTTCTGAGCACACTCAATAAAGATATACGTTGACTCCATTTTGCCACATACCTTCTCCACCCACATGCTGCCCACATCGTCACCGTCTCCGTAGGTGAGGTACATCTCAGCACAGACTTTCTTCAGCTCTTCCCTCAGAGCAGTCATCTCTCCACGATGGTACTGGACTCCAGGGAAGACATCTGACAGCAGGCTGAACAGCAGAGGGATGTCCTCTGCCACCAGCTTGGGAACCATGGTCTCGCACACACTCTGGATCAGGATCTACAGGAACAAGACACAGACTGAGTGAAACAACCATTCTAGCTACTCAAATTTCTAGCTGGATTCTAAAAACAGATTTGCCAGAGCTGCCAAATTTCAATAATAAAAACAATACAGAAACTTCACACCAAGTCCTACAATATATCATTTTCTATACCTCCTGTTCGGGGAGGTTCTCAGCGATGTCATTCTCATCAACGTCTTCTCCGCGCTCTAGCTTCTCCCTTTTGATCCTCTGGATGCGCTCACGCTTGACATTACCAGCACTGATCAGCACGCTCTTGAGTGCTCGGAGGCCAAAATCGTAGTGACTCTGGGATGACAGCTGCTCATCACACAGCCTGAAATAGAGGCAAGGGATACATTCAGAGAAGAAAATTCTCTCAAAACTATGTACATTTTTCTTAAACAGTACATACTTGAAGAAGGGCACAATCTTCTTGGCCAGGATCTCAGCTGTGCGGAAACCTTGAGAGTAGAGCATGACCTGGGCGATGAGCTGGCGGTCGGGCTTGGTCATGGCCAAGCTACGGAACAGCTTCTTCAGATTGTCAGGCAGGTTGGAGCGGCCAGCGTAGCCAGGATTCATGGTGATGAAGATGGCCATGTCTGGACTCACCTTCACCTGCTTGTTCAGGAGCTCCGTGGTGACTGGCACACCTGAGGGGGTGACGGATATGTACTTATTTACAAAGCAGTTCTCATGTAAAATTTAAAAGATGGTAGTGAATAAGGTGGAGACACGCTGATTAGCTGTCTCTCATCCGAATTTTATGCTTTTAAACATTTTCCTCTGTACCATGTAATTTTCTCTAAAATGAAGAAAGCCACTTATTTTGTTGAATCGTCTTGGACGCCTCTTTTTTAGCAATTGGTGTTCAAAGATACTAAGTTGAATCTGGACATTCTCGTTATAGGACTCCTAGTCTCCTCACATATCATGACACCCGAGTTCCCACACATATACATACTCCTGTCTCTGTTGGGGTTGCTGTGCTCCCTCAAGGCCACCTGGATGTATTGGACCTGCTGGGAGACGGCAGAGAGCATTCTCTCCTCCAGACGGTTAAACTCGTCGAAGCAGCCCCATGCTCCCACTTGGCACAGACCCACGAAGATACGACCCATGGCCTAAAACAAATAGGTCAACACAAGAGATTTGTAAGTTAAATGACCAAGATGAGAAGCAGCTAAATCCTGAAAAAAAGAGTAAATGATAATAATATGATGTGCAAGTGTTTTACTGATATCTCATGATGTGTCATTGTTGTCTTGGCGATAAAATAACATAAGAACAAAGAATCTGAATGCAGTTATGTACCTGGAAGTCGAATGTCTCATCACAGTTGAAGACCAGGACAAAGCGGCCCAGCTGGTGACCAAGAGCTTTCACTGACTCAGTCTTCCCTGTGCCAGCAGGACCTAGATGGAGGACAAACTCAGTGAAGCTGATTGTTTTATATGTTAGGTTTTATATAAACCTGTAATTTTCTTAAAATCAAAATCCCTATTTCTTATGCGTACAAAAAAAGCTTCCGTACCAAATGGTGACCCTCCAAGGCGGGCCTCCAGAGCCTGGGTCATGGTGAGATAGCAGCGGTCTGTCAGAGGGGTCTGGACGAGCTTGTCCTGGACACCCAAGTACTCAAAGCCATAGTTGAACTTGGCATTGGCCATCTGAATGGACAGCTGTTGCAGTACATCTGTCTGCTTGGGGTCAAAATAGAAGCGCATCTGGCTGAGCCACTCAAAGGACTTGGGGTTGTCGATCTTGATCTTGATCAGAGTCCTGGTCACATCACGTTGGTGCACCAGCTCGGTGATCTAAGATGGAGCAGAAGAGGGATTTCAGACACACTTTTCATTGGACAATATTCTTTTAAAACTGTACTTCAATAAACTCCCTCTAACCAGGTGCTCCAGTTTCCTCCTGCGGAGTGGAGGCTGCTCCATCAGCACAGTGTCAGCCAACACGTTGAGGGTGGCCTGCACATTTGACAGCACTCCCTGCATGAGTGTCATGTCCCCACCACCAGAGATGGCGGTCAAGGCAGACTCGATGTTCTCAGACCAGGCGATCTGAGTGGACAGGACCACCAGCTGGGCCTGTGAAGAGAGGAAACAGATCAAGTAAAATTACATTAACACATTGCCTGATTTCTATGTATTTCGAATAACTAACTGTTTAGTTAGTAAAACTAAATTATGTAGAATAAATGCTCTCAATACCAACCTGGTAGCGATCAATCCAGTTGATGTACTGACTCAGGTCAATGGCTGTGCCCTTGTTGAAGGATGTGACCTCTGTGACAGACTCAGCCAGCAGCTTGGCCAGCGTCACCCTCATCTCCTTCTCCACCAGCGTCAGCCACTCGTTGATCTTGGGGTGCTGTGTAATGGAGACTGGCGTCTTGTACACAATCTCCTCACCCTCACGGGAGGAGATTCCCAGCACCTCAGTGTTGTCCTCATTGAGCAGGATGCTGGAAACACCAGCAAACATCTTTTTGAAGTGCTTCTGCAGTTTGGCCACATTCTTGCTATTGCCGATGATTTCAAGCAGGTCCTCGTCTCCCACAAAGTAGAACCTGGAAACAAAAAGATTGTGATGGATCAATTAAGGAAATGGATTCCAAATATTCAACATAATCATGAACTTCTAAGTTTTGTGTTTTATATGCACATCTTACCTGGGGAATGAGGATCTTTCTCTCTCCAGGTATTCTCCAAGGGCTTTCTGGATTTTTCCCAGAAGGTCAGCCAGTCGCTCCAGAGACCTCTGCACTCCCTGTATGTTCAGCACATCCATCACTAAGGGAGACTTTGACACTTTCTTCATCAGCGCCAAGAACTCTGTGCTGATACTGTGGAGTAAAGAAAAACAGACAAATTAAAGTAGGTTCTAGTAGAAAATAGTGTTACAGTGGTAACACTATTAAAATCCGTTGGATTTTAAATTCTGGTTTGTTAAAAGAAAGTTACAAATAAGGGTCCTATATTTACCTCTGGAATCTCTGGGTTTCTACAGGCAGCAGATGTTTGATGTCAGCACTGCCGGTGAAGATGCCTTCCAGATAGACCCAGCGACGCTGGACGTCAATCCAAACGTCAAACAGAGCCATGATGCGATTCAGCTTGTCCTCCCAGCTCAGGGCGTCTTCCTCAAACACCTGGGAGAAAAAAAGAAGAAGAGTATGGTGTTGATTCAGTTCGGAAAGCTTAAATATTTTTAAAATCTTTAAACTACTGTCTTAATGAACACAACATGTAATTCTGTTTACCTTGTAGTATGGAGACAACTTCATGGCAGACACGCTGTTAATATGTTCTTTGACCTTGTTGAAGAGGTCATCCCAGCCTCTAATCAGACGACACTTGTTCTGGTAGTTCACCAGGTCAAGCTCATACGAGTTCCACACTTCACGGATCTGAGGACCAAAAACCACAGAATTATTATTAAAAAGGTCTAAAAACCAGAAAGTAATCTTTAATTATTTGGATTGGAACCTGTAGATGAAAGCAACTGCCAGTTGCCCCCTACAAGCATCACAATTACACTGCATAATCTCTTGAGGGCCCTTCCTCTTTACCTGTTTGAGGAACTCCTCCAAAGCCATCTCTCCCTGGGCTACCAGGAGAACGTCCTTCACCACCATCTCATTCTTCTGCAGATCTACATCCCAGATCTGTCCCAGGGTCAGCTCTGATGGGACCCAGTTTACATGCAAACGCTTCATCAGCTGCTTCCAGTGACGGTCCTTCAGAGCCTCTGATTTCAGCTCAATCACCAACATGTTAACCTGGTGAGAGAAAAGAATAGGTAGAGAATTTAATAACCCATTTTTAATTTTTTCTTGTGAGTCAAAATTTGTGTTTAATGGGAAAAACTAGCTGCCTGACCTTCAGGTACCCTTTAAGCAGCCTCTGGACATACTCGTAGGAGGCATACTGTCTCAGTCTTGCTTGGAAGTTCTTCAGCTGGTTCAGAAGAGCATCCAGGCTCTGACGAAGCTACAAACACAAGAATAATTATATGCTAAGAATTTCACAAATTCATGATCTGAATGATTATTGTGGATATGTTACCTTGCGAGGCTGTACAGACACCCATGGCTGCTCTTTCATCTGGTCAATCTGCTCCCAGACCTTTGACAGCTCAGACCAAACTTCCTTCAGGTCATGCAGCTCCTCTAGTGCCACCTACAAGTCACCACAAAGAAACGAGTCAAAAGAAAAGCATTTCTTCTTTTTGCTATTGTTTTGGAACATCTATAAAAAAGGTAAGAGCTGTAACTTGTGCATAATAGTTTATTTATTACTCCTATTCTAAATTAGTGTCTGTGAGACATTTGCTGCCTGTTACTTGGTCTTTGATAGGTGAATGTTTGAGGGCATTACCTGCACCCTCTCTTCACTGCCGCTGAGCAGGCCAGTGTCGGTAAGCTCCAGGGCTTCTTTGGCTCGGGCACACTTCTCCCTTTCATCCTTCAGACGGCCAAAGTTGCCCTCATAGATCGTCAGAGACTGAAGAGCCTCCTCTGGACGCAGGTTACCCTGGTGAAACAGATTACCAGTAAAAAAGCACAATAGCAAAATGCTTCATCTGCTGTACTTTTCAAATAATCTTATTCTAATTCTAATTTAACAATTAGCAGTCATCAGTTAAAAATCCACAGAAGGTATGACCTAGAACTGTACTGTAGTGTATTTTGTATTTTATTCGTTTCTCTTACAGCAACTGGTTTGGTCTTCTCCCAGTCATTGAGCAGGTCAGTGGTGCGGTTTTCCACAGCTTTGTCCTCCTGGACGATCTTCATCTGCAGGTTGGCCACCTGCTGCTGGATAGCAGTATCCTTGCGCTTCATTATGTCACTGAAGGCACCCCATTCACCTTCGATGTTGTCAATGTAGAGCCAAGATGGAGGGAACTGGAATCTCTGCTTCTCCAGCAAACGCTGTCCATTACGGAACAACTAGGGGGTAAAAGGAGGGAGAATCTGATTAGGACTAAATTGTTTTTCTTAGCAGTGATACAAAAGAATGAAGGAAAGGATACTAAATGTTTTAGAGTACTTATTTGAGCACTTACATCCACATTTTTCTCAAACTGTTTGATCTTGCGCTTCAGGGTCTGGACATATGTTATGAAGTTGACAGCATCTGAGGTGCTAGCCGTGTCCACAGAATGTTGCTCCAGTTCTTGACGGGACTATTGAGGAAAGAGAAAAGAAAGATGATAAGAAAAAAATCTAGTCCATAATTTAATCAGTTTCTATTGGAAATCAATGCTGGTAAAATGATTTTCTTCTCAGTCATATTATGTGTTACCTTGGAGATCTGGGCATGGAAGTCCTGCATGTTGTTGCCAAGCATCTGGCCAAACTTGCTGAGCACTTCTTTGTGCCAGGAGTCGTACTTCAAGTTCACCTTGGACTGGACCTGTTGTCAGGGACAAATACAAACATTTAATAAAAAGCACATAGACATACAAAAGGATATTTATTGTAGAAAATGGAGCAGCAAAAAATGATTACAAATAGAATACAACATTGGATGTTTTGTAAGGAAACAAATTTGCACAAATAAGGGGGTTTATGTAGAAGAGACCTCACGCTTCCCTTAAAATAATGGTTAAAAATGTAGAAGTAGAAGACCGTTTCATGAAATATGCTCTTAACACTTTTTAAGAGATTGTCGCTTGAGAAATATTTTTCTAATACAACACCTACAACTGTCAATCATTATTACCTTGCCATAGTCGATGACCACAGGTCCAAACTCTTTCCGTGTCTCTGCATTGTCAAAGGTTCCACGTGCTTTGCGGATCTGGACCAGCAGGGCCTGCCACTTGGTGAGGTCTTCACCCAGACGGTTGTAGATGTTCTCAGCTTGCATGTCCCACAAGCACTGGTACTGCAGCCACACCTGGACAGGGGCAACAAAGAAAAGAGATGAATTCTCACAAACTAATATACATGATAGTGTATATTATACATTTTATGATATAAAAGACAGAGAAGACAGTATAAATGAAAACAGTAATTTGGCATTTCATTTGTTCTGTTCCTCAAAGTTATTTTATTAGCAGTAAATCTAATGTATGACAACACATATTTGTATGTTGTTTTAAAAAGATGACTCTTACCTTGACATACTGCTCCACCTCATTGACAATGTCTTCGACTGCATTGTAGGCCTCCTCCAAGCCTGCAGGGCCATCTGGCATCCTGGTCAGGGCATTTCTGTAAAACTTCTCCTCCTCTGACAGCTCGTAGTGGACGCCCACCTGGTGAAGAACACATTTGAGCACAAGTGTAACAGGACACACAATCCATATGTCTCTCTATATAATCTATAAGATAACTTATTTTATGTTTCGTAGATCATTTTTCCAAAGTGGCATTCATTCAAAGACATGCATTCATATCACCGCTTCCCGCAGCCCTACTACTCAAAACTGTTCAGACATCCATACCTGGTATCTCTGGCTCTGGATCCTGGGAAGGGACAGGATGACCATCTTCCAGGCAAACATCTCCTGGTAGAGCTTGTAGCGACAGTCTTCAATTGGTGGGTTCAGGTAGATCACCTGGTTGGTTATCCTCAGCTCATGGACAACATTCTGGGAAAAGAAAATAACAGGATAGTTTGTTATAATAGTCAGCTGTGTCCAGGAATCCAAGGTTTTATAAGTAATGTATAATCATTAAAACAAAACATGGCATAAGGCAACACAGAGTCACTACAGTCACAATAGCTACCTTGATCTTGGGTTCCCCTCCAGGTTTGTGGCTCAATTGAGGAGCCTCTGTGTCCATGTCCACATCAGCTTTGTCCTCTACCTGGCCACGGAGCACCTGGGTCCAGGCCTTGAGGCCAGCCTGCAGGCGCACTCCCAGGATACGTTCAATCTATGAAAACAAAACAAAAATCAATCCTGTTTGAAAACCATTCAGGCCAGCCACATGTAAAAAGAAACAGAGCTTGAAATGTTCTAAGCATTTCCATTCTGACAAACTGAATGAGAATAAATTGTTGCTTTGTGGTGCAAACCTCAATGTCGAGCTTGTTGACCCAGATGGGCAGGTTGGAATAGGAGTGGAGATTGAGGTCGTCCACAGCCTTCTGGACTCGGTTGAGGATGTCAGAGAAGGTCTTGTTGTCGAACATGCAAGTGTCCAGAGAGCGAACCTCAAGATCAATTTTCTCCTCAATCAGTAAGAGGTCGTCCACCTGGAAACAACATACAGCAGAAAATAAAAAAAACATTGCAATTAATGTTTGAGTTTAAACAACAGCACTTGTTTCATTTGAAAATAACACTTTGGAGAGTCTGTACTTCTGCAGGATGTATGTAATCATTTTATAGAGATAGCTCCTCCACACTGACCTTCTCCTGGAAGTTGAAGACGGTCTCAGCCAGCCTCTGAACGTAGGGATCCAGCTTGTAGGACTCCCAGACCAGAGTGATGCCTTCAGTAATGAGAGCCTGAACCTCTTTCTTAAGCCCAGCCACCAGCAGGGAGATGGAGGACCTCTCCTCCACCTTCTCACATGTGCGCTCGTAGGTGCGCACACTCTCGATCAAAGAGATGGCAAATGGGTACAGCTGGTTAGCTTGGTGGGCTTTGTTGACGATGGCCAAAGGAACACGGAAGCTCAACCATTTGAGGTTGCGAACTTCTTTGGACAAAGTGATGATCTCTGGGAGGAAGTTGACTTTAAGCTTGAGCATGTTTCCGGTACGTCCACGGGCACGAGTACTCTCAATTGTGAAGATGCGGCCAGACACACCAAGGTTACGCTGCTGCACCTGATTTACAAAAGAAAGGAGTGACAAATATTCAAAACCACAAAAAGAGTTGATAAAAACAAAACAATGAAAACATGCATTGTAAGAGCGGCAAAAACTAGAACATTTAAAAACACTATATTTATGTCTATGATAAGCTCCATACCTTGCGAGCCCAGTCATCGAAAATCTCTTGAGTATTGAGTTTAGCCCTGAAGCTATCTCCATCCTGCTTAAGCTTCAGCCCCTCCACGTGGTTCTCCCAGCCTTTTCCCAGAACATCCTCCACTCTCTTCATATAAGCAGTCAGCTGGCGGTCGATCTGCTTGGCCCAGATGATGGAGCCAGACACAGGTGGCAGGTCTCGGACATGGCTCATCTTACAGGCCTGGCTCTGAGGATACTGCACTTTGAACTTGTCATGCAGCGACTCGATGTCATCTTTCACACGCTGGATCAGCTGCGTCTGGTACTCCCGGATGGCACCACGGATGTGGGGACGCACAAAGAGAGCATTGAAGCGGGAAAAGATGCGGAACATCTCGTTGGCGTTCTTGGCGGTTCCCAGCTGATCGCGGAGGCGGGCAGTGATACGGGTCTCCACGCGGTCAATACGTTCATCGTAGCGCTTCATGGCGGCTTCCCAAGCTTCCATGCCTTCCTTAGACACATCCAAGCCATCGACTTCTTTAACATTCTCATATGCCAGGTTGACCTCCTCAATAGCATTGGCATCAGCAGCATCAAAGAGAACTCCAGCTACCTTCATGTCTTGAGGCTCAACTGTCTCTCCAGGGGCATGTTGTGGCACGGCAGAAACCTGCAGACAAAAAGTTAAAAAGAACCATTTCTCAATCTCGTGTGGCTAAAACCAGATATTAATTGCTACTTTGTCAGGATCTATAGGAAAACAACATTAAAAGGAAATTGAGTAAGTAATGGCAAGACATGCTAGGCCATGGCCATTACAGAAACTGGTGGTACTTTACCTGAGGCCTCAGCACACGGACGATGACAGCCCTCAGCTGCTCGTGCTGCCTTCTGAAACGTCTCATGTGATCCAGACGTGATTGGAGCTTCCTGTGGGCGGGGCTCAAACGCCACACCATCTTCAGGTTCTCCTCTCTCTTTCTCTTCACAATGTCCCTCAGAAGCACCTGCAGTTTCTCATACTCGTCCTCCCAGGTCTGGAACACCTCGAAGCATGCCACCATCACCTGCACATAGAAGTTCAAAGGACATTTAGGAAGACTTATAATAATGATCTGAATAGCTAAAATAAGAGCGTACTTCTGGGGTCTAGTTTATGCCAGAGACCCAACCACACCAACCTTTTCAAATTCCTCGTAGGCAACATGCATGAGCTTCCTGGTGCCCAACACCTTGAGGAGCTGGGAGCTTAAGTCCCTGGAGATGGCCTCTACTAGACGTAGTGCTCTCTGGATAGGGTATTTGGTGTTCCTAATCTTTTTCAAGTGAGTGAATATGGCCATCAGGGCCTGGCGGATCTTATCAAGCTCCGAGGCAGAGAGCAGGTCATTGAGAGGGAAGTCCTTCATCAGAGGATTGTAGTCATTGACGGTTTCCACAGCCTGTTTCAGACCTGTGAGAAGTAGAGAAAGGATAAACAATTAATGATACTGTATTTAATATAATACAGTCAGTAAAGGTAGCAGAAGTGAAACAGGCCAGGGAACATTTTTTTCCGACTGGTTGTCACTCACCTGTGTCTGTGTCAAAGCTGACAGTAGCATGAAAACGTTTGCCGTGTTTGAGGATGTCCAGTGTGAGCAGAACCTCAGGGCTCTCTCTCTTCTCCTGGATCCTGTTGAGGGCTCTCTCCAGATTCAACCAGAAACTGATCTCCTGCAAGGCTGTGCCTGAAGCTGGGTCACGGTCGAGCTTTGTCACCTGATAAAAGGGTGGGTAGAGGAGACAAATAATCCCAGTGGTGAGTATAAGACAGAAAAACATTTTTCTTTATACCTATTATTATTATTATTATTATTATTATTATTATTATTATTATTATTATTATATGAAGTATAACAGCATTGTTTTGTTTAAATTTGAGATAGAAATATGGGAATGCCCATTACCTTTTGGATCTCCCTGATCCAGCGGTTGACTCCAGATTGCAGCTGGTTAAGGAAGGATGGGTCCTCCACTTTGTCTCCAAAGTCAGTGACCTTGGGCTTCTCTCCACGCTCATAGCACTGCTTGGCGATGTTTGTGATGATGGGGTGGATGATGAGGCTGATCTCAGGAATCTCAATGTTCTGCTGCAGGTGGAGAAGGCCCATCTCCAGCTCAGCAATCTTTTTCTCCACTGAGGGAGCCATCTTATCCCCATCTCTAGAGGGTTAGGACAGAGATTACAGTGCAGAAGAATTCTCCATCAATGTTACATTATTCCTCCATGCCGAGTTCATGATTCAGTTAATTCGATGAAAGGTTTTATCAAAATATAAAGGCACATTTTGAGGATTACCTGTCTGCCTTGCCAGACTCGCGGATGTAGGACTTGAAGAAAGGTGCGACGGCATTGCTGATGAAAGAGTGGAGTGTCTCGTAGGGAGAATCCTCACTCAAGGTCAGAACTCGAACTTGGGTTGATATGGGCTTGTCTGCATCAATGACACCTGTCCTCTTGATCAAAGCCAAGCTGCAGGGGAGAAAAGGGTGAAAACATTCATAGTTCAGAATTAACAGAACTTAATTGGAAGCTGAGTGCTATACAGTTTTTTTTTCTCAATTGCATGGCTGAAAAGAAGACCTCTGTTCAGTATCAGATGCCTCATTTACCTGTTGGACTTGATCCCATAGTGTATGTCAATACTGACGTTATAAGTGATGCACTCCTTCTCTTCCTCTCCTTCATCTCCAACGTCCTCTGTGTTAAGAACAAATAAAATCTATGTCTTATAACAAGTAAACAGACAACTCATAAAATCATATTCTTCACATTGCCAATCATAATCAGTTATCAATGAGTGTCAGCCATTTTCCACACTGAAATCAAGCTGTTAAGGTACATCATCAAGATTCTCCACTAACAAGTAAAATGTGGCACATTACTACCAAGTCAATGTTTAGCACCACCATGTAACACTTACAAAAACATAGTAGATCCCTTTTTTCTACATTTAATTACCATCACATCATCTTGTCACATAATCAAAACAGCCTGTGTGCTGAGGTTTTTCACCATGCAAGTTGCTGTTATGAGACTTGCACCAAGCAGTAAGGACTGGTTGCTCAAGGCCAATAAAATGACTATGCTGCTAATAGTAAAAAAATATTATTTGGATCCTAGACAGAAGTTTATCTGAGTATAAGACATGTTACAGTAGGATGACAGTGCAATCTTACACTTTCATCTACTTCCATCCATCTAAGTCCCCACCCTCCTTTACAAGTGAGGTCATAGCTTGTAGGAAATGATAGCCATATGCAGAAACTGCACTCTCTCTGCATTGCAGTATCAGTATTCTTAGTGCAAAAACATAAATAGGCTGGGGCAGTGACTATCTGGTTGGGAAGCCAAAACCTACAGGCTCTGCCTCAGTGGCTGATCATGTGCCTTATCAAGAGATCAAGGTTCATAAAACATTAGTAAGGGCAAGCGGCTCTGAAGCTCAGGATTAATTTGCCAGGAGGAGAATGAAGATAATGTGTTCATTGACACAAGCTGGTTCACATGATACAACTCCAAGAAGGTGCACAGAACATGACTTGCAGTTACTACAAAGGATTCATTCTCTGAATTTCTATAATTTTGGTGCATGTGTTGTTTTAAAACGGGGCTGTGTTTTTGTGTGTTTGCTCTGTTCTCGTTTGTATAGCACCGTTGTGAACAACTATTTTTTGAATATGCTTTAAACAATGAATTGCACTTGAATATAAACGCAACGGTAACGCTAACTTGCATACAATTCTACACTGCCTAAGCAACATTTGTATTAACTGCGGTTTAAGTTAAGCAGTAGCAGACCTTAAAAAACAGCTAACATTGACCACACTGCATTGGAGTGTATTGTGTTGTCATTAGCTCAGTTTTCTCTACCACACCCATTGTGGCGTAGTTGCCTATGGGATGGACGGAGACCGCAAGCTAGGTTAACATTGTTATCTAGTCGGTTGTCAAATAATACTAGCTCATATACAACGTTAACTTAGCTAAAATTGGGTTTAAATACATTTCGCTGGTGACGAATTTAATAGTTCTGTTGCAGAATACGAATGGTCTCGTTATTCAAATTATATTAGCTAGCTTAGCTGGCCGGTTCTTGCTAAATGTACCTTTGAGTGCACTTCTCTCGACCAGGATGGTGTGAAGTTGGGGATCAGCCAGAAATTTCCTCATCTGCTCCACAGCGCTCTTCTCCTCCAGGGCGGTTTCCAGTGAGGCCGGGGCCTCGCCGCCATCTTCCAGGAGCAGCGGTACCAATTTCCGAATGTGCTTCTGCAGCACCGAAGTATCAGCGACTGTCTGAACAGCCGACACCTCCATGGTGCCGGAGTTTTCCTCCGTCCCACCACCGTCGGACATTCTTTAAAGCGGTCAACAACGACCGGTCGCGGTGTGGACGTGAACAAAGAAGCAAGGCTGACGTTTTGTAGCTATCTGTCTGCAGTATCTACCGACGTAGTCAGAGACTGACTGCCGCTGTCAAAACGCCGCAACCGTGGCCGTCAGGTTTATTTGCGCAATGAATTGTGGGACTTGTCGTTCAAGGGATGCGTATTTCACGGGACTATACTAGCCAGAAACTACAATACCCAGAGTGCAATTGAACAATACATCCATGTGTTGAACGAATCACATTTTTTCTCTTTTTGTTATAACCGCGTATGACAGATAGGGGGAGAAAGGGAGTTGTCTCCAATGATGCAGCTCTAATCATAGACTGTATACAGTTGCTACCGAACAGATTTTACAACAAAGTTAAGAACAAAGTGATACACTTTTAATAATGCTATTACTAATTCAGTGATAATATAATGTTAACAAATTATAATTGCTATAAGCTAATTTCAACCTCTGTCAAAATTGACTGGTATTAGCATAAGTGCACTTTTTGCAGACCCATGCTATCAATAACTAATGAGATGCATACATTTGTAATGCATCTTATTTACATATTTTTATGAACCAAAACACCCAGACCCATGAAGAATAAAAAGTACCCAAAGCTTGGACTTGAGTCAGCTGAGAAGGCAGACAAAGGCAATAAAGCTTGACCTTAGAGCTACAGCCTTAAACAGCCAGGACCCCATGAAAAGATGATCCATTTGATAAAAGATACTGGATATGGTGCTTATTGAGCTTTTGGCGAAGGTCAAAGCAGAATATCGCCCTAGATCTGAAAAACTGAAATTAGAGACCTATGAAGTCATAATAAAGAAGTGATTATGGGATAAAAACTTTGCCTAATGATAGCAGAAAGCCTACATTTCCACAAATTAAAAAATACAAAAATAAACATAGCATGACACTGTTGCCTGTGGAATCTAAATGTCCTAATAAGACAGAGAGGAATGTGAAGTTATGGTTTTGATGTTGTTTTATTAAATAAATATCAACATGAAGTAAAATCTCAAAAACAACAGTGAGATTTAAAACCGTTATAAGTAAATAGAACACAACATGACCTTGCATAGCCTGTACACCAGATCCCTGAGCAATATATTCCCATTTTACAGCATTATTTCCAAGCTAAGCTACACATCTCACACACATCACGAGTAACTTTTTGTCCACTGTCAAATGGCTTATCAAATCATTTATGGCTTTAATAGTATTACTGACCTAAAATGAGGAGGCAGCTCATTTTGTGATTATGAGAGCACACATTTAAGAAATACAGTATTAGAAGCCTGAGAGAAACACCCTGCAATATCAAAGTATTGTGAAATACACTAGACTAGCATAAACTGAATGAACAAGAGCACACATAAGCTGCATGTCTCCTTTTGTCCACCAGATATCAGCCTGCACAGTGCATATCTATTCTACCTTGGCATTCATCCCTTAAGATTCACAGTGGAGGCTTTATCATGGTGCCAATAAGAAAGTATAGATATATTTACAACAGAATTAACATACATTATTATTATGATTTGGGACTTGGCTTGTGAGCAATGACACTTCCCTAATGATCACTCAAATTTGAGATACCAACATGAGGCACCTCTTACAGCTGTTCCACTAGCAATCAGTGGTAACTGACTTTGCAGTGCACTCAGGAGAACCTGACTTCATAGATAGACTAGTACATGTAACCACATTGGAAATCATCCCACGGTGCGTACAAAGCCATTTCCTATTTTGCAGTCAATGGGGAAATTCCAGTGTCAAGTCCTGCCTGACAAAATGACACCAGGCTTCTTCTGCACTTTAGGAGACCTCTTCATGTCCAGAATAACATATGTGATTTCAGTTCATAGGTGGATTCTAGCTGTATACTCCCCTTTGTGTGAGCACTGTACTGCGCTTTCGTCATCCCATTGAGTAAAAAGGAAAAAAAGAAAAATTGTTGATAGAGTAGAGATTAACCTCCAGCCAACCACAGTCCATGA
The DNA here is from genome assembly GCA_008360985.2 of Macquaria ambigua. Classification (NCBI taxonomy): domain Eukaryota; kingdom Metazoa; phylum Chordata; class Actinopteri; order Centrarchiformes; family Percichthyidae; genus Macquaria; species Macquaria ambigua. The sequence goes on from VMKM01000321.1 coordinate 293,658, forward strand.
CCAGGCACTCATTCTTCCTCAGGAAACTTGAATTTAGCATAGACAATGAGCATGACCATGGACATGACGACACACATTGAACCAATCACGAGGTAGGCAATGCCCAGGAACTCATTCTTGCCACCCATCCAGGACACGTTGCTGAACACCACCTTTTTTCTCCCATCAAAGCTCAGAACAGGATAGTCTGAAGGAGAAAATGTTAAGGATATACAGAAAAAATGGAAACACATAAAATAACAGACAAAAAAAATAGTGTCTTGTGCCAATACTTTCACTGAAGTATATTCAGTATACAAAACTATATTAAGATTGTGTATGATGTATTTTTTCTAGGCTTCCATTAATTTCAGTGTTATATAGCAGACAAGAAACTTTCTTGAGATATATAATCCATCCGCATTACATTATTGTAATGATTAATTGCAGTGCAGACTTTTCAAAGCAACCTGCTTTTAAACTGCACAAAAATGTAGACTTGATGTCCACTGTGATGGATTACCCAACTAAACCAACGGTCAAAATTCTGTGATTGAATTTTTATTATGCACAGAAAAAAAATAGAAAGCAATGGCTGCCTGAAATAGTAGAAAAAATACATCCAAACAACTAAACAAAGTTGAATGGTCCTTTAAGCAACATGAAAAATGTCTTTGAGGTATTTACATAGGCTTCAGGTAGATGGCAATCAATCATGTGAATAATTATTTGCCTAGCTCATTTACTTGCGCAGAAAATTTGCCTGTTTTTTTCTCATCTCAAGAAACTCCTGAGACATTGTGTTCACTCTGCCCAGGTAAAAACAGAACCACACCCAACCAGTAAAACAAGTTAGACTAAGCTGCTATTGTTGATGACACAAAGAAGAAGTTTCAGAAGTTTCTGACTGTATCAGAAATGACTAATTACTGTGCAAGTGTCAGTATGTTGAAAATGATGTGTTTTGGCTTTTGACTTGATTTTTGGTGCCTGTTAAGCCTGCATTACAACAAGCAAGATGGTAAATAGCTATACAGTACTGATTTGTGTTATGGAAAAAAGATTAAATAGGGTCCAACACAGGACTCATGCTAAACAAACATAACTGCCCGTACCTCCAAGCACCATGCTTAAAATCCTCCCAGAATCTGTAACGTGTATAAGGATACTGTAGGCAATTTCAAGTGAGTAGTTTCCAGCTGGCAGACCCTGCGCATAATCACCCTCTGTGATTCGGCGATACAGCTTTCTGAAATTTGGCAAGGCTGCCCTCCTCATCCACACCAGGAAATCTTGATTGACGAAGCCATTGTTAGCAGGGTCTGAGGGGTCCAACTCGTAAACAGGACTGGGCCAAAATATGGGTTTCACAGTACCTGGAAGTCAAACTTTTAATCAGCTATCATGATTTTCAAACATTATATAACTACATGTTATTTAAAATGTGATTTAAACTAAAGGACCCCTTAACAGCCCTGTAGCCCACTATTTACTGCACTAAACTACATTACTCCTTTTGTCCACAAAGCTCAAACTCCCTTTACCACCTCCTATACTACTTTGTAAAAGCCTTGTGACCATCCGATTCATTTTGACCAGACTGGGCTCATTAAACACAATTAATCTACATCCTAGCACTACTTAAACAGAACAGACAGCAAGTTACAGTAAATTCAGCTAAAGTTACTACCGTTGAATGCGCTACTCAGAGGTGTGGCAGTGGGGTTTCTATATTTGATGTTGTAGTCTGTCCACCAAGCAATCCCTTTTCCATCAAAGGGCACCTGCTTCTTTGCTCCATTGACAATCTGATACAGCGTGAAGGTGTCTTTAAAAAGGCAAACAGAAAAAAACAAGAATTAATACTTCCTTAACACAGGAAATAAACTTCATTCCAAATTCATTATGGTCATTTTAAATGTGTTTACGTACCATTGAACATGCTGTTTGCTATTGATCCACATGGTACGATTGGTTGGTTGTTGCTATCATACTCATAGGGAGCACAGGTGTCACTGGGACTCTTCAAGAGAGACAGAGAACAGTGTTTTCATTGCTCAAATAAATTGTCTGAAATCTTTGTTTGTATTACAGAGGGGCAACAGCATGAGGTACCACCAATGCAACTACAAAAATATACACTGAAAAAAATATGAACTGCGCCCTTATGTTTAACCAAGGTGACAACATAGCATATTCATACTCAACTCATTATATCTTATATATCTTTTTATTTCAATTGAGAACATATGGATTTTGTTTTTCCCTTGAAAATTGGGGTGTCGCGTGTGTTTTTTCTTCAATGTCCTATGTTGTTAACTTACTGTAAAGGAAGCCAGGTTTCCAGACAGCTGGGTATCATCTTTGGACACGCCATACTTTCTGTAGTTCTGGAAGTAGTTGGACAAACCATAATAAAAGAACACGGGCCCCTGTGGAGGAAAACAGAATCACAAAAACATAGCAAAGGGTCAGAAGCAGGAGTAGAGTTAAATGTAATTAAAACGTCCTGTTTGTATGTGTGTGAATGTGTTAGTGCAAAGCTCCCATGCAACCTTAAATTGACTATCAATGGAAAAGTCCAACTGGCACACACAGTTATTGGCTTTTGCTTCAGTGCACTTGAAGCATGGTGAGGTTTGTTCAACCCCAGTGTAGTCTATCTGTGTAAGAAAGAACAAGAAAGGTTATTATTAATAATTAATTGCTACAACACCTATCTCTATTGAGTCACCACACCTCTTTAAACTCAAGAGCAGGATATCGCTTACAAGTGACAAGTCTGTGAGCAGATAGCAGTGTACGGTTGTGAACCATACCCTATTTTCTTTCATCTCAACACTGAAAACATAGATTGTTTTAATATTGGCTTATGGTTTGTTCACTTCAACCCAGTAAACACATTTTCTACTGTCTCTCTTCCTCTCTTTTCCGCTGGTGACATTTGACCCTTGATTCTCAGCATTACACACCAGACTGACTTGTGTGTTCAGTGGTCACAGTCATACCTCCAACACTTGGATGCTCTGCGAAGTGACAAAGAGAGCGACGCCAATGCCAATGAATGCCAGGCCGATGAGGACAAACCCCGGGATGACGATGCCAGCGGAGAGCATGGGCTGCCATGCCGGAAGCCTCTGCTGAGTGAAGGCGGTGTTATCAGGCCGGTTGGCTGAATCCGGCTCTTCCTTCACCATTTTCTTGGTTCTGTGGGATAGATTGTTAATCAGCTCTGTAGGCCTACTTGTTTGTAGAATATACTGTACTTCAAGTGTATTATATGAACATATATAAACATATAAAACACTTCCTATAACCCTAAATGAATGAGCCTTTATTTTCCCTGTTCTGACACAAAAGACTTCCCTGTTTAAGTGTCTACTCTCATTTGGAGTTTTTTTTTTTTAATGTAGGGCGTCGCAGACAGCTGCAAGAGTTAACATAACTTATTTACAAACCCAATATAGGCCCACCACACACCTAAAAGGCTTCATATCACACTCAAAAATCTTGAAACTTAACTACCAGTAACACCCAAATTAGCCGAGTGCAAAACACAAACAAGAGGACTCACTTTTCGCTCATTTTAAAACTCGCTGGTAAAGAGAAACGGATAAAGTGAGGCACAAACGTATAAATTCACGATTTAAATCTGGGTTTTAGGTGCTACTTACACACAGTCGGCGTAATATGGCGAAACAAAGCAGTCAACAAAACGTCGGTATGCTTCCCTGAGTTGTAGGCGCGACGGAGAAGCTTCACCTTTACCTGTCTACCCCCACCTCGCTTGCCCATCCTGTTCTTCTTACAGGTTGACGTCAGTTTGTTTGCAGAGCTGGGATCAGTTCTGTCGTTTCGCCACAAACAGTAAACGGAAGATAAACGGGGCGGAAATACTGAATCCCGATCAGCAACAAAATGCAACTTTAACCCAAATTCTTTTAATTTTTATACCTGAAAAACAATGCCGATATGTGTTTGAAAAGCACTGAGCATGACAAAACGTAAACTAAAAAAATATAGATCCATTGCAGTAGATTTGAGTAATAAATCCCCGCCTTCTTTTGGATTGACAGTTAGTTTGACCAATCGTTACGTTGAGTGGTCTTGGGTAACATTTTCGATCCACCAATCACGAAAGAGTTCATTGAAAGGAGACCTGCTACTGTGCCGTCTTTGTGTTGACATCTTCGGAGGATTGAGAGGTAATATTAATATTTTCAGTATTTAATGCTTACTTTTATTTCCTTAAACAGTGGTCCATGGTGGACCTACAACTTCACTGTCAGTTTATCAATACAGATCCCTTTGCAAGCGAAGCCGGCGCTTTCTTTTCCACTAGGTCGCACCTGCTACTGTGCCACTGTTGGTGCTAGCCAGGTCTCATTGTTAGCGGCGTTAGCTAACGTAGCATGGTCTCGTAAGATGCGTTTGAAAGAGAATACATTTAGAAGCGATTCAGATCTATGTTTTCAGTACAGCTCGTCTTGCACTGATATTAAAGGAACATAATATTTATATTCGTATGTGCTATAGACAAGTCTGTGTCAAGAACAAAGCTACCGTTAGCTAACGCAAGCTAACGTTGATAGCCATACCGTTCTGCTGCTAGCTCTGTTAACTTCCTAGCTAACGATAGTCCATTTGGTCAGGATGGCAATCAAGGGACTTCTAACGGTCTCGGCACAACAAAGGTTTCTGACTAACAGCTGTCCTGTTAAAATTAATTAATCAAGCACCAGGTTTCATACGGGCAAACGTTCAGCCTTTTCGGGTTTCGAGTGGGTATTCTCACTTGGCTAACTTGTTAAAAGTCCTGGTAAACAACTGAGCTACATTGGAACACATTTTATCTGACTGCCTTGTATTATTCACTGGATATTTGCTAACAGGATTGCGAAATGTTTAGCTAAATCGCAATGGATGTAATGTGAAAGGCCAACATTTTTTCATTCAGTTGGTCCTGTTCGTAACCATATTTCTGGTTCTGTCTTCATTTCTTAGTGTTTGAATGGATATTACCAGGTGCACGGAGAAATGGGTAAAACAAGACAAGGTTACTGTAACCATGGAACCCTCATTTCATAAACCATGACATTCATGTACAGTTAGCATTATTGAAATCATCCAGTGATACAGATGTGACATTTTTGGGTGAAGCATCTCCCAAAGCCCGACAGTATTTGGTGTTTGTTACCCTTTTGTAGCAGGTGCATTCCCTGCCCCCAATAGCAAAGTGACCAACTGACATAGGGGTTTTAAGCAAATGTTTCTAATAGGAGTTAATTTGTTTAATAACCACTAGAAAGTGAGTGACATAACCAGTTGGCATGGATTTTGTAGGTTTGACATTTTAACTGTCATAAGCAATCATTTTCAAACAATGCCACAAAGTGCCATAACAAATGCCACAAAGTGCCATAACAAATGCCACAAACATTAAATAGTTTTGTTTGTTTGTTTTCAGCACGCACAACCCACACTTCATCATTTTCATCTCTTCTTTTAGGAATATTTTGCAATCTTTTTTTATATTGATTATACTATTTTAAAGATTCAAATTTCAACCATTTCACGTAAAACAATATATTAGGACTTAGGCTGTTGAATGTTTTATGTGGATGGGTTTCATCTCGTTTCTGTTCCACCTTTGTTCAGGAGAGGCCTCCAACATCCTCCATTATGCTATCTAGCAAGAAGTCAGATGCTGGCTCCTCTTCTTCCTCCGCTTCATCTACTGCGGGAGCAGCAGGAGGTGATAGGGCCCCGGTTTCCGATGCCCAGACTGGTCCGTCAGCCTCAGCAGCAGGCGCTATGGATGCAAAGAAGAAGGAGAGGTCATCCCCTAGTGGGGAACCTGGAGGAGCCCCTTTGCCCCACCAAGCTGGTCCTGGGGGGGCAGACCAAGATTCAGCTGAAGTTCGCAGGACGAGTCGGCGCAAGCGAGCAAAAGTAAACATTTTAGGGTTCTGCTTCCTCCCTGTATGCTCAGGGAGGAAAGGATGCTGCCAAAAATGAAATGAGTGAAAATTGAAATGGAAAAATTTAAAGAATCAATACATGTCATCATTTAAGCTTAAGGAGCAATATTGCTCTGTATCTTAACTCAGTCTTTGCGTCGTGATGTTCATGGTATTTGTTTTTTACTCCCATAAAGGTTTTGGCAGTTATAAGTGACGTGGGAGCACACCAACCAATCAGTGATGGTAATGCTGGTTTTAATGATGCTTTTATTGTGCCTACTGTTGCAGGTGGAGTACCGCGAGATGGACGAGAGCCTGGCCAATCTGTCGGAAGACGAATATTACTCTGAGGAGGAGAGGAATGCCAAGGCAGAGAAAGAGAGGAAGCAGGTCATCCCTCCTCCGGCTCCACCAGTAGAGGAAGAGAATGACAGTGAACCAGAGGAGCCATCTGGTGAGTCTGAAACTTGATCAAAGTTTCAGACTCATCATATTCAAGCAGGGAATTAAATTGATTTTTATGTTGAGGAAATAAACTTAAGACGCTTAATTAAAAAGCTCTGGTAAAAAGGCTGAGAAGCTCTACTAACAGGAAGGCTGTATCTGATGAGTCTGATAATTTACCCTGTGTTCGATTGCACACGAATGGTCTTTCTTTTGGTCTGATATGTAAATGTATTTTTAGGTGTGGAAGGAGCTGCTTTCCAGAGCCGTCTTCCTCATGACCGTATGACATCCCAGGAGGCCGCTTGCTTCCCTGACATCATCAGCGGTCCCCAGCAGACTCAGAAGGTCTTCCTCTATATCCGCAACCGTACGGTAAGTGCCAATGTAAACAGATTTCTTTGTGTTAAAAAACTGAGGACTATGGGATTATTGTTTTAAACATATTAATATTAACCTCATCCAGCTCCAACTGTGGCTGGACAACCCTAAGATCCAGTTGACCTTTGAGGCCACAGCACAGCAGCTTGAAGCTCCATACAACAGTGAGACATTAAATTAAACATATTTATTTCCCTTACTTTTTTGTTTTTCAAGAAGATTGCAGTCATACAGAAGTTGAGATTTTTGCTCTCTTTTTTTTAGGTGATGCTGTGCTGGTCCACAGGATACACAGCTACTTAGAAAGGCATGGTCTCATTAACTTTGGCATTTACAAGAGGGTCAAGCCTTTACCCAGTAAGTTCTCTTTATTAATTGCATTGGTAAAATAACACTAGCCAGTAGCCAAATGTTGCTACAATTAATGTATTCTACAAGCCACTTTGGTCTGAAGGAAAAATATCTTCCCCAAAAAACACAATCAGGTTTATGAGAACGGTTGTCTAACATTGGGATTTACTAGCTACCCTGGCTTGTAGACAAAAGCATTCAGAGACATTGACCTTGGAATGGTCAGTGGTATAATGATACACAGTTAATGAACCCCCCGCTTGTTGTTGCAGCTAAGAAGACTGGGAAGGTTATAGTCATTGGTGGAGGTGTGTCTGGCCTAGCTGCAGCCAGGCAGCTGCAGAGCTTCGGGATGGATGTTACAGTATTGGAGGCCAGGGTAGGTCATCAACAGGGTTTCTATTAATCTGTTATTTGAGGTATATTTGTGATTTTATCCCATGTTCTTAACCAGCTATTGGTATAAATAGTTTTGATTGTAAAACATTTACGGTATTTTATATATTAATAGCATTGTGAGATTAGTGCCACCCTCTATACACTCTATATGATATGGTATACATGTTTTCTAAGGGCTTACATGATAACCAATCGAGTGACCTAAACTGACCTTGCTTTTTGTAATTTTCCATGCAGGATCGTGTTGGAGGCAGAGTGGCCACATTTAGGAAGGGCAACTATGTTGCTGATCTGGGAGCCATGGTGGTGACAGGGCTGGGTAAGATTCAGATCCATTTTTTTAAATGTGAATACTGAAGTAAGTCACAGCATTAAGTCAAAGCATCTTAGTGTCTAATCATGTGCCATTGGGATGCAGGTATTTACATTTTCATTCCACACTAACACCTCCTGATATGAATTAGCTTGTATGATTAGATAGAAAACTCACCCATGCACTTAATCCTCAGTGACATATGATTTGAGGCCGTTGCCTTTAACAAAGCCACATTATAGTCTTCCACACAGATTCCACAGTTACTAAAATCTACCTGTAGAGGGCGGTGTTGTCCATGTTTATGCTGTGTCATCATCAATTGTGTGTGTGTGTGTGTTTGTTTGTTCAGGAGGAAATCCCATGGCAGTGATCAGTAAGCAGGTTAACATGGAGCTGGCCAAGATCAAACAGAAGTGTCCACTGTATGAAGCCAATGGCCAGGCTGTGAGTATAATCACATATCTTCAACAGTAAACTGAGTTGCCTCTCGTCCATTATCCCGCCATAGTCAAGCTAGAATCCTGAGATACCTTAAGGCAAGAAATGACTTGATAGATGGCAAGAGGCTAATGGCAGCATGGGCATGCATGTGATTTACTCTAGCCAGCTGATGCCTGAAAAATATCTGCCTGCTTCTGTCATACTGACATTTTTAGCTATGCATTACGTTAAGTTCACTTACAAACCGTCAACCTCAAGAATAACCATTCATCAGGGGTGTGTAGCAGTTACAGCTGCATTAGATATGTGTATCCCAATTACATTTTTGAAACCAGGACCTTGTGTTGTTTACTTCCTTTAACAGAAGATGTTTATGGATGCACTAGAGTTCCCTCTTGGCATGGAAATGCTCTGTGTGTCTGAGTTTATAGCTGTTCTCCAAGCCTGTTGTCCTGAGGCAGGGATCTGGCTTTCCATGAGCAAGAAAAAACACAGTGAATGGTGGATTCATTTAACTGCTTGCCCTTGCGTGTCATCAACAACAGCTCCGGTTCCTTTCAGAACAGAGCAGAACAGAAAACAGATATAGCTTTATGTAATTAAATTGGAAATAAACAGTGTTTTTCCCCTCTCATTTTTGTTCTGTCCGTCAAGTGGCAGCAACAGTAGTAGGATGTTTAGGTTCATGTTCAGGGCACTTTCACTGAAGTAGAGACTAGCCAGCGGGGCTCTTGAAGCATCCACATCATGTGTAACTGGTTTCCTCTTCCGCAGGAAAAGGCAAATTAAATGTACATGTTTTACTTTTGTGCAAACCTGTTTGAGGTTAAAGTTGTGTTAACTTAATATGTTTCTCTCTCTCTCTCTCTCCCCCCTCCCCTCTTGTCTTCTCCACCCCTTCCATGTTCATCTTTTGGTGAACCTCTAAAGGGTGAACGGTGCACAAGTGTATGTATTGGTTTATTCACATATGCATTTCTTACCTAATTTTGAATCTCTTTTAAAAGTCAACATTTCAGCTCCATCCATTTAAATGTTTCTTTGTGTAACCCACTATTTGTCATCCATGTAGGAGATAAAGAGAGAAACAAATGAGTCTCAGAAGTTGCAAACAACATTTTTTTTATTATGGTGATACATGCAGTAATACAATATGATTTTATTAATAATAGGCTATAGACCTTTCCACTATAGATAATACCATATCTCATGTAGAGATACAGTACAATAATCTGATAACACCACTGACAATTTGTAGTGAAACATGTCTATTGCTCTGTTCAAATTGATGAAATATACAAGTGTGTATTTTCCCTTTAAGCCCAATCTATGATTGAAGTACAGCAGCACCCTCTATGCCCCCAACATCAGAATCACCCTGTACACCTAAGTGCTTGGGTTGCAGCTGGAACGTGGACTCTTAAGTGGGCTTTGAGGGGAGTTGACTGCATCAAGAACTGCATGCTTCTTCTGCTTGTATTAGTGAATCAGGGCTTAAATACATGCCCCAGAAAGAGAAGAAACATTCAAGTTACAGGTTGGATTATGGAGTGAGAAATGCCATAAATTATCAAAACAAAACATCACAACTTTTTAGTGAAATTCTGCCTTTTGTACCAGTTCTTATACTTTTTGTGAGTCTGGCATGCTTTTTTTTGTTTATTTTTAGCTTCTTTTTCTATAGATTTCATCACTGCTGTTATTAGTGTGACTCATTGTCCAGTGTCCTTGTTGTGTTATTGTGTGTGTGTATCCAGGTGCCAAAAGAAAAAGATGAGATGGTGGAGCAAGAGTTCAACAGATTGCTGGAGGCCACCTCCTACCTCAGCCACCAGCTGGACTTTAACTTCCTCAACAACAAACCTGTTTCTCTGGGACAGGCCCTGGAGGTGGTCATACAGTGAGTATAGTGTACACTACAAGAGCTCACAAACGGGAGATGGTGACAGATGTGTCCTGCACGTGTGTACCCAAAGAAGAGACGTGTACAGATACACGCAAACACTCAAATCATAATCTTGTGTCTGTGTGTGGGCAGGCTGCAGGAGAAGCATGTAAAAGATGAGCAGATAGAACACTGGAAGAAGATTGTAAAGACTCAGGAAGATCTCAGGGATCTTCTCAACAAGGTGAGCACAAGTAAAGTTTTTTGGGGGGGGGCAGCAGTAGTCTTAAAGAAATTTCATAATGCCATCAACTTGGTGGTGGCAGAATTCCCCACAGCGCCACAAGACTTAACTTGTAAACCCAGTAGTAAAGAAACATTGCTTTAAAAATTGCACCTCAATTTACTGTTTGCACCAAAAATGGAGACTACTGATGATTCATTGAACTCGCAGCAAGAGATGCTGTGAGTTAGATGCCAGCAGGCGATTAGCTTAGCATAGCATAAAGACTGGAAGCAGGGGGAAACAGCTAGCCTGGTCTAGCAGCACCTCTAAATGTCACTAATTAACACATATCTCATTAGTTTCTGTACTAAAACCGAAATGTAAAAATGATAAGTTGTGTTTTTTATGGGGAGTTGTGCCTTGGAACTATGCCTCACAGAGCTTCATATTTAGCGTACACTAGAGATGTGAGTGGTATCCATCTTTTCATGTAACTTTTGGAAAGAAAAAAAAAACGTGTATTGTTGCTGTTTTAAAGGGAAACCTTGGAAAGTGGTGAAGAACTTTTAATTTTCCAATTATTTTGTCATGTTGGTATGAACAAGAGAAGGACCAGAATTGGACTGTCAACATTTAATTACTGTAAAAAGTCCTGCTCAAATTTGGTTTAAATGTAGTTATGTTTGCTTGATTGATTTGCTGAGAGAGCTAATAGTTGGAGTACACTTCTAGTAAATTGCTGACAGATCTGTTTGCAGTCTGAAAAGTGTCATTATGGTAAGAAAATAGGCTTGAGACTGGAACACCACTGGTTTAAATGTCAGGCTGATTTGCAAAAATTCAGGCAGGGAAGGCAGAGAAACACTTAGTGCAGCACTAAACCCCTGATTTCTCTTCAGAAGCCAATTACAGGGGTTATATTTTCACAACATAACCATTTTATTGACCACATTGTTCTGTATTCAAATTCTGCCTTCTTTACAAATTGGTCCCTGTTTTCTTTCCTTTCATCCACCATCATCTCATGACTTTGTTCCTCTCCCTCTGTTTTCCTCCCTCTCCTTTTTATTTCACCTTTTTAGATGGTGACCACTAAGGAACGGGTTAAGGAGCTCCATCAGCAGTATAAAGAGGCCAGTGAAGTCAAACCGCCCAGAGATATCACAGCTGAGTTCCTGGTGAAGAGCAAGCACCGCGACCTCACCGCGCTCTGCAAAGTGAGCTCAAACACTATTATAAGAGCGACATAGAAGAAAGTTACAGTAGAGCTCTTCCATCTCCTTACACTTCCTACAGACATTTACAAGATGTGGGCAGTTATCTAGACTGGTTGTTGTCCAGAAGAGATTCCTTTGTGACACTTTCATCCTCAGATCTCTTGGACCAGGCAGAAATCAGGCTGCAGGACTTAAAAATACTTTAGTCAAAGCAGTTAAGTTTAAATGCTAACTATTTCCAACTGTGTTTGTGGCCTTGTGGGTATTACATAGCGTCTGTGTTTTCAGTTGCTGTAGTTTGAACTACTTTGAAGCAATATTAGATTTCCTGGGTTGATTATTAGGCGTACCTGCAGGTCAGAAGGCCGGCCACCACCATTTGCAGGACAGAAACTTTGTATTTGCTCCGAAAGTTTACAACAAGCAAAGATCAAACGATTTGTAGCAGTATTATAGTACTAGCGTGTAAAATGGATATTTTATGGAGTACTAGGTCAGGGTGGATGCCTCACAGAATTTTAATGCCGTGCTATCCAAGTAAACCAGACAGACTGTGTTTAAGTGGTTTAATGCCTCGGTAGGATGTATTATTAGAGTGAATGCTGCTGTTTTATTTTTGGTTCAGATAAATCACCTCCACTACTGCTATGTGTGTATTTTAGAAGGAGGTTTTAGTTGGTTTAAACACAGCTGGTGTCTGAACTGGATTTGTCTGCTACCCATCCGCTGTCCGAGAAACCACGTCAAAGCCTTGAATCATGGTCTGACTGTCTTTATGTCTGCGGATGTACACATACGTTTTCAGCAAGACAGGATGAGCATTTAAGAGAGCGTGTGTGTGCTCATCACATGCATGACTACACCATATAACAAGATTTTAAGGCCAGTAATGGGATGGCTGTGTCAGGATATTTTTGCTGGGATATTTTCCAATATTCTTGCCATTTTTAGTATTTTCTCAAGTCGGCTTGCTAGCTTGGAAGCATCATTAGGACATTAAATTTACTAGACTTGACTCAGTGCAGTTGTGACCTGGGGCCTAGCGTGGTAGGTGGTATTACCAGAATCTGCACTGCTGTCATGGTTGGTTCAATTGTGGTGAACTGATGAAACAGGTTGAGTCAGCCCTTCCTGTCAAGGCTGCTTGTCCTTTCTACTTGACCTGAAACCCTCTGGGTGTGTACCTTGTACACACACACACACACATACATATATCAGGCATGTGACACATGCTCAACAAGTTTAAAACATCACCAGCTCCTAAAGTCTGACACCAATTCAGTTTGATGTGAAATATTGTTTTTGGAGTGCAAAAGTGTAACAAAACAGTTTTGCTTCTCAATTAATTTTGTCATTAGTTTTAATTGTTTTTTATTTGTCATAAATATTCTTGATCTAAAAATCTTCAAAATAAAATAATTCTCATTGAATCATATTTGCATCAATATTTTCCAGCACCGACATTATATGGATGAAATTAAGAGGTGTATATGTCTCCTTGCTGTCTGCCTTGTCCCTGTGTAGGAGTATGATGAGTTGGTGGAGATGCAGGTCAAGCTGGAGGAGAAGCTGCAGGAGCTGGAGGCCAATCCACCCAGGTAACCAGTCCTTCTGAAGTTTCAGCATAATCTCCTCAACTGCTACTCCTTCTCTTTAGATATCATCACTGTATGTTAACCAGTAGAAAGGGATGAGGGTCTAGTGGCCAGAATAAAGTTGAGCTTGTCTCTATTTGTTCACCCACCTTTTCTTAGCATCGGGCATTCTTTTGTTTAATGGTTAAATCTCTATTTGATTACACTTTATTATCAGGAGGAAAACTATATACCTTCACAGTATATATGTCATTACAGGACAATAGTCAAATTACACCATAATAATAAAATAAAAAAAAATAAATAATTTTTTGGTCATACTTTCCAGCTCTATTTTGGCATTAGAAATACCCAAGCCTACATCTCTAACATTTAGTTTCTATTTGTTTCTAGTGGTTACTGTGCCCCTGGGCAAGACAAAGTCTTTTTTTCACATCAGTTAAACTTTGAGAACCTAAGGCGAAAACATCCCAGGGTGTGGAATGATTCAGTGTTAGAAATCATGTAAATGCTGTCCTAGCACTAGCACTTACTTTAAAATAAGCCAAATTAATCATTCCTAAAGAAATGTCTCTAATATTTCTGTGAGGCACTGTTTTAAATTTTTGAGTTCTGAGCAAGCACTAATACAGCGAAGTCTGAATTTTCAGTTTCTACCACTTGTGATGATGAGGACAATTCAGTGGCACTGTAAATACTATTTATATCTTTGTAATGCTGACCTGTTACTCTGTTTACATACACATTAAGCAATTTTATCCCTGGTCCAATATGGCCTTGAAGCACTTATTTGAATCCAGCTAGGAACAGCAGCATTTTGCTCTGGTTTGGATCAGTACATTAGCCTGTGACTGTTAATGCAGATCTCACAAGACTTCTTTTATTAATTGCTATCCAGGCTAAGTATGCTAGACTGGCTATGTTGAAGCAATGTTGGCTTATATGGCTGGAGTGAAAATAGTCAGTCCTTAATGGTTATAAACAAGAATTTCTTATTGGAGCCCGGCAGCCCTTCGCAACAGAAGTTTACCTATGTATGTCCTGTGGCAATTTGCCTATTTTTTTTTCAGTGTTCAAATATGTATTACTACGTTTTCACCTGTTTTGAGTTAAGCTTTTTCAGCCTATGCATGAGTGAACCTGACCCTCTGATGTCTGAATAGCTGTCAGTATACATCACCATGTCTCTTTCCTTCCCTTCTTTCCCACAGTGATGTTTACCTGTCATCCAGGGATCGGCAGATCCTGGACTGGCACTTTGCCAACTTGGAGTTTGCCAACGCTACGCCCCTCTCCACCCTTTCTCTCAAGCATTGGGATCAGGTATATACACGTACCCATTTGGAAATGTCATAACTGTGTAGTCCTGACAAAAGACTTGCATTGCAAAGACCCTCAGGCCTCTTACAATCCCATGTGCATATTAAGTTATTGCTAGTTTAACATTGATATACTTTACTGCCATTCTGTTTTATTACATTAGAAAGTTCAATGTGCTACTGGGATGACAGGTTATTATTTTATCCACAGGATGATGACTTTGAGTTCACTGGCAGCCACCTGACAGTAAGGAATGGTTACTCTTGTGTTCCTGTGGCCCTGGCTGAAGGCTTGGACATCAAACTAAACACAGCAGTGCGGCAGGTCCGATATACAGCCTCTGGTACGTGCACAGGACCGCGTGTGTCTTCTGCCCCTTTCGGCCACAAAACTGTGGACTTTATAATTCAATGTTCATATGGATGTACAATGTGTTAAACAGTTATTCATCTATTCATTCTCCAGGCTGTGAGGTGATAGCAGTCAACACTCGCTCCACGACACAGACCTTCATATACAAGTGTGATGCTGTGCTATGCACCCTGCCTCTCGGTGTATTGAAGCAGCAGCCCCCTGCTGTGCAGTTTGTCCCCCCCCTGCCTGAGTGGAAGACATCTGCGATACAGAGGATGGGCTTCGGCAACCTCAACAAGGTTTACTTTTAAATAAGCATATGGTGCTTCCTTCCTTCTATCCTGCTATCATTAACCAGTTCACCAAACTACAGGATCTCATTCTGATTTGTCTAGATTCTAGTTGTAAAACCTGAATGTGTGATATAGTCAAGATGGCCCTGAGTAGTCTGACGTTTAAGAGGGAGGCCAGAGATTTTAACTCTAAACTGCCACCCTCTACATGCTAATGTGTGCCAAGTGTGATCTGCCATATTTTGTGCAGACCAGCGCAAACTCTCCAGTCTTGAAATGAGTCGTCATGTTCAAATCAGAGTTCAAGTCAGGTCTTAAATCATGTAGTGTGTTTCCGGCAGGACGGAGGATTTGGTTCCTTAGAGAGACCTCCTGCTACTGCTTCTGCTGCAGTGTCCTTATGCTAGGAACGTGACCTTCAGTGGTAGAGGGCCAAAAGAACAATGAGTATTCAGAATTTGACTGTGTTCCTTGCAGGTTCATATATCATTGTCAAAGTCAGCAGCATCCAGCATGAACAGATCCACTTCCTCCTTCCTGTTGTTTTTTTCCCCCAAATAAATCACAATAGGTATTGGTGCCTGGCTCAGACAACAAGGAATTCCCTCCTTCCTCTAAACTGCCTTGGTGATATTGCTTTATCCATCCTCCATCGGGTTCAGATAGTGGGATCGAAAGGGTGGCATGGGCAGTGTGTTTGCTAAGTATAGGAGGGGAGAGGCAGTCGGAGCCTGTTTGCGTGCAAATTAAAGATGCTTTTTGCCAGCGTGTTAGTAATCCGATCAGAGTGCTCATTCTGCGTCACTCCTGACCCACCAGCCCCTGCACTCTCTCTCTGTTGCTGAGCATCATCTGCAGCAGAGTACTTTATCTCCTAATTCTACTGCAGCACAGAGGAGAATACTGCATTATTATGCAATCTGAGCTTCTACTGATGCTGTATCTCCAGCAGAGGGCGCTCTATCATTTACACGTTCATAACTGTGAAGCCATGCCAGTAAATGTGCTGAACCTGAGATGTACTTCACTGGCAGTTGAGCTTTTAATTAAAATAAGCACCTTGATTGTTGTGTGACTGTTTTTATTTTGTGTTCCTCCCTGTCTGAAGGTGGTGTTGTGTTTTGACCGTGTGTTCTGGGATCCCAGTGTCAACCTGTTTGGTCATGTCGGCTCCACCACGGCAAGTCGGGGCGAACTCTTCCTCTTCTGGAACCTCTACAAAGGTGACAAGAGATCCCTTTTAGTTTCACACTGTTGTTGGAGATAATTTGATGCAGAGTGATGTGGTTTTGGATATATTTCCTGTTCATATGTGCCCTTTGCTTCTCCAATGCATCCATAAAAAGCCTCTAACAAATTGTGCTTTTTCTCTTTTCAGCCCCAATCCTCCTCGCACTGATGGCTGGTGAGGCCGCTGGCATCATGGAGAACATCAGTGATGACGTGATTGTCGGACGCTGCCTGGCCATTCTCAAAGGAATATTTGGAAGCAGCGCTGTACCGCAGGTACACAACTCACACTTTGCTGATATTTTCAATACATCAGCATCCAATATGACATTTGTTTGTCCGTCTTTCTTCACCTTGACCTTTCACTTTGATTACTTCTTTAACTTCCACATACCAAACAGTTTTTCCTCTCAAACAGATGTCCTCATAATTTTAAATAGCTGGCAATTTTGTTCAAATACAATTCGATTATGTTTGCTGTTTACAGAAAAGTAGTGGTGGGTTATATTTTTTAAGCTCCATCATTAGTGTTTTCTCTGGTTTTTCCACTACTTAAGTGGAATGTCAAATTCGTTCCTGAATTGACCCCCATAACCAGCACAGCTTTACACAGCGAGCATATGTGAAAGGCACTCATAAGTGGAGTCGTATCCAAACCACCCGTCATTATAAATCATTTGCTTATGGTTTTAAATGGGATAAAATCATATGCATGGAGGCCAGCGTTGGAACTGTTTGCCATCCAGCTGTTTACAGGTCCCTTCAATATCATCATGGAAACTCCTAAAAAGTATGTGTTGTTGTTTGTTGTCATGGCAGCCAAAGGAAACTGTGGTCACTCGTTGGCGTGCAGACCCCTGGGCGCGGGGATCCTACTCGTACGTCGCAGCAGGTTCTTCGGGTAACGACTATGATCTCATGGCACAACCCATCACACCTGGCCCTGCTATACCGGGAGCCTCACAGGTAAGCAAACACACACACACACACACAAACACACTAAAGAATCCTTAGTGTTGAGCTTGTGTTTGGGTGAGACTGTGAGTTTAAACGTGTGTGAGAAAGCTAACGAGAGAAGGCATCCCAGCCTGACCACAATATATAAACCAAACCAAAGCAGAGCAGTTTATTCCCCACACAGATGTTTTTTTGGCTGTTTTGATGTTGGCATGCTGATTGATGTGAACAAGTCATATTTATGCATTGACTGATGAGTTCTGGCAGTTTACTACCGCACTTTTTCCTCTCTCATCAATCCCCTATTTTCCTTTAATTCCTTATTATGTTGGGACAATCCAACATCGATCTCAATGTGGTTTTTCTTTTCCTCTCAGCCGGTCCCTCGTCTCTTCTTCTCCGGGGAGCACACTATCAGGAATTACCCCGCTACAGTCCACGGCGCCCTGCTCAGCGGGCTCCGCGAGGCCGGACGCATTGCAGATCAGTTCCTGGGTGCCATGTACACGCTTCCCCGACAGGGCACTCCCACAGCTGCCAGCAACCCTCAGCAGGCTCAGCCCACCCCCAGCGTCTGAAATTGCCTCTCCCAGTTCCTGCCAACTCTGGACTGAAAATACAGCATTTTTGAGAAAATACAAAAGTTTACCCATAAACTGTTGATATTTCTGTGTGTGAAAGATCTTGGAAGTCCCAGACGCATCTTTGCCTTTACTCAAGTAATGACACTTGGAGGATTTATTTTCTGGCTTTAGGTATGATGTGAAATAGAGATTCTTTAACTGGAGCATTTCAGTTCCTCAGACTTTTATTTTGGGATGTTCGTGACTACTCATTTCC
Organism: Macquaria ambigua; assembly: GCA_008360985.2. Taxonomy (NCBI): domain Eukaryota; kingdom Metazoa; phylum Chordata; class Actinopteri; order Centrarchiformes; family Percichthyidae; genus Macquaria; species Macquaria ambigua. The sequence continues at coordinate 311,849 of VMKM01000321.1, forward strand.
AGCAAATTATGGAGACAGATGTAACCTACTACAAAGACTGGGCTATGCTAAAGAATGAGGAATAAATCTCAATTTTGTTACATACTAATGTATTAACTCATCTAAGAGTTTATAAATATGTGAGTTCCCAGTCTTAAAAACAGAAGCATGGCATTACATTTGGTACTAGGAGTGATTTAGTGTATTTGATTCCATGTGGAGCATGTTTGCAAAACCCATCATCTATTTATGTCCCCCTGTCTAAATACTAAATGTACACAACCTAGAACCAGATAACATATAAGACAGATGACTAACTCAGTGGCACAGTCTCAATCCACTAAAACTGCTCCGCTTATCTAAGCAAAAGACATTTCCCTCTGGTGTCATTCCAGAAGCCTTGTCTTGGTTGTCTTAAGGCTTAAAAACATTGCCATGTACTGTAACTGTATGCCTCCTAAATGTACTTTCTATTATTTAGGTTGCAGAGTGTAGTGAAAATAGTTTGTATTAAAAGCTAAAAAGACATATGTTGAAAGAATTGTGAATGTTTTTGTTTCCATAGCAGTTTAAGTATTTTATTATGGTTGTCATCACATAATTTTTTATATTGTCGATTGTTTTGTTATTAAAAGAAGAAAGAAATTGCATTTGAAATCAGCATGTTTTTTCTTGAAAGTGAAACGAGGTTGGAAAAAGGTGTGTATGCAGATTTTTTAGACCACAGAACAAAGTCCTTGTTCCTGTCCTACTATTCCCTGCAGGTGTGTAGTTTTTATACTTGTACATGCATGTACAAAAGTAACATGGCTGCTTCTACTTTGACCCTCCAATGACCCTCCTTCATTGCAGGTTTGGCTGCTTCCCAGGGTCTGTGGTACTGTGTGTGTGTGTGTGTGTGTGTGTGTGTGTGTGTGTGTGTGTGTGTATTTGACGGAGAGATGAGGGTCCCTGGCAGCAGCTCCACATAGTGGGGGATCTGATGAATGAGGGGGGAGATTAAAATGGTCAACCATGAGCTATGAGCTTTTCTGTGGAGTTGTATTTCAGGGCTCTGTGCCCCTCTGTTTCCATGCACTCTCGAGCGTCACAGGCCTTGTTTTTCCCCAGAGATGCGGTTATTATTATCGTGACCAAAGGAGATGTTTGATGTAACAACAGTAATTTGAGCTGGGGTTTTGGACTGCAGCACTTGGGTATTTTCACCTCCCTGGTAAACCATAGGCTCAGAGCAGTGTGTAACTGTTGACTGGTGAGGTTATTTTTCATAATAGCCTCAAGCCCACATCAACTGATTACTTGAAAGAGAGGCAGAGACAGAAAGCCAGATAGCTAGTTATAAAAATCCTTTGGATGAGAGACCACAGCGTGTCTGAGCACATCTCATGTGATTCATAGGTGTGGGGTGGAATGTACACTCACACAGGTACAAACACCTCCCACATGCTGTTATGTGTATTTTGAACATCATCCATAATAATCAAATATGAGATAAATCCAGAAATTATATAGACACTGCACAGTTGTTTCAGTATTTTTAGCCACGGCTTAATGGCTATTTGATGGACTCCCATTAAATTTTGGTACAAACATTCATATTCCCCAGAGGATGAATCCTACTGACTTTGGTCATCCTCTGACTTTCCTCTAGCGCCACCATGAGGTTGACGTTTGTAGTTTTGAGTAGAATTTTGCAACAGCTGTTGAATGGATTGCCATGTAATTTGGTACACACATTCATGTCCCTCTCAGGATGAACTGTAATAACTTCGGTGATCCCTAAACTTTCATCAGGTCAAAATTTCACTTTGTCCAGTACTTGTGTTTATGAACAAATACCTGCAAAACTAATGACATTCCCATCAGCCTCAGCTGCACTTTTCATTTACTGCTACTTAGCAAATGTTAGCATGCTAACATGCTAAACTATAATTGTGACCATGGTAAACAATGTACCTGCTAAATATCAGTATGTTAGCATGCTGATGTTAGTATTTAGTTCAAAGCACCACTGAGTACAACCTCACAGAGTCACTAGCATGGCTGTAAGCTCTTAGTCTTGTTGACAATGTGAATCAGTAAATTACATAAAATCCCATATAACATGGACAATTATCAAGCTAGTGTCGCTTCTAAAGTTATTCAACACTGCAGGCTCGACCTCAATAACCTTTTGGATGTATTCTCACAATCCCCCTCAGTCTTTCGTATGACACCTGTTGTAGGCAGTGAAGCCTGTTTCTCACTCTCCCTCCTCCGTCTCCCTCCTCCGCCTGCCTGGAGTGCCACTGAGTCATTTCTATGGTTGACTTCACAGCACTAATTCAGGTCAGGCACCAGCGCTGAAGCTCAGGAGTACCAGGGTCCAGACAGGCACCACTGTGTTAGGGTAGCACCTCCCTGCATCTGAACTTAGGACAGATTAAACCCCACAAGCAAGAGACAGTGTTAACCCCTGACTCTCAACCGTTCTGACTCATGACACATCACAAACAAACCATCTCTTTTGCAGTACTAAATGGTGAACTCTGATGATAACTTATACTAATATTTATAATGGGAGTATTTTTACACTGTGGGATCTGCCCACTTATTCCACCACTATATACATGTTGTGAAATGGTAACTTCCCCATAAATTAGCAATAAGTGCCCTTCAAAAGATTTGTAGAAATTAAATCTTACACAAGTACAAGTGGCACGATTCAGTAGAGCAGAACATTTTAATAGAACTCTGGTTCACAAGAAAAGGTGAAACATACATTTTGCCAGTTAATTTGATTTTGGATTAAGTGAAATTCTTTAATTTTAGTGGCAAAATGTTTGTGTCAAATTCAAAATATCACAGGGATTATTAGTGTAAAACTGTAATATTTAATTTTCGATTTCCCAGCGCAGGAAGTGTTGTCCACTAATAGTAGACCAGAAGGCAATGCAGCTGAGCACCAGGAGTCACTTGTTCTCAACCAGAACATTTTGATCTTTTGCTCCCACCATCACTCTCTCCACCTACACATAAAGGCCAGCTGAATTCAACACGTCCAGGCTTGTTCTCTGGAGTTGAACTAAACTGTTCTGGGAAATGTAGGAAATTACCAGGCAGCTTGAGGTAAAGTGGGTAAAATGGAAAAATTTCACTAGAAAAACTCTCCTGAGATGCACCGAGCATTACTGATGGATACTAAAATAACTGAGGGCCAGAGGTCGGTTATTTTCGCATGAAAAATCTGATTAGATTGTGTCGATTAGATGATTATTTAAAGTAACCTACAGCTGCAGGAACAGAAGTGCTGGGTTTCACAAAGCGAGGCGTAGCTGAGAAAGTTGTGTGTGCTGACTTTGCATTCCACAACAGCTTGTGGTTTTCCTCTTTGTACCTGACCAATTTGCCTCATTTGTCTGCCTGCTTATTTTGCATACTGTCAGCTGCTGTTCTCTCTGCCCTGTTCAAACCAGGGGATTGGACACACACACACACACAGCGAGAGAGAGAGAGAGAGAGAGAGAGAGAGAGAGAGAGAGAGAGAGAGAGAGAGAGAGAGAGAGAGAGAGAGAGAGAGAGAGAGAGGGTGTACCGCTATGAAATCAAAACTTGCTGAGCTTGTTCAGCGAAAAAGCATGAAAGAGATTAACATACATGGTTGAGTTTTACACACGACCAGCTACGCACACACATACTGACACAGGTTCCAACATGGAGACGTGTTACAAACAGGTTGGTTTTTATTTTTATTGGAATACATATGGTTTGCTGTACAGTTGGCAGCTTCAAGAGACCTACATGCAGGGTGCGCCAGCCACAGTAAGGTTAAAACATGCACAAGGTATTAAGTCTAAAACTGAAAAAAAAACAAAAAAACCTGGCATTGCTGACATACTGAGAAGCATAATAAATCGTAAAAACCCTTTTGATCTGATGTCGTTACATACATTTTTGTGTTTGACACCTCTGTTTGTCAGTCTCCTTCTTCTGCACACAAAACTGAACTGAACTTTCTGAACTTTCAACAATAAAAAAAAAAAAAAACAGTTGATTGTACAGGCCAGAAATCCTTGTATCTGTGCATGTAAGAGAGATGAGATCCAGTTATATGTTGTTTTTTTTTTTTTAATTCCTATTAGATTATTTGTGTGTGTTTATATATACACATGTGTGTCTGGGGCCTGCACGCTTCTTTCTTTGGCAGCACTTACAAACATACAGCATAGAAGATGTACAAACCCTGAATTTATGAGCGAGGGAGAACAGAGCAGCGAAGAGGCCGGAGCACTGAATGGTCCGCGATAAAAATGGGTCGACACATGGTGAACCACTCAGCACTGCAGACCTGCTCAGCTCTGATAAAAATGCACATCGCTCTCATTCTTCAATGACTATGACACAACCCTGGCCTCTCTCTCTCTCTCTCTCTCTCTGATCCACTGTGTGCCATCATGTCTCCAGGTTGTGAGAAATGTCTTGCACTAAAATAACAAACACAAAATACAGGAAGAAGTACTCTCCAGGAGTGTAATAACAATGAGGAAGATACATTATCTTGCAAAAAATATCATTCTTAAAATCAAGATGGACAAATACTTAATATATTTCAATAATAAGGCCCACTTTACAAAATTACAAGATTTTCCTTAAATAAAATCTATCCGATATAGCTTCCAAAATAAGACATCTTTTGTTTAACAAAGAAATAAAAACATACATAAGCAGAAAACAAAAAGAAGAAAACCCTCAAATTGATTATTTCCCCTTAAATTGAGTATCTTAGAGACAGGGTATCCATCTGGGGAAACATTGGCACCGTCTCTAACTGTAAACTGGAAATACTGTGGAATGATTTTGGCACAGAGTTAGAAGGCTGAGATGCAGGCATAACAGGGTGCCATACCTCAAACAATATGTTCAAACATGATTCATTCACTGAGTGCACGCCAATTTCCTTTCTTTAACTGGTGAGATGATGCTTAAATACTCTAATTTGGCTGGTGCAAAAACACATAACATATGTGACTGTGGTACATTCAGCAAACAGCTACTGAAACGGAGTTAAAGTACAATTCTGGGACACAAAAGAAGGGACTTTTTGACAAAGGGGACTAAGGGGGCATTAGTCGTTTGAGGTCTTAAAGTTAAGTGCTGGTTAAGTGCAGATTACAGCCTACGCCACCCAATGACACCATGACCCTGGCTTCACAATGGAGGCCTTTGAGGACAAGGGCCTGCTCACTGCCATTTCTGCCTCGCCAATCCAATCTCCACTAAAGTACATTCTAGTCTACTTTATAAAAAGGAAAAAAACAACGACTTGTAAATAACGGATGTTTATACATACACCAGCAGAGCTTAAGAGGATTTCTGTTAACTTTTTAGTTGGTATTTGAGCAGGAAAGCGGACACAGCCTCTTTTCTCTCCACTGTTTAACCACCTCTTGTACTTGTAGGAGTTTTCAATCATGTCATTCACAGTCATGTGCTAAATATTCTGCTCCAGCTGCAGCTATCATACCGATTCTCCGATTCAACAAATGTTCTGCAAAACTGCCATCATTCAGAGAGGAGAGGAAGCGACAAAAACTCTGAAACAGCCCCCGGCTGTTTCTTTATAGCGCCACAAAAGCCATAGAAGTCTTGAAACCTGTAAAGTCTTCACTTGAGTCCCAGATGACCAGTCAGTACATTCCACCATGTCAACACTGTGCAGGCTCTCGCCACTGGAAGCAACGAATAAGACCTATAACATGTGAGTAGTGGCACGTAGCCCAAAACACATATAGATAGAAGCCTCAACTGGTCTTCGTCCTGGCACTCAGAGTCCAGCTAGGTTTCAATGGATGGAGTGGATGTACAGTCGGGTGTTAGTGTACTTTGGGGCCTTGTAAGGAAGAAAGGCAGCATGCATAGCATAGGATGCAGTTTCAACTTTGCCCTTTAAAAAGCTTTCTTTGAAGCCGGTCTCCAGGAGGGAAACCCTCCAACGCGTCATAAAACCTACAGTTTCCGACAGCTGGGCTCTTCTGGGACCACCGACCCTCGTGGGAGAGAGAGGTAGAGGAATAAAGGAAAGTGAAAGAGACAAATGAACGAAGGTTGCACAGTGTAGTTGTAGTGAGGACGGGTGAGACTGTAGGATTGTCTGCATGGTAGACTATTATTTATTGAGCGGAAGGAAACAGGTGACACAAGGGGGCAGTAAGGCAGGATGAGGGTTGAGGAGGGCATTCGTGTTAGCACTTGCATCACCAAGTTGCTATATACAGTAATCCTGACCCACAGTGATGTCAGCCTTGAATATTAAAAAACAATCTCCGGCCGTGCATGCCAACTCTGACAAACACACGTGCACATCTGTCATTCAGCAGCTTCTTACTCAGGGATCTGCAGCAGCTTACAACACACCAGTTCACATGTCCAGCTTTTAAACCCTCGCTGACATATTAATAACAACACACACCGATGCACGACCACACCACGTCTATCTCTGGCAGCATGAGCGCAGGCAGAACTGGACATTCAATACCCTGGTCTGCTTTAATTATCCCTAAAGTGTACATCACTGCCAAGCTGTCCGTCTTCCCCCCTCCTGTATTTAGAAGCCCTGAGTCAAGACGTAAAGACAGGATTAGATGTAGCCCTGAACTCTGACCTTTCAGCTACCCGGGGAGCTGCCCATCAATATCTGGTGACAGGCCTCTGGCCTTCAACAAAACAACTTTCTGAACCAACAACACATATCACCGCTGTTTAGGACTAGGCTTTCCCTTTAGGAAATGAGAATCCAAGGATAATGCAGAGAAACAGAGGAGGAAGAGAGGAGGAGAGGAAAGGGGGGAGGGAGGGACATTTGACTTCTCTAAAATACTAAAAGGAAAATTGGAATCGGTTGAAAAGATGAGAGATTGGGGAAGAGATGGCATTCCCTCTTGGTAAATGAGAAGAGTGGTAGTAGAAACAATAACAGAGAAAGCACAGAAAGACTATATGCTCATCAAGTCTTGGCATGTGCACTGAGAGCTCTGAACAGCATGTCTGGTCTGTTTTTGCTCTATCAAAAAGCCAGCAGCAGCCATGAAGAGGCCACATGGCAATCCTTTCTGAGGCTGCGCTGCACCCTGCGACTCTGACAGACAAATCCAAAGGACATAGCTTTTTGGGCGGTGCGGTCTATATTCTTTAAAAGGGTACTTTGAAGTTAGGTTAGGAAAAAAAAAAAAAAAAAGCTTTTTCTCAGGGAACCTTGTTTTGACATCCCTCAGGGAGGAGTTCCCTCGGAGAACCTCTTTTTGCGCTTAAACCAAAACACTTTTTACGATGTTCCATACAGCAACCCTCTGAATGTAAAAAATATAAAAAAAGAACCTCACAATTAGTATTGCATGTAATTTATCTGCACAGTAAGTGTAAGTATATGGTGCAAGTCTGAATTTGTTGGGACAATCTACCTCTTACTGTATCTCAAGGCACAGATGAACATACTGTAGATATTTCTAGCAAAAGGTAAAAGTAACAGAAATGAACATTAGTGAAAATGTGCATTCTGAAGGTAAACAAAAATCTTCGTTTGGACTTAGCAGACTCATCACTACCCAGTCATCACCTTCGATCTGCAGGTACAGCATGATGACTGACATAGTTACAGACATTGCATGATGGAGGGGGATGGGGGAGGGTGGGGCAGTTTATTGATTGCATATAATCTCCTGCTTGCATAAACAGTAAAGTGACAAAGCGGCGACAGACTGGGCTCCTGCCACCAGGCAGACATTTTCAAAAAAAAGAACCAGTACATATCTGGAGACTAATAAATATTACAGCTAGATGGCGGCTGGTAGAATACAGGAGAACTGAGAAATGTACCCAGACTGAAACAGGCCATCTCCAGCAGGGTCTGACCCAACGCGGCATTGAAATCCATAACAGCAGAGGAACCAGATGGAGTCCCAAGTCCTTCAGCAGATCCCATGTGTCCCAAGTTGTCACAGTTATGGTTACGTGATCTTGTCAGATAGACAAAGAATGCAGTCGTGTTAGATTGGTGCATCAAGCCTTTAAGCAATTGGTCATTCTCAGCTGCATTCAATAGCAACATTCATACATTTTGTTGTGGGATCAAAGTTTACGTCGCCTGTCGTACTGAAATGAATCTCATGTGCCAGATCTTAAATCCAGCAGGAGCCTGTTGAAAGACTCAAACATTACAGAAAAAGTTCTGTCATAGATATGCACCATTTACCTCAACGAAAACACCTTATTTTATTACTGGCCACTAGTAAATTGGTTTCTATGGCACCCCCCATTGCTGCAGTGGCCCACACCAATGACAGATTGCTCCAACATACCAACCACAAGTTGATATTTTATGATGTAACAAAATAATACACCTCTATAGAAATAAGAAATGGAGAATAAGCTGGGACGATTCGCACGGCGAACCCAGTCACACACAAGCTGGACTGTCAGTTCCATGTGGTTAGAAGTCTTGTGCCTTTCTATGACTGGCTGGCATGTACACAGTATTTACAACAGCCAGGCCAGGATTGCTGGTTATCCGAAGTCCAATGTTCAGTTAAAACAGAAACTCCATTTTGCTATGGCTCTCTTCAAATACATGAATGAGGACAATTGCAACAGCTGTAAAACAAAGCACCATGGAAATTGTAGCATGTTTTGAGGTTATAAACAATGCCCCCCCCCCCCCCCATTATTCTTTTTTTCTACATGTGCATTGCATTTCATTGCGTGCAAACTAAGATTTTTTGTCTTGATATGGTTGAGCAGAAAGGGAAAGGATAATGCAGAACAGGAAGCGAATTACAAAGAATCAAAATAAGTGGTGAAAATGGCAAAAAAGCATAAATAAGGTCCCAGTCTGTCAGAAATAATGTGTGTGTATGTGTGTGTGCTCCTTAAATGCAGCCAACCAGCAATTCTTTAAGCAGAGTGCATGCTGAGTCACAATCTTTCAAGTGCTCTTCATTTATTACTTAGAAACATGCAAATGTTTGCTCAACATCTAAGACCCCAAATTAAATCCAGTTTCAGGCTGCATGCCAGAAAGTGGTGACACGGGTTCAAAATAAACCAAAAGTTACAAATGTGCATGTGTTTTGTTTTCTTATTGTTTGCGCATGCGTTTGTATGGTTTTGTGTATATATGTGTGAGAAAATCAGAAAAAAAGCAAATATGGCCGTCAAAGCAAATATGAGTTCTAGTAAGAATAAGTGAATATGATGGTACGAGTCAGCAAAGATGGTAATTCGCTTCCTGTTTTTTGGTCACTTTTAAGGTGAAGATCCTTTAGTTTGTGAAGAATTCTGCATGAAGATCCAGCCCTGTGAGATGAAGATGCATCTTAAACATCGTACTGCTGTTGACTGAAGATTGGGTTGGTTTTTTAGTGATGAAGAAAGGTTGAAATTCTGAAGCAGAAGCGACATATCCAGCTCTGTAATGGTCCTCTGAGAAAGGCATTCTCAACGTTTGAGTCCTTCTTCCTCTGACTCTCTTTAAACCCTCTCTGGCATGCAGGAAAATCTCCAGCCGTCCCCAGCATGCCAGCCTCTCCCTTGTCACGTTTTGGGATTACACTATAATACATCCAACACAAGAAGCAGAAGAGGATACATGGGCTGGTGAGGCGACCTCCAAAACACTGTACAAGCACTGTCTTTCCATTTATGCCTCTTTTGGGACAGAGAAAGTTCCGGATAGGAAGAGCCGTTCACATCTCAGCGTACACTCAGGGTCAGAGTAAGGATGTCTGTGGTTTGTTGTTCTTTACGGCTGCAACTACTATTTTTCTTTTCTTTGCTTGTCATAAAAGCTGTACATGTTGACTTTTGGAGATGGTGGTAATGGTGTAGCCAATAGTTGATGGGAGACTGATGTTTGGCCCTCCTTGCGCCATTGAGAGCTTAATGGAGTGCTGTTAAGACAAAATGAAGAGAAAGATCTTACTTAATCCTTCATATTTTAACACAACTATTCATCTTCTTTAGAAGCATGATTGGTCCGTCATTTCCAAATAATTTCCTAGAAGGTTTGCCAGAAAGAACAACGTAATTTGTTACTAATTATGGTGAAAATAGAGACAGTGTTCAGTTGGTACATTTCCAATTAAAATTATTACAATTAATTTCCAGCAAAACTCTGAGAGTCTTTTAGTCAGTGCACAGCAGGTCAGCTGAATGTGAAATGTGTTATAATACATGTATGAAGAATATATTTTCCGATAATAAATTAATAATGAAAAAATATTTATTTGGGTTTAAATGGAGTTCTTCTTTCAAGAAAATTCAAAATTGCCCCTAATTAGTGCTAAACTACATAGTTCTTTCCAGGAAACTGCTGAGGAATCAGGAAAATATTTGGAAATTACAGACAATAAATTATTTTTTTGCTTGCTTGCAGGTTTAGCTACAGTACAGTTCACCTGGAATGACCTTGCTCAAGGACACCTCAGCAGGGTGGATACTAACTGTTACATGCAGTGAACCTGGGGCTTCCCACTGGGGGTAACTCTACTTATTAAACCACCGCACTGCTGCCGCGATGACGGATGTACTAAACCCAGTGCTGTAAAATGTGCTACAGCAGTGTCGGGTCAGCTTAATACTGCACATTTGATTTGAAACCCCCTTAAGAGATGTGAAATCACTGCAACACAGGTAATTAACATCATTTTCCTTTAATTAATGAGTTTCAGGAGTCCGAAGAAAAGAAAAGAAAAGATCCTGCCCTCTCCTACCTGTCCTTTTGCTGTAGAAGTCCAGCTCAGATCCAGTTGGTCTAATGTTGTTCAGAGTGACGATGGTTCCACGGTCTGCTCCCCGCTCCACTCCTCCCCTCGGCTCTGGCCCCTGACCCTTGACCCCGACTGGCCCACAGATCCCCTCTGGAGGAGGCCCCTGCTGTCTTGGACGTCCGGTCATAAGAGCTCCCCAGGTGATGAGAGTCGCTGCTGGGTAGCTGCCGCCTCCAGGAGGCCGGGCTGTGGCTCGGGTTTGGACTGGGCTCTACGCTATCAGCAGCCTGGAAAGGTTAGAAAATGAGATAAAGAAATGTCTTGTTCACAGTCTGAATTGGCAGCTGCAACCACTCCTTGTTTATTAAGTGGATTGGTTTGGCATCGGCTTGGTCAGAAACACAAACATTACAAGAGAGGTCAGTTCATTCAGCCCCATATTCTGGAGTTGTGTATAGGAGCTCTGGGCATTTTGTTTGGACTTTTGTATTATGTGGGCATTAAATACATGCTGTTTATATTAACTGGTGTGTGACAAGGAAAGTCTGCCATGTGGACTTCTGCCAGGGGAAAAATCCCCAACCAAAAACCCCAAACATACCCCAAGCTGAGAGATTTACAATTTGGTGGGCTGACTAGAAAATAAACCCCAAGTCACTAGTCTGTGGTGGCTACAACGGCACGTCCCCTCTCATAACCTCAGTAACCCTGCTCTAAGAAAGCGAGAGTTAGATGACGATGCAGTTCCTAAAGCACACAGAAACAGCACCCTGCTCCTGTAATTTCAGCTTTAAAAAAGCACCATAATTAGTGACATTTGGTGGGTTGGAGTTGGCTTCTGATGCAGTTTTAGAATGCATTCTCGCTAATTGGCTTTAATGGAGCCCTGCTGGACTGCCTTTCTCTGTCTCCAGGGGTAACAGACAGGAAATCAGTCACCAGCGAACCCTGCCAAGTAGGCGTGTTCAGTGTGGTCACTTCCTGCTCCAGTCACAGAGGAGAGGAAACGGCAGAGTGGCATATTCTCCTTCTATGGTAAGCCACTGCTGCAAGACCGGGGGCTTTCACAAGGTTGCCATGTAATGCACTTCCAGTGTTCCTCCTACACTAAACAGGAGGCTTGTACATTGTTCAACACATTTTAACGGACTTCAAATAACAAAAGGTAATAAAAATACACATGACAATAAAGATTTGGCATGTATTAACCAAAAGTTAAAAGAAAAAGCTTGAAAATGACAACGAGTGAAATGCACTATAGAACTAAACAGCTTTTAAAAAATGTGTGGCTTCAGTAGAAGGGAAATTGTGTGCCAATGGAGAGCTTTTTCCCATGTGGCTGAAAGTTAATTTAAGAAAATATTTGGGCAAGAGGAACGTCAGCCTGTAATAAATGCTGTTAAGTAAGTCGATGTGCCACAGCAGAGGAAATCTACTGGGAACAGCAAGTGCTGCTGTCATCGCAGACCTGCTCCTGCACATCACATCAGAATGCCTTCAGCTTGGAAAACCCGCGTTTATAGGCCATCACAATCAGCAACACTAAATCATGTCTGGCAGCACAGCATGATGATTTGACCTAATAAAAAAAGAAAAGGTGGGACTAAGAAAAGCAGCGCTGTTAGGTACATAACTCCAACTTTTATATGTCAAATGATATGTCAAATGAACATGTTCTGTGACATTTAAAGGGATAGTTTTGACATTTTTAGAAATACGTTTACCATCTTTCTCTCTGAGAATTAGACGAGAAGATTGATACCACTCTCATATCTGTACGGTTAATTGTAGTTGGAGGCAGCAGACGATTAGCTTAGCTTAGCATAAAGACTGGAAACAGGGGGAAAAGGCTAGCCTGGCTCTGTCCAAAGGTGACAAAATCTGCCTACCAGTACCTCTCACTAATTAACACATTATATCTAGTGTGTTTATTCTGTACAAAACCCAAAGTGTATAAGCAACAAGTTGTGGTCTTTATGCTAAGCTAACCAGCTATAGCTTCATATTTAACGTACATATATGTGAGTGATATCAATCTTATCATCTAACTCTCTGCAAGAAAGCGATTAAGTGCGGTTTCCAAAATGTCAAACTATTCCTTTATGGGTGTTTTAGGCTTTATGTGTAGATACTTAATCTCTACAAATCCTTCATTCAGCTCATGCACAAAAAAAAAAAGGCTCTCCGTTTAAGAATTACAAACTCAGTTTCCAAGAGTTCACTTTGAAAACCAAAGAGAGAAGACTCCGCTCTCTAATACCGAATGAAGGCCAGCAGATTTAAGAAATAACACAAGCAGCGTGTCAGAGCTTCTGCAGAACAAATTATACCCCTGCTTTAAATCTGTCTGCCCTTGGTCTCTCACCAAATTTTAAGGAATGGTGGTGTCTTGCCAATCCAAACTCTTAAATCACCTCTCCAGCAAGACAATACTCTTGACACTCCAAGTGAAATGTTCCAGAAAAGGTGAAATCTGTGTTTGATTTGCCCAGATGATGATCTGTTTATTGGTTATGATTTATAAAAGCCATTCTTTTACTGCTTTTCACAGGTCATTGGTACAGTGTCTGTTGTCTGATGTTATGCTACTGAAAACATCCCACAGTCTGACTTAAGCTGCTGCACAGACTGTTATTCCAGAGGGCTTTTTCTGTGCCGGTCACATAAGGCGAACGGTGAATAGTAGAGCAGCTCTGATCCCACACCTTGCTGCCACTGGTTTTTGACTCAACAAAGGATGTTTGGGTATCTCGCTCATCAGCCATATCTGCCCCGCTGTCCTCAGCCAAACACAAGTTCACGGCTCATTCATGTACAGGCTGAGGTTTCCTACTGCTACAGCGGGGAGGAATTACTACAATGCTGTTCTGTTCTGTACTCTGAAGTGTGGAGTGACTGCTACAGAAAGCAAGCACTCCCCATTTTAACACTGACCTGTTAGGTTTGTATCAGAATTGGCCCTCAAGTGTATTTTGGACCAAGTCCTGCATGTTCTTTCCCTGCTCACCATGTTTATTATCAGAGCTTTAACAAGACCAGGTCTGCAGCTATGAGGTTGTATTCAGGCACAGTGATGCTTTGAGCTGAATACTATCATCAGCTAATGCTAACATGATCACAATGACAATGCTAACATGCTGATGTTTAGCAGGTATAATGTTTACCATGTTCACCATCTTAGTTAAGCATGTTAGGATGCTAATATTTGCTAATTAGTACTAAACACAAAGTGCAGCTGAGGCTAATGGGAATGGCATTAGTTTTGCAGGTATTTGGTCCTAGTATTAGACAAATTCAAATGTTGTCATGGTGGTGCTATAGGTAAATTTAGGGACAAACCAGAGGCAACAGCCAAGGTTAAACTGCAGCATGATGATACGACCATGACCTTGATGTGATTCTCGGCTCCATACAAGTCTGAATAAATTACATCCAAATAATTTAAACATGAGGTTTAAAAAAGAAAGCAAATCAATAAGCTATCAGTTTACCCAGGTTGCTCCAGGGTACTTAAAGGAATTGGGAGTGTTGTCTCCTCCTTAATGACTATTGATTTTCAGTCTGCTCTACTCTCACCACTGGGAAGCCTTTGGCATGAATGGTCATAAAAAGAAATTACAGTCATGTAGACAGGATATAGATTTTAATCTCTAACAAAAATACACATTTTTCAACCAACCCTTTTATGTTCAAAGAGAATTCAGGAGGAGTAACAGTCTAAAACTATAAGATCATAACATCTTATATAACAGATGATATTTACATGCAGACTGCAACTTTAATGGATCAAGCTTTAGCCAAAGACAGAGGAGTACTGATACTAAGTGAATGAAAGATCAATGGGATGTCAGTTACTGATGACTAGCTACATTCCTCTTCCATCAACCCATGTGCCTCCATCTACAAACTTGTAATAATACAAACCTCTTCTATCAACCTTTGACACTGCAATCACAAACTAATCCCAACCTCCCACTATCCTAACTACAGCTGTATTTATCCAAACCTCTTGGGAATGGACGCTGTTCAGACCACTGAAATGTTCTGAAAATCCAAACCAAAGATGATCGGCTATGCTCCAAGACATGCTTCAAAGCCCAATCATGAATTGAAGCATGTTTTTTTTGCACTGTAGCAATTTTTCTTTGTAATTGCTATCCAAATGGAGTGACCAGTTCATGCATCACATATCAGGATGAACAAGGTTTTACTGTACCGCAGAGTCAACAAAGTGGGTTTAGGAAATTCCCATGGCAAAGTGCGCGACTGACAAAAAAACTGAAGGAGTGACAACAAGAAAGGCATCTCATCAGGTCACTGCTGATTTACCACACCAGATACAGGGCAGGGACTCATCCAGTTGCTTATTTCCAGGGCTCAAGGGTAACCAGGGATATCAAGGGTGAGTGATGTGGGACAGGGTCAGAAAGAGGATGATCGCTGAAAATGCAGAGTTGGGGTCAAGGCCGTGTAGTAGAACTGATGTGGGCACTGACCCTGACAGAGCTCCTCAAATACATGACTTGAAGCCACTTTGTTAATGTCAGGGCTTGGATGACAAATTGAATAGGGAGAGAATGGAAGAGAGAGGAAGGGAGGGGAGGAGTCAGAGACAAAACAAAGGTGGCTGTCCCCTAATGCTCTTTCTACCAGTCTTTATCAGCGCTGAAGGGGGGCGTCAAGGGTCGAGGCTCAGTGTTAGACAGATTTCATTAAGCCCATTGAGGCTAATGAGAGGGAGGGACCTTGTATGTAAGTACAGCTCTAAGCCCATGTTCGTTGCTATGTTTTTATAAAACAGCTCGTCGGCCTGGAGATGAGAGACCCCAGCTGAAGGTTTCGGAATCAGATTCAGATAGTCTTTGCTGTGACTGGAGCATACTGGTGTGTGTTTGTGTGAGTTTCTGTATGACACTCTGACAGATGCTCACAGTGAACATCAATTTTGAACATGGGAGGGAGAAGCAGCCTGAGGAACATCTTGACCAGTGATCATCTAAGCCAGTACAGGCTGTGCAACTTAGCAAAGGCTGAGTGTCATTTGAATTTTCTGATACTAATGCTATTATGATACCTGAGTTTTGGCACTGACACAAATATGATACTTTTCTCAATCCTTACTTTGAGAAATATTAACACGTTAACATGTGCTTTGTTCATTTAACAAAAGCAGCCAAAGTTTTAAAATTTTCAAAGTGACAGTAGGACAACTTTGCTTACATAAAAACAGTCAAAACTTGGCAAAATATAGATTTAAATTAAGAACTATATTATCAAAGAATAAGTAATTACGAATCTGACCATTCAATGTGAGCTTTTTGGCACTTGATAGTTTTCTGATTCTCAGAGGAAGAGTGCCCCTGAATCTGAAAACTGTCCACGATAATAAACCTCTAACAGCACTGCACAACCACAACCCTGTAACCTGGTGAAGTCCTGGTCCTGACGTGGTCAATAACCCTTCAATGCACTACTTCTAAAAGAAGACCCCTTATATCATGACTCGAGCATAACAGCTACAAAAACAACAACATTGTGGTACGCCACAGGATCTACTCGTGCATGTGTGAATTCAAAAAAATAATGAAGTCTTTAGAAACCTCTCTAGAATTATCTTCTAAGATCTCTGTGTGTGCTGTACACATGCAAGACAATTTAACTCCAGATAACTATTGCCCTACATCGCGAATGTGACCAAAGATGATGGATGAGACAGCAGACACTTGTGTCTGTCTCCTTGGCAACGTCCAGTTTATTTATAGGGGAAAACACAGATCTTACCCAAAGGCCTCTTGTCCAGCCTAGTTTGTCAAACTGACAGACTGACATGTTATTGTAGCCATGGAGCTCACTCTGTAAGCAGTACTGCAGCCATTTGACAATATATTATATACCGATGGACAAGCAAGTTAATACTGTAGCCCATTAGTAGTTTTCACCTCATCTTTCTGATGACTTGTATAAACTTTCACACTCCATTAATTTAGATGTAGATATGCACATAATGTTACATGTTACTGCATAGGCACATAGGCTTGTTCAGAAATTAGTTGTTTATAACGTAGCTCCACAATCCATCTTAAGTGTTGGAGAAATTATGTGTCAGGTTGTGCTTACAGTAGTGAAGGTTTTGCCATAATTGATGTGAAAAGAAAACCAAAATATCTCAAAATAACTAATTGCAGATAATAACTTCAAATTAAAGCCATAAATATAAGCTCTTGCACAGTGACATACAGTATGTGCAAAAAGAAGCATGAGTGTGGATCAATACACCAACTCAAATTAATCCTATACATGTACTATGTGGAGGTGAGTATTCAAACAGTTATCTTCAGTAATGTTTGCGTAGAATAGCACTGCAGCCTGGCAGGGGCACAGACTGTAATGTGGTGGCACATTTAAATACAAGAAAGCTATTTTCTTCTCCTTGAGGTTTTCCTAACCTTCTTTTCCCCCTGTTGAGGTCTTTTTCATTTCCATCCTCCCTCTTTTTTTGTCCCACCCTTTTCTCTTTGTGCTTACTGGGGCAGCAGGAGTGGGGCCTACAGAACTGCTGTGCTAAGCTTGAAGTCGCAGAGCCTGGCGTCAGGGAAAAATACAAGCTGAGCTCTCATGCAAAGTGGACACACCAGGAGCTCAGCCCTGCGGTTGTATTTTCTGGACTTTTATCTTCAAGACAAAACTATTTGCAGAGTGGTGCGGATAATACCTTCACCTACATAGCATCGCAGAGTGCTTTGGAAGCATTATGCAGTAAAAGATCAGGCACATGTTTGTTTTATGCCAGAAATGTTTGAGAAATCTAACGTAAAAGCAGAAACAAGACACAAGGACCACTTTTCCAAGAAGGGAGGAATGAAATTGTATGTGATTTAGTTTGAAGCCGAAAAGTGTAAAAACCTGTTGTGGGTATGATCGGCCCCAGGACTGAGAGGTAACAGGTGCGTGGGGTACGATCCTTCCCAGGCCTCCTGCCTCCGTGTTGGGAGACTGTGAGCGTTTGCCTCGGCGAAGCCCTGGTTCCTCGACTTCTCTAGTGTTAGTAACCACACTGTTGATCCTACGCATGTACACCTGGGACAGGGAGTAACACAAAAAACTACATTATGCTGCTATAAAGTAGGTCACTATCCTCCAATTTATTATTCCTTGTGTGTAAGGAATGCACTCATTCTCAACTCAAGACTTTGTCTGATACTTTTATGTATTATCTCACCTCTGCAGGGGATGGCTTGGCTCCCTTCTCTGCCTCAGCATTTCCAGCAGCTCCTGTTCCGCTGTTTATCATTTCCTCTGTATCGAAAGTGGTTGCCCGGTAAGCCCTCCATGTCGTCGCGGCTTCTGCTTCATCCCCTGACCCACCATCAGTCATCGTCCGTGTAGCCCCTCTTCCCCGGCCTGTCTCATCCACTGACGCAGTGCCCCGGTTCCTCCAGGTGCTTCTCACAGTCACATTCTTCATGTCTGGTAAACTGTCTTCTTGCGAGTGCTGGCTTTGTCTTTGGCGTCTCCAGCTAGTGACCGTGGTGGTGCTACTGCTGCTGCTGCTTTCGAAACCTGACTCTGTGTCGTTTAAGTCTGCGGAGGTGATGTCCGGGGACTGGAGGCTGAAGTTGCTGCGTTGGCAGCACAGGTGGCTGGTGGTTGTCTCCACTCTGGAAGTGTTGTGGAGTTTGGACCTTGATGAGGAATCATTGTTGTCATCCACCCCACAGTCCTGGTCCTGGCACGGCCGCAAGGTGATCTCGCTCTTGGGAATGGAGATCTCATATGGGACGGAGATGCTGCCGTGGTGCTCACTGCTGGGGCCTGGCAATAAGTAAAATCATATCAAATATTTTCTCAGCAAAACATTTCATAAATGCAACAAGCTGACAATAAGACTCAAAATCTATTATTTATAGCACCTGCACCATTAAAACATGACTGCCATTCTTTATGTGAAGCATCATGTAGTACTTAATTTACAACTGATCCATGATAATACCTTTTCATAAACTTTTATCTTGATTCTCTTCATCACTGAAAACTATAGCCTACTTGCAAATTAACAGAATGAGAAACTACAAGACTACAGGAAAAGGAATTTGAGTTTGAAAATCTAATTCATTGCAGTTCCAGTTAACATGCAATTTTATTGCTTGGTAAATATACTACACCATTTCCATAATAGCTCATTATGTGAACAAAAGTGTTGAACTATGGGCTTGCACAATGCCAAGACAGGATTCTGACAACAAAGTGCTTCAAGATGGTAGTGTTTGAATGGTCACATTGCATTACAATGATGATAAGTTCTTGCTTGTGTGATGATGCTGTCTTTACTGGAACATTTTATTAAGTTATTGTTACAGATCATTTGTGTAAAATGTCAGCGTTCACTCAAGTGAAACTGGTTTGTGAATTGTGAAAACCTACCTATGAGGATGTTACTGGTGGAGGTGTGGCGTTCTTTGATTGGTATGTGTTCACTGGACACACTGCTGCTGCGACTGCTGGTTCTGGAAGAGCTTGGGTCATTGGGGTAGATGGTTATACTACTGGTCATTTTACTAGTGGTGGTCACAATAGGTTTGGTGGAGATTTTGGGTTTGCCGTTTGTAGACAAAGGTTCTGAAATCATCACTTCCTTCCTGTCAATCTCGACGATCGCAGGCTTGATGACAGCTTTTGACCTCAGTGCCTCACGTGGGCTGCACACTCGCTGGATCTCAATCCCTGATGCCATATGCGTTGGGCCCTGGTGGCTTCCCTCAGATAGTGGCGTTCTGTTGTGGAGCTCCTCATCAAATGAGCTCCTGGTAGAAGAACCCTCTGAATGCGAGTCATGGACCTGTGAGTATCTAGGATATCTGGAGGTTGCAGTCCTACTGCTTACAGTTGTAGCAGTCATCTCAGTTACAGGCTCTGGTTCAGATGGCCTTGAACCAGTAGATTCTGTTTCGGAGGCAGATGAATGGCCCTCTGATCCCTGGTCATTGGGCAGCAGTGGAGTGATGTTGGATCTGTAGGCTGTGTACGATCCATTGGCTTTGGACAGGGTGGAGGCGACAGATACAGAGACAGATTCCTGAACGTGGTCTGTTGATTCCTGATCTGAGGCAGACGCTGTGTCCTTCTCTAAAACAGAGATACTGTTGATGTTACCGGAACTGTCAGGCACTACATCAGAGTTGTTTGATTCGCTATCACTTCCAACATACAATTTTGAAAACTTTTCTACTCTGCTCTTTTTAGTCTCCCCATCAGTCTGTTTGTGAGCTGTCCTCAGTGGCTTCTGGTCATTAGCTGCTGGAGGGTAGCGACTAAGAACAGACGCTTTTTTAATATCACTAGAAGATGTGATTACAGAGCAGAGAGTGGCTCCTCTTGTCTTTTCATCAGTTCCTCGTCCTGTGTCTCTTATTCCGTTATCAGATGACATCGCAGTAGTTGGGGTTTTGGGTGTCCGTCTACTCTTGTGAGCAGGACTGAGGGCTCTCCTAACAGACTTAGGAGAGCTCTCCTCTGAGTGGCTCAGATCTTTCCTCAGCTTGGTGTCTCTCTTATGCTGAGGAGAGAGATCCCTGTTCCTGTGTTTGGGGGAACTCGGTTCTGAGACAGCTGCAGCACTCCTATATTTGGGCTTCTCTTGTCTGAAACCTCCCTTCACAATTATCTCTTCATTATCAGCTTTGCCATTCTCCAGGACATTAGCGGGGATGTTGGGGCCAATGCTAGTGCTTCCATTGCCGTGTTTATCCACATTACTGGTTCCATTTCTTCCAATTCCACCTTTTCCGCACAGCTGCGTCCTGAGCTGTTCCACCTGCTCGTTCAGTTGGCGGGCCCGGTTTCGTTCCATCTGGAACTTCTCATGAAGTTCGCCATTTTTGGACTCTGAGCTCTTTAGATCCTCCTCCACTATCTCCAGCTGTTTAAGGCGGTTCTTCAACCTCTCTACTTCCTGTGTCAGCTCCTTTACTTTGTTGTCCTCCTCCTGTGAGCCCTCAAGACTGCTGTTCTTCTCCTTCTCAGATTTGTTCACAAGACCAATGTTGTCATCAGCCATCTTCAAGTAGTCAAGGCTCTTCTTGCGTCCCACCAGTTTACTCGCGAGGAGCCCTGTGGATGAAAGCTCATCCTCAATTCGTGACCTAATTAAATCTGCACGACCAGGGTCTGCCGACATGCCAAGGCGGTTCTTCTGTTGCTCCAATTTTTCTGTCAGCTTTAGAATGATCTTCTCATCCTCTCTCTGTTTCTCTAGTAGCCTCTTACGCTCACTCATAAAGGTCTGGGTGAATCCTTTGAGTTTCTCAAGCTCCATGGCCAAAGCCTGCTCTGCTCTGTCCAGCTTTGTCTCAGACGCCTCCACCTCCTTCAGACGTGCTTTGAGGGCCTCCAACTCAGATGTGAGCTTCTTGGTCAAGTTCTTCTCCTCATTGAGGCTTAGGCAGAGCTGTCTGCAGTCAGACTTGCTTTTCCCAAAAGCTTCTTCCAGTTTCTCCAGTTCGGCCATCCTCTGTTGTAGACGTTCAATCTCAGCCTTTAGCTCCTTTGTAAGGCTTTCCTCCTCTTCCAGTTTCTCTCTGACTGTGCGGCAGAGGTCCTCAGCTTTGCGTACCTCCTCATCCTTACCCTGGATCTTTAGGAGGCATTTCCTCAGGACCTCCACATCACCAAGCAGGGACGAGTTGCTGCCTTCTGCCTGGATGATTTTGTCCTGTAGAGGAGAGAGAGAGATCAACCATTCATTAATCTATTCATGTAGTGTATTTCAGTTCCACCTCTTTCCACACATTGCTTCTAAAATGCACACACAAACATACACACTGTCAGAAGTCAACCAGTACTGACCTGCAGGTCAAGTAGCTCATCCTCAGATTTCTGCAGCTTGTTGGTTGCTTCTTCCAGTTCATCCAGTTTTCGGCCAAGACTCTGAAGCTTGTGCCGCAGGTGGCGATGTGTCATGTCTTTATGATCAGACATGGCTACAAAATCCTATGTGTTTTCTCTTTTGTTTTTTCTTTTGTTGTTCAGATTATTTGATGACAACGCTGTGACAGGTCCACATTTGTGTGGTAGTGATATCAAGTCCCTTAGGTTGTAGAAGAAATACTCTTTTCTCTCGGCAGTCTGTCTTGTTTTGTTTTTGTGTCGCTTTAAGACTTTGAAGTTCCCTCAGAGTGGTGTTTAGCAGATGAATCTGTCATCTGTAGGAGGGAGAGAGGAAATAAACACTTAGTCATCCATAATTTGGCAATGACAGTCATTTGCATTCTCAAAAGGTATCTCAGTAAGTGAGGTAAAGGACTGCACCCTCTAGCACACTAGTACAGTCAGCATACTGTATGATTTTACACTTCCATCTAATTGCTGTGACACAAACCATAGGACAAGACTAAAAGAGGCCAAACACCAACGCATGTACAATAAATACACACTTGTACATGATTTGGCACATGCAGAAACAAATCTTGCTCTGGGCTACATTTTTATAACAATTACAAATATGAACAGGAATTAGTTTCTCAATCACCATGAAGTTAGTTGACATCCTTTCATTCATAAAAATAAACATTACATTATCTGTGGCAAAGGTACCATTCACCATTATGACAATCAAGTCTGCATTAAGTGGACATAATGTACAAAATGCACCTCTATTCCCTTTTGCCATTGAACCACCATGTATTTCACCTTGCCTGTCCTTTGTAGGAGATGGGGGTGGCACTGCTTACATGTGTGCGTGAGTATGGGGGTTTCAACATGCCTGCACAGGCTTGCACATATAGACACACACACGCACACACAGACACACACTTTGTCGTCTCCCTGCTATTGTATCCAACATCGATTGCCTGCCAGCTTCTGCTGACAGCAGCATATCTCAATAACACCAGCCTCCTTCACATACCCCTATCTGCACTCATATACAGCCGTCACCGTGGCAACCACTACATCACAGGCCCATCACAACACTACACCATTCATGGTCACCTGGGATGGATGTAATGATACAAGAAAAGTGTTTTACTCTGCGACAGAGACTATTAGTCAGAAATAGATAAGAAATCCCATAATCGTAAATAAGAGCATTGAAGCTCCTTGTTTGCCTTGTTAGTCGGTACAATCATGTCAGAAGGTGGATCATATGAATGTTTCTACACCCACTACAATGTGCTAGTAACCATCTGTGGACTAAGCATGGCTTTATGTGACGAGAACAGAGATTATTAGCACACCACAGTATGCCTGTCAGCATGGCCTCCATAAATTTAACAGCTGAATTTTCTGTCTCACGCATGATTCAGGTAGCGGGCTTTCCTACTCCTTCTAAATCCTATTACTCCCCTTCCCCCCGTCATTCTGCCTAGCTTCCCCCACTGACCGCAAAGGAAAATCGACCTGAGGGTAGGACATAACATCTGCACACATCATCACTTATTGACCCCCTGACAACCAGATCCATGCCTCCTCTTTCGCCTTGTCTACAGTCCATGTTCAAAGATTGCCTTTCTGAAGCTACAAACCACTACTTATAAAGACTACTGTAGTTTTCTTTAACATTAAATAACTTTTACTGCTGTAAAAACATCAACCAATGTAGTAAATTTGCTCAATCTTTTTATCTGCGTGAACTATGTGCGTACATGGTATACAACAAGGTATAACTTGCCATTATGGTTTACACCAGCATAGTTTCATATATTCTCTATCGTTTCATTTGGTGCAAAAAGCCCAAACCACTCTTCCCACAATTCATTAAATGTCTTGTTGAACATAAACCAAGGCACTAAGCTTTGAAAGTCAATATGGCAACGATTACTTTATGAAAAAGCACAATGTGAACTCAAAGCGTTTAGCAGTAACGTTTTAATTATTCTTTACTTTCATGAGGTCTAGTGGTTTGGTAATCTTCTCAGTGGAGTACAAGACTTTAAGGAAATACTGCAAAGTACATGGACTGAAGAGGGAGTAGGGAAAAAGACAAATGTGGAAAAATGTTGGAGAGAAAACTGCTAGCCTAGCTGTCCACTTGAATGCCAAAACACCTTAGTCAATAAAGTCATTTTGTGTTACATTAGCTTTGCCCAGCTGTGGCTTGTTAGGTGATTTGTATACCAATTTTTCTCTGTTGTCTTGAGGTGATCCAGACCTGTCCTGACTGATCCTGTTCCAGTGGAGAAAGAATACTATGAAAAATCCCCATATATCCATTAAAAGCAGAGAGCGCTCACTGGCACAAAAAACATTTAAACTTAGACTTCAATTCTTCATGACAGCTCTTCACACTGCACTCAGGGAAAATGTAGCCACTGAAAAAGTTAAGAGAATAACCTTTAAATAACATGCCTCAGGAGAAAAAGTTGATTCCCTGGACACCAAAACTAGATGGCAATTTTTCCAATGTGGTGGTCCTACTGTCCTGACCCACTCAATAATGAAACATCAACAAAGTTCAGTCTTTATTATTTTTCCTTTAACATATTTTTTGTTTATCTTAGGGTTGGGTTTTGGTGATGATTTCTGAAGTTCAACAACTTTGAGAGCAGCTATGGTTGAGCCTCGTCCTGGTTAATAATGGTGTTTCGCTAGGTCCAGCTACTCCTGTCTTGGCAGGCTGCCTACCTCTCCTTTCATTCTCCCTTTATTTCTTTGCCAGCTCTTTACCTCCCTCCCTCATCTCTCCCCTCCATCTCTCTTGGACACGCACGCCAGCACGGCCAAGTGGGCGCTTTTAAGGGGCGGCGGTGCATGCAAAGCGACTCTGGCAAGGGTCCGCCTCTGCCAAACCAATCAACATACCTGATTCACTTATCGCAGGGCTGGGGCCTCATTAACTACATTCAGGACAAGACAGGAGGGAATAAGAAGGGTGGTGGGTGAGATGGAAAGGAGGAGAGAAGAAACAAGAAGATGCAGGGCGGAAAGGGAAGGGCAAAAGATTAGAGCTGAACAAATGATGGAGGAGTGTAGGACATCAGTATTTAGTCTTAGACCATGAATTCCTTCCATTAAAGACCATGACCGACATAGATAAGTGTTCATAAACCCTAATATTTCTGTATTCCTTTGATTTTCCACACCCACATACTCATGAATCAGGAGGATATTCCTAAGTTTATTATTCGTCTTTAAGACTGTGACACAAAAAGCAACAAGACCTGAAAACATGGAGAAGGGAGGGAATGGAGGGAAGGAAGCATGGCGGGAGGGGAGCTGCTGAGGTATTCTGAACTCAGCGCAAACTGAACACAGAGTTTAATTCCTCTGTTCTGTGTGTTGTTTGACAATTATGGAAAACCTGGAGGGGGGTAGGAGCTGTGAGGCAGGGAAACTGACCCCTTTATGCAGACACTTTCCTAATGATGGACTAACCAGGGCACTGCCAGTCCCTCGCTCTGCCTTGTCTGCTCTTAACCAGGCCACTGACAGGCTCTCCCAAGCCTTCTCTCTGCAGAAGCCCATTCCTAACCAGGGCATTGTCTGGGTTTTTATGGCCAGGGCCCAGGGAGTATATAAAAACGTTTTGCTGTAGTCTGCTCCGAGCATCAGATGGATCAGGACAATTTGGAGTCCAGATTTCTTAACAGATTCCTGTGATTGTCTTCGCCAGGGTGTTATTGTCCTGACTGTTTGGCAAACCTGTGTGAAAACTGGGACTATTTGACCAAAGTCTGAAAGCAGGATGGTAATCATCTAAGCTTATACAGCATCTGTAACAAAACTCACAACCCCATATAAATTAAAGAGAACACTCAAAACAGCCTAAACCAAGCCCTGGCTGATTACGCTGTATGACCTTCCACTTCCTGAAATCTGGGCAGAAAGTTCCCAACTTGACCTTTCCCTCACTTCTGCACTCCTACTGTCGTTGTTACGAGAAGCAGGGCACTTATGTTGATCTGCAGCAAGAGGGTAGTCTGCCAGAGTACAGTTAGCTTGAGATGACCTCTAACCACAGAGCCTCATAGACTTATTCAGGTAGAGAGTGAAGACCGCAAGAGGGCAAAGAAATCAAGGCAGATCAAAAAACAATACCAGTAGCAAAATTGGAAAAACGAGCCAGGAACACGGGAAAAGAAACACAAGGACATCCATCCAGCCAAAGCAGGCAACTGCCCTGGGGCCTCAGACCCTCAGGGGTCCCAGTGGCTCCAGATTCACCATGTGACAATTAGTTTGTGGTAATTTAATGAATTGAAAATTTTGTTAATACTGTATGCACCATTAAAGCATGTTAAAAACAGAAATAATAGGATCCTTAAGACAATGCCTTCATTACAAATCACATTCATTAAAATCCAGCTTTAAGGCCTTTATTATTTTTTGTATCAATTGTGCTAACATGGTGCATTTAATTTAATAAATGTGTAATTAAGTTACAACAAAGTAAGTACCAATTAAGGTAAATGTGAAGAGGCCTAAACGTGAATGTGAGTTTGTGGAGAGTGCGTGCGTGGGTTACACACCTAGGTGTTTCACATCTATATAGAGAAACTGAGACTGACATGCGTGGAAAGACAGATACAGATGCATGCAAGGGAGGGGGGAAGGACAAAGAAATAAAAAACCAGAGGGGCTTCATTTTGTCTTGGATACCAAACGGACTTGGAAGTAAAACTTTGTTGAAGAGGTCCATCCACTCTGCTTGCTCTCTCTCTCTCTCAAACACACACACACACACACACACACACACAAAGGTTACAATCATACACCATATCATTAGGGCTTTAGCCACTCTCTTCCTGCCTGCCTGTTGCCTTCAGTACATTCTGTTCTCTCCATGAAAGAGAGAAGGAAGGAAAGAAAAAGAAAAAAATTCCCCTCTCTTTTGCACTTGACGTTAGGTTGGAACTTATGGGTTTGAAGCTCTTCTGCCTCATAAACGGTAGTTAATAAAGGGCCTGAGTCCAATCAAAATGCCTCAACCACATCTTCATGTAGGGGGTTACTGCCAGTTTGTGTATGTGAATGTGTGACATACTTTGCGTGTGTGTGTGTGTGTGTCTGAGGAGGGATGACTGCAGTGGATTGATGCTGGCGCAGCAATGGAAGCCACAAGATGGTGGAGACCTGATGCTTGGCCTGCATTTTTCTGTTTTTCCAAGAAAGAGAAAACCGGCATCCCATAATGTTCGGTTTGTCGTTTCCTGTGCTGTCATGTTACTTTTTTCTCTGTTTTTTTTTTTTTCACCCTTCCCTTTCAGTTTTGCACCGCTTCTGGAAAAATGGTAAAGAAATGAAAGGCAGTGTTGCATTTCAGCAGAAAAATGGATAAGGAACTAAAGGTCATGTAGCTGGTTCATTAGGACAAGCTGAAATGGGATGGGAGTACTGACTCTCCTTGGATTTTTCCTTAAGATCCTGGGTAAAATGACCACTTACAGTATAAGTATTGAAATGTGGTGAAATAGTGGGTAAACAAAACGTCGTCGCTGGTAGAAAAATAGATTTGTTTATGGGAGAGGACATGCAAGTTAACCACAATACCACTATAACGACAAAGCAGATGCTGTCTGCTTGTCAGGGCAACATCACTCAATGTTAAGATATTCCTTAGTGACATTATTTCCTTTTCTTTTCTTCCACCAGTTATTTCTCCCCTTAAAAATAAAGCAAAATAAAAACTGAGTTAATACATCACAGTTTTGCTCCACTGCTCTTGAGGGTCTTTCCTGCAAGGCCCGGCTGCCAAAGACTGGAAATGCTCAGCATGGACACTTAGCTTCATTTCAGTTTGGATTTCCTGTCATTTGTTAACAGTCTGAACTAATTTTACAATTTAAGAGAAACAAGTTGCTCTTTATGGTTTTGAACACACGCAGGGAGTCAGAACCAAAATAAGAGAGAGCAAAGGAAGAAAGAAGGAAAATGAAGAGAGCAGTGCAAGAAAGCTGTTAACTGGCTTGGCCAGACATGTGAAAATAACTTCTTTATATTTATTCAACAGTCTTTGGACAACAAACCATGGGGTTTACCCCATCAGGACAAGTCTGATAATTACAGATAAATTACACAACCGATTATAAATTAGAGGTGAAACAATTAGTCAATTTATCAATTGACAGAAAATTCATCTGCAACAATCTCAAGACAATGATAGTCTTCCATGTTAGTAAACTGAATAGCTTTGGGTTTTGGACTGTTAAATATTTCTTTTAGAAATTGTTAGTTACACAACAATTGGGAAATTGTGAGAGCATTTTTCTCAGTTTTCTGACATTTACAAGACATCAATCAATCCAGAAAATATTTGCCATATTAATCTGTAATTAAAATAATTGTTACATGCAGTCCCAGTAAAAATAAAAAGAGTTCCTAGGATGTTCTAACATATACGGTGGATAATGTGCACAATCAATGCCAGTTGGGTACAGGTGCAGGATAAAAAAACAGCATGCAAAGGGAAATGAGAGGTTGTCTGCCCACAGAAATTTGCAAGCTCCCTAAAAAAAAACTTTTATTGATGCAATAAAAGCGCACACACACACACACACACACACACACAGACAGAGAGAGGGAGAGACATAAAAGGTTATAATGATAAATATGATTGTAAATCTCAAATCACAATGAATGCTCTATTCTTATGTATCCTAAAAAAGAAAGTAAGATACAATAAAAACTTGACACACCCTTAGGCCAGTGAGGTCAAAGGTAAAGCTTAGGATGAAGACGATCCTCATGACAAACATTTATGTGAACATCATGGTCAGATTTAGTTTGAAAGCTTGGCTGGAAAGTAAGAGTCCTCTCTCCGGTCTTAGCCCAGTAACCCAGAGCCTTTTCTAGGTCTCTCCTCCCCTCCTCCCCTGTCTGTCTACATCAAGTCTTGTTGCTGGGGCTTAAAACCAGCACCCTGCTTATGGGAGGAGCATGATAAGAAGATGAGAGGGGGAAATATGGGGAGGGGGATGAGAAATGCCACAGAAAGTTGGAAGAGAGGGTTAAAACAGACATGGCAGGGTGAGAGAGAAAAGCCAGAGGACGTACAGTGTCTGACCTGTCAGCTTTCATATAAGAGTATGATAGTTCTACACATATGCTACATTTTTGGCTTCTCTATGACCTAATTGTGGATGTAACTTGGTTAGGTTGAATCAAACTCAAAGCCCTCAGAGCTTTTCGTCACGGCTCCTGATCTTGGTGGCAAAGCAGAAAAATTAGAGCATGTTCTTGATCGAAAAATCAGTACTACACACAGGATTACATTCAACAGTCACTGATGCTGTGACCAAGAGCAGGGGAAGGATGTTAGATGGTCCATTTACAACGGAAGCACCCGAAAATATAAGCCAGTCAGTTGCTAGCTAGTCCTCAGGCAGATCTGCAGCCAAGGACATCTAAAGCAACTTAAATGTAATCAGTTCTGATAGAAACAGAATATCGCACAAGGCAGTCAGGCAGGGAATCAATGTCATGGATGGATGGATGATTAAACAGGTTACTTCACTCGCTACATTTCAATGCTACTTCTAACAATACTACTTTGAACACTCACAAAATTGGTGATAGTACAGATTTGAGGTCTTCATGGGTAACCAAGACCTGACCCAGTCTAAATTGTATTCAGTCTAATCAGGTTGGGTAGGGTCCTGTTGTATTGCTGCTGGTCTCTGGCCTGTGTGTCAATTAGTGCTGCAACAAACAATTGTTTTCATTATCGATTAATGTGTCAATTATTGTCTTGATTAATCGATTAATTATAGAAACAAAATACTGAAAAGTGGGCATCCCAGTTTCTCAAAGTCCAGGGTGACATCTTCGAATGTCTTGTTTTGTTTGACCAACAGTCCAAAACCCAAAGATGTTCAGCTTGAAATGATAGAAAACAGAGAAAAGCAGCAAATATTCACAATTTAGAAGCTAAAAGTAGGGATCTTTTGTAAATTTCTGCTTGAAAAATGACTAACAATAAATTGTTTTATTAAAAATAGTTGCAAATTATTTTACTGTCAATTAACTGATTGATTCATTGACTAATCATTTCAGCTCTAGTGTCAATATGTCTAACACCCAAGTGGATCCAACCGGACTCGCAATCAGCTCTGATCACGTGGTGAGTCCTGATCTTTGCAGGAGAAAAATGTGCAAAAACTGTTTTGCAGTCCAAACTTTTTGACCCTTGACGAATTTTACTACAGATGTGTGGAAGGTGTTCTCATCAATCTCCTCTTACTTCCTTCAAACTCACGCTCTGCTGAGAATAAATTTCAGGGGTAATAGTGTACTAAAATGATAAAATGTCCACTTGCTGACTGTCTAAAACCTTATTAACTGCTAAAACTAAACTAAAACTATATGTATTTAAATGCATGCAATACTTTCTGAATACGTGTGGGGCCTCACTTGCATAAGTGCTTCAAACAAACACAAGTCTGGCAATACTTACTGTTATTGATGTAAACACACAGATTTATGTCCCGTGTGACTTGCCGTCATGTTTGCATGAAATATTTCCCAACTCTACTCCAGCATGTCCTCAGCCTGCTGCCCTCTGTGTTTGGGGTCAGAGGTCACTGACACTGTAAACATGCAAAACAGTCCACACAAGACACTGGGGCAAACAGGAGTGAGGCCCTGATTAGGAGAGCAGATTGTGTTGTTTTCTACTGCAGCAATAAGGCAAACCGAACTGAGCTGAACTGAATCAGTCTGACTAGAATGTGGGAAATGTGGTTGTTGTGTACAGATAAAAAACACATGGATACTTCAGATATGGGAGAGACAATAAAATGTTAATGATCAGTACTTAAACAAATCTTCTCTTACAAATTTGTTACTTAAGGACTGCACACACTGTATGTGATCAAACAAGAACCTGAGTGAAATAAATGCACTAAATCAGTCATGCTCTGTGAGTAATGAGTAAAAGTCATGTGTAAGCATAAAATCTTATTAAAGCAGCTGCAATTTCACATATAGAATTACCACTTGTGTACACACACAAAACAAGAATAATAAATATTTGTTAAGGCCATAAATTTAGACTTTAAGGGTCAGTAGTCTCAGTTGTGAAGTGATAGACAGGAAGACTCCAGTAGGAGACGTAACTGTCCAACCACACTACGACATTAATGTGAGCTGTGATGATCAGAGGCAGAGAAAAAGAAACAGAGCTCAATGTATATAGAAACCCAATGTAATGTAAGCAGATTTAAAACACTGAGCAGGTGATTGATATAAATGGCAAGAAAATGAAATTAAAAAAAAGGTAAGTAACAAATTGGTGGAAAAAGTAGCGTGTCTGCACACTGAACTGTCAAAAACTTTGACTGAAGGCAATGTTTCGTCCCTGCTGGGTCTTCATCAGGCAAAAAAAATGCAACTACCCTAATTATAGGATGGGATGTGCACAAAACAACCTCTCTGTCTAACAAAATAGTGTCTGGCCGGTAAATAAATCTACCGTGCCAATATATCGACCAATATTATCTTTCCATAGACATATCTGCATATATGTTGACTGTTTTCAAAGATATTTTTGGGGATTTAGAAACAGTGTTACCATTCCGTAGTTTTCCCACTGGAGAACACGGACAAGTTTATTATTCAACTGGAATATGTCCCACTCAGTACATATCTTCAAAATTCTTTAAAAAATAAATTTCAAGGGGTTAGTGCGCCAATTTTACACAACAAAGCCTGTTTACAGGTGTTGGTGAGTACTAAAAGTTGTATAAAGATTTTGTGGCTCCAGAGGGAGTCTGATAAACTGCCTCAAGTGATGTCACTTGGTTGGGGCTGAAGACTACAAGTTTGAAAATCAGATGAAAATCTGAGGGTGTGAAGTTAGAACGAAGTGAGATTAACGGACCCCATTAATGCTATGACTAGAAATGGATAAGAAGCCCTTAACATGCTCTTTCCATGACAACTGAACAAACTCCATCTGCTGAGGAAGATCTTGTGCTTTGATCAAAAGCTCCAGAACAGGCCCAAAGTGACCTTGTGGTGAGCATCATTTTGAATAATTCAACTGAAGAGAAACTCTTTGACCTCCCATTAACACAGCATTTTCTGTCAGGACCAACACTAGCTACCTATTTAAAGCTATGCTTAACAGCTGTTCAAGCACTCTCAGGTATCAGCAGACGTCAGCAAAAACTTTATATGACTGAACGAGTATACACAGATACGTGCAGTTGTGTGAAACGATGAACTGCTCGAGAAGGAATGTGTGTGTGTGTGTCACCGTTTCACACTGATGTTCACAGAGAACATGAAAACATCACAACATGATGACACTTGTTAGAGTCAACACTGTGTAACTAACAGTCTGTGTGAATAAGTATGAGTCAGACACAGAAAGAATGAGGCGAGACAGACAGACAAAAGATAACAGAGAGCTTAAGAGTGATAAGAACACAAAATGACAGACAAATCATTTTGCCTTATACTCATTCATTACCTTCACCCTATACTATTTGTTTATCTCTTTGTTTGAAAGTTAGCAGGACATCTCAAAATCTGGTGGAAAGTTAAGTGATTTGTTTGTGGGGGGGATCTAGTTCCAGGATTTCTTAACACAGCAAGATTGGCAAAAATGATCTTAAATGTTTTTCTCTGAAACAACTGCACTTACATGGATTACCAACCAGATGCTTGTTCAAAATGCTACTTTAAATAGTAAAACCTGACGTTAGACTATGCTCACACTCTGTGAAACAAACATTTACAAAACGTAATGCTTCACTTAAGGTCAGAAGATAACAGTGTCTGCAGCATCCGCAGAGTATCATTGGCAGGGAGCGTCTGCAGACACACTGAAAATGTGAGAAATGTAACTACACGCCAGGTGCCACAGAGCACACAAATGCATTAACAGGCTTATCAGAGTAGTGAGGTGAGATTTATGGCCAAAACGCTACCTCACGTCCGTTCTTTACATCCAGATGGACTGGGTTAAACAATGTAAAGGACCTAAATGAAGCAAAAGTCTGTGACAAATAGGCACATAACACAGCAAAGAAATCATGCAGTAAACACTATGCGCTCAATGATAATGTGATTTTAATATAATGATGGTGGTGTGTTTGTATTTTGATGCTTTTTTTCCTCACAACTGAAGAAATTACTTGTGTGAAATTAAACTGGAAGGTCAGCAATTGTATATTTTGCCATTTCCTCCAGCAAAGGTCAAGAACAACAGCATCTTATTACTATTCATTCTTTTCTTTCCTCATGTCTCTATTTCTCTCCTATTTACCATCAGTCTCTGTCGCTGTCATCCCCCTTTCATGTGACCTCTATCTTTAAATATCACCCCGAGCCCCCATTTCTGCTGCTGCATTCCTTCTGTTTCCTGCCTTTGCCCTTCATCCTCATTCCTCTGCCTTCCTGCTGCATTTACATGTCCTTCCCACTGTGCCTAAGAGAGGAGGAGATGACAGCCGATCATCAAACTCCCCAGTGATGATGGATTGGGCATTTTACCAGGCTGGCCCCCACCGATGGCTGACGACAACTGCCTACAAACGCTGTCAATTCACAGACGCATCAATAGCTCTTAACATACGGCCCTTCAACCTTCTGCCTGGCTGCTTGACATCCTGCTCATTCACTGCTTTCCCATCCCAGCACAGAGCACACAAACACACAGCTTGGTTGGTAGAGCTTGGCAGTGCTTCATCAGCCTGAGCCTTGGCATTAGCTGCCTGCTGCGGCTGAATGGAGACCTCAGTGGCTCTCTGATATATATATATGAGAGAGAGAGAGAGAGAGAGAGAGAGAGAGAGAGAGAGAGAGAGAGAGAGAGAGAGCAGCAGAAAAGCTTGGATGAAGCAAATGTGCAGAGCAAAATGCATGTAATAGTGCGGGGTAAGGTAAAGAAAGACGGAGAGAGAAAAAACAGACAAGGAGGAGAGAGAGAGAGTGAGATGAGGGGAGTGACTCCACAGAATGCAGAGCAGGTAGCTGCCAGAGTGGATTACTGCAGCAGGAATGCAGCACTGGCTGCAGGATGGAGGGAGGGAAGAGGAGACGAGGTAGCAGGAGGTAAAATGATGAAGTTGTACATCAGAGGAGAGATAGAGGCATACTGAATCACACAGTTATTACAGATTGTCCTATTACTGTAAGTAAACAAAGAAGTTAAACTGTAAATGTATGTTAGGGCAAGGAAAAAAAACAACTGATAAGCTGAGCAACTTGAATTTAAAAATCAGCATGGATTCTGATAGGAACAAATATCCTTTGAAATGACCTCTAGTTCACAGGAAGTGAGACATTGGTTGTTTTCAGCACCGGTGGTTTCTTTGGAATAAGGAGAACAAGAATTAGGCAGTTTGCACGAAAGAAAATCACTATAAAATGTCACCCATATTTTAAAAATAATTCCCTGAGGCTCTTGCACAGCACAGGAAAATACACTCATTCTCTCGCTTTCTTGTCGAGAGTTAGGTGAGGAGATTGATACCACTCTCATGTCTGTACGCTACATATGAGGGGGATCCGCCTACTAGCAATTCTCAAGCTCACTTATTAACACTTTATATCTTGTTTGTTTAATTAAAAAAATGACCTTTGGACAAAGCCAGGCTAGCTGTTTCCCCCTGCTGCCAGTCTTTATGCTAAGCTAAGCTAAGTGTCTCATGGCTTAACAAGAACGCAAATCAAAATGTCAAACTATTTCTTTTAGTATGAGTCATTCTTAACTGCATTATACAGTCAATGACATCCCTGTTAAAAAGAATCAAGCTCCTGATGATGAACCTAAATGCAAGTGTGACGTGCCTTTAGTAGCAGGACACTGACATGAGAAGCTCCTTTTCCTGTTTGACTGTCGGTTTTCATGGTCTTCGTTAGTTTCCGGACTACTTGGGATGAATTCAGCTCAAGCAGGATGTGAACTAGCATCCGGAATAATAAACGCATGTAAATGCAGCTCAGTGAAGACGCACAGAACACGCCTTGGCCACATATTGACCTTAAACTGTTGTGTGAGCAGACACGCGAGTGAGACGTGGTAAGACAGTGACACATACACATCTCT
This sequence comes from Macquaria ambigua, assembly GCA_008360985.2. Taxonomy (NCBI): domain Eukaryota; kingdom Metazoa; phylum Chordata; class Actinopteri; order Centrarchiformes; family Percichthyidae; genus Macquaria; species Macquaria ambigua. The sequence goes on from VMKM01000321.1 coordinate 346,553, forward strand.
GCTGACTAACCTGGCCTGATACCACACACACCAGCTGCTCTCCCTCAGAGCAGTGTGAATGCTTATGCATATGAGTGCACTGACCCATATGTTACAGAGTGTATACAGCATGTAGCCTATGTATGTGTGCCACTCCTGTGTGACTTCAGGCTACAGGGAAGGAAGTGCGGCGCCGGCGTTTGTGCCCAACAGGAAACAGACTCACAAAGAGCAGAGGAGGGGCGGAAGAGGCGAGGAGGAGGAGGGGGAGAGGACGCAAGGAAAAGGTGGGCAAAGGAGGAGGATGAGAAGAACAAGAAGAGAGGTGGAGGAGTGAAGGGAGCCAGAGGAAACATTTGAAATTCAGAACATTATCAATGTTCTCTATTTTGTCTGACTGGGTGACCTGATACAAGCACACTCACACACACTAGGTTTTTTTTTTTTCTTTTTAATTTTGTCCCCTTTCTCATTTTACACATAATGTTTTAGGAATAGTCCAATATTTTGGAAAATGTACTTATTTTTCTTTCTTTCCGCAAGTTAAATAAAAAGATCCACACCACTGTCATGTCTGTGGGTTGATCACACAGCTGGAGTGAGGAGGCAATTCGCTTAGCTTAGCATTAAACTAAGCTTTTTTTCCCCCCTGCTGCTGGAAGCATGGAGAAACAGCTGGCCTGGCTATCTCTAAAGTAAAATTAAAAATACTTAAGGGGGAGTTATGTTCTGTTACTATTTCTTGGAGAACAACAGGCAGGCACAGTGACTTCCCGGAGTCTTGTCATCATATCAAAGCTGCCAGACAACCAGCTCTATAACTGGAAATGCTCTACGTACTAGGAAGGATGGATAAACTATTACGTAACTCCCCCTAAAACCACAAACTGTCATTTTTACTTTAGTTTTTTGTGTACGGATTACACAAACAAGATACAACATGTGAGCTTTAGAGGCGTATTTCTGAACTTTGGTGAATGCCGGGCCAGCTGTTTCCCCATTTCCAGTCTTTCTGTTAAGCTAAGCTAATCACCTCCCGGCTCTACATCCATACTTAACACACAGACAAGAAAGTGGTATCAGTCTTCTTATCTCACTCTGGAAGAGAAAAATGAATAACCAACCATACTTCCCAAAATGTTTCCCTAAAACCATTCCTTTGAGTAAAGCACATAGATTACATATAGTACAAACCCTGCATTAGGTTAATACGTAAAGTGTAATAAGTAAATCTTTCACTGCAAAAAATCTCTTATTACTGCATTTAAGACAGTCTGATTTGACATTTTTTTTATTTGATGAATTTCGCAAACTTTCAGTAACCCAGAAACACCCCCAAATATGTGCAGAAACTTGAAAGAGCTGAAATAAATCAACATTACCCAAAACACAGGAAGGCATAACTTACATTTTAGATGCATCCTTTTGTCCGTCACACGTTAAGCTCCTCTTCCCAAAGTCTCCATCCTGTGGTAAAAAAAATAAAAAATAACACAAGCAGGGCACAAGGTTAGTAAAAGTGGACTCACTGGTCATCATAATATCAAGACACACACACTCATGCCATCTTTCACCATTGTTATGTTTGGCAGTTGGCATGGCCCCGAGCCTGCGGCCGGGCTGACAATGCAGTCACTGTAGGGGAGATCGTTTGCAGTCAAGCTAACGGGCTAAGAATGAGCTAACTGCTCAGATATGGGACGCATTCGGAGGCTTTGCAATAGACTCATGCATGAGCAGACAAGCAGTGTTTGGCCACGACAACAGAAGGCTCTATTCAGTTCTCTGGGGAGGCACTGGCACACACACACACACAAACACACACGCACCATTATCATAATCATCATCATCCTAGAAGCTCTCATCTGCTTCAAAACATGTGCATGGTTACACACACACACACACACACACACACACACACACACACACACACACACACACACACACACACACACACACAGAAAACAACCCAGACTTGGAGCATTCCACTACAGTAGCATTCCATATGTTTGGTTAAGCACAGAGAATCCAGATTTAAGACTCGAGTCTGGACTGAATTTAAAGGATGAGAGAGGGAAGTAGAGGCAGGGGGAGAACTGAGGAGGAGGAGGGGGTGCTGGAGGAGAAAGGGAACATTCCTGTAAGCAGCAACAGGACACTGTGGTACAGAAAACATACATTAAAGAATGAACCACCAAGCTCATCTTTTCATGTCGAGAAGTCAAAGAGGTGCTCAGAACAATGGAAAGTTTGAACACCCACAGTTTCATGACACCTAAGCAGACTCAATCTGCTGATGATGAAGGCCGCGTGAGACGTTTAAAAGCTCCAGAACGAGCAAGTAAGAAGGCCTTGTGTTGAAATTGTTTTGTCACCTGTACATTAGGACTTTGACTGTAACAAGGAAAACTAGGAAATGGAAAAAAAGATGGTAAAAACTGGCATAAAAAGGTCTGTAGGGCTGCAGCTAGAAATTATTTTCATTATCAATTAATCTTCTGATTATTTATACAATTAATCTGTGAATCATTTGGTCTATAAAATGTCAAATTTCTAACGAGTCAAATATCCATGAGTTAACAATGAGCTTACAGCGTATTGACAACATGTTAACAACGTGCTGTCAAAGTTACTTCAGATGTGTTTATGGCCTCTTTGGCCTTCCATACAGTGACATCTTCAAATTGATTGTTTTGTCCAACCAACAGTCCAAAACCCAAAGATCTTCAATTTACCTCCAAAAGACTATGAAATCTGCAAATCCTCACATTTGAGCAGCTGGAACCACTGGATTTTGGCCAAAAAACAAAAGAGTAAAGATGAATCAATTATCGAAACTGTTGCTGATAAGTTTTATGTCAATCAACTAATTGTTTCAGCTCAAAAACTACGAAATAATAAGGTTTCTATTCCATAGTCATCTGTAAACTGCTCAGAAAGAGCTAACTGAGAAAGTAGAGGCAGGTGGTGTGCTCAAAGACACTTCGATCATGTAAGTAGGCACTGATGGACAGAAAGAGTCAGTCTTTTAGTTGCTCCTGCCAATCTCAACTCCTGTCTGTGTCATCCTCTCCGTTTGTTCCTACACATCTTTTCTTTACAGGAAGGAGACAGCCCTGCTGCTCTGCACTCAGCTCCGTCATGTTAAATTCATGAAGGCAGCGGCGTGACACCGGCACACAGGTTTTGCAGAATCATCTGACATTCTCACGCTACATAAACAACGCTTCTTCACGGCGCTAAACCGAATGTGTAATTCTGCTGCGTGCAAAGCCAGCTTCTTTTGTGTGCCGTCTGATCAATAAACACACATTTGAAATTAAATATGCGATTTTACAAATGAGATTCAACACATTCTTAGCAATCCAGAAGACGCCAAATACCCTGGTGACCAGAGACCACATGTTTGTCCATGTTTGTATGTGTTTTGGGGGGTGTGTGTGTGTGTGAGTGTGTGTGTGTGTGTGTGTACAGGCAGTGGGAGTGGGAGGGGGGGGTCAGAGCTATTCATTCAGACAACCCGTAACCAAACAAAACTGAAAACAGCTGCCTCCTTCTCATCCCTCGCTCCCACTCGCTTCCCCTCACGCACTCAGCATGTCATGTTGGGGAGGATTCATTATGTTACTCAGCAGAATAAACTGAAACAGTGTGAGGTGGCACTTCCTCCAGGGTCTATATCCGTCTCTGAACAAACAGTCAGCTCAGTTAACTTTTTTTCTTTAAAGCAAGTTAAATTTCCAGGACACTATATCCACTTTACATACAGTTATGTGTCATGAACAGAACTTATACAGTAGTTGAAATCATTACAATGATGAAGATTTGACTTAAAATAATCAAGCTGATGTTTCGAGCAATGAACTGCGTTCCACTGTACACCAAACTCTTCATACAAGCAAAACAAAAACTTATTTTATACTTATATATGTTTTTAAATTACAGCTTGCTCAGAATCATGATGATACTGCTTATTGTCCAGCCATAATATCTCGATTATCTGATGGTATTTTACTTTTCTTTTATGCTGACTTTGAACTATTGTACAAAATGCTTTCTGTATTTTTTCTATGTATACAGATGTCTAATAAAATAATTCGCTCCAAATTAAAATCAGAAATCAGTGCATCCTTTTTACTCAAAATAAAACACAGAAAGCTTTAATAATTTTAAGATTCAATAACTTGGTATTCAGTGAAGAGCTGCTAAGTGCATTTTTGGTTCTGGACCAAATTAAATCCAGGGTTTTGTTTCAAGACTCTTCTGGTTATAATTGTATTGTTTTGGCATAGTTCAAAAAGAGATATCCTCTGACATTTAACTAAAATGTCACTTGTGTCCTGTCCTTTTTCACAACAAACACATTAATATGCGTTGTACTAAATGAGGAGGCTTGCTGTTCCTGTACAATCTGTTTAAATATGATTATCTGTCAGCGCACGTCTGCACCAATGTCACCAAGATAAGTTTCTGTATATTTATCAGTCTTGGTGTATTTAGCACTTCTTGTCCTGACCTACAACACATGTCCAGTCAAGTGTGTTAATATTACAAAGCAACACACCTTAGCTGAAACTACAAACTCCAATGTGTTAAACAGAGCAGAAATCCCTGTTCATTCTACATACAACAACATTTTATCGTGTGATGTTTATCTTTGAGTACGGATTTCTCACACATATAATGGAAGGCTGTTGATAAGTTATCAGTGAGGCCACACATACACACTCACACACACGTATATACAGAGTCCAGCTTGGCACAGTGTCTTGCAGGAGATACTTTAACCTAACATTGATCTGACTGGTACAGCATGAAAAAAAATACTACAAAATGAATTTGGGCAGGCACAGATGCTCATATCAGTTTTAATAATATTAATTTTAACATGATTTTTGAACTGCCAACCTTCCAACATATCGCTTGTGGCACAGAAGATGTCATATTCACCAACGCTTCCACGGAGGAGGACCTCTGTATGTCTCCATTAGTTGGGCTGAATGGCAATGTTTAGCAGCAAAGCATGGATGCATTCAAATGCAGCGTGGAAAAAAAGTGTCAAAAGAAAAAGGCAAAGGAACAGTGCCGAGTAAAACAAGAGAGGAAACTAGGGAGAATGAAAGAACAGGGAAGAGAGAGATCATGTTCAATTTCCTCCACTGGAGAAAGTTTCAAGGCCTGAAACTCCATCCTGGGTTCCACTGGCCAGGCGGGCCTCGTTTGCATGGGAGCCCATTTCCTGTGTGTGATTAGCAGAAGGGAGAGTGTGTGTGTGTGTGTGTGTGTGTGTGTGTGTGTGTGTGCGCGCTGGGGGTTGCAGTTCAGAGAGGTCTGGGGTTGTTTTGTCTGCTCGGGGAGGAAAGGAATGCCCAAATCAAACACAGTGAACAGGATGCCTAGAGAGAGAGAAGGACAAGGGAAAAGAGACAGAGAGGCAGAAAGACTAAGCAGATACACAGTGAGGAGAAAGATGGGGGGAGACATGAAGCAGAGATCCAGAAAGTAGCAGACAGAAGGAGCTAACAAAAGAAAGGAGGAGGGAAAACCAGAGAAGAAAAGAGCAAGAGACTGATTTTTCATTTGCTGCCACAGAAGACTGCAAACAGCATTCCTCCTGCTGCTATTTGCATTCCAGCTGACAAGGTGGAGTAAGAATTTTCTCTTCAAGCTGATGAGCTGTCAGATGGAAAACCATCTACCTCTTTAACTTGAGTCTGAACCTGCAGAACCTGTCCTAATATCTAATGACTTACAGCGCTCCAGCGCTCCCCGTTCCACAAACAGCTGAGGCATTCACACACTACTGCTGATGACACAGATCAGTGTTGACTATTTTTCATTTATACAACAACAGTAATATGACAACTAGCAATGTAATAGAACACCTTTGTTGGCCTACACAGCTCAACTATATAGGAAACTCCCAGCATGTAACTAGACAAAACATGAGGAGTCATTAAAGGTCAAATGGGATTTCAAAGCGTTTTACATTCTCAATTAACTCATTAGGGGTTTTTTTAGTAGTTTGAGATGACCTTTAGGGCTGCAACTAACGATTATTTTCATTATCAATTAATATGACGATTATTTTCTGGGAATTTGGGGGTAGTATGGAGCTGGGGGAGCGCATTACATTCAGCAAGTGAAACTCACTCATGGTGTGTACTTTATTCATTAATTTCAGTACCTTTCAGCTTAATATATTTACATTTGACTGCCTTTAGGACGACAGATAAATAAAGAATTCAGTGTTTACTGTTTTCCCACCAGAATATCATTCCTTGTAGTGTGGATATGGTTTGGTGGAACATTCAGTGGGAAAGTGTGTCCAAACATTTGACTGGTACTGTATGTATATTAATATCTGTACAGACATTAATAACAAGAAAAACTTGCACTGTGCCACTTTTCCAGCAGTTTCAAAGTTCAGTTTCCAAACACTTCCTTGTGTTGTGTGTGCGAGCGAGCGAGCTGGACCCTGCCCATGCAGGAGTGAGCCATTCCTTGACTGGCAGAGCAGAATTGATAGGCCGCTATTGTTTCCTTTTAAGGTCAATTGTGTCTCAAATGCTTGGCATGGCTGGGAGCGCAGATGCAGCTGGCTGGCAGGACAGATAAAGCACTAATTTAACTGCATTCTTCTGTGCAGTCCACACCTAGAGAGTGAAAGAGGAAGGGAGGCAGAGAAAGAGATGGAATGAGAGAGGGTGAGAGTGTTTAAGACAAGTAGCGATGAGAGAGGCAGCTGGAGGTTGAAATAAGAAAGATTTGAAGAGGTTTAGATGGAGAGAAGCAAAAAATGTATGACTAGAGGGTGAAAACAAGGAGGTAAAAACTACAGCGAGTTTGTCCAAGTGGGTGGGCGAGAGTCACTCTTTGCCACGGGCATCGAGCTCTGCCGTGCCCATGTTTGCCCAGGCAGTCAAAACACACCACCACATGTGGTAGGCCTGTTTGTCAAGACCACAAGAGGAAGGTATACACATATATACATACATGTCTACCCACATACAGACCTAAACTTCTCACAGGGTGACAAACCATGCTGTGTAAATCATGCATGGTCTCAAGTTCACGTTTGATTCCTCAGCCAAATTCGCCTGAGCTGCATACTGCACCCACTCACTGTAAGTTGCTCTGAATAAAGGCATCAGCTAAATGTCTAAAATGAAATGTTTAAATATTCTGCTGAAGAGTGAAGGAGAGGGGAGGGGGTACCGGACGGCCAGACCAGCTTAGCTTCACAAATAAACCCAGACACTGGGAGAAAAGAGAGGGAGCCGGCTGAAGGTTGGATCATAAAATATGCCTGGTATTCCACAATGTTCCACAGTGCACAAATGAGCCACTGAGGGACTTTAGGAGTGTTACGGGATTCCTGTGAGGCTCCTGTGTCTGAATGTGTCCACATGCACACACACAAACACACATACACACACACACACACACACACACACACACACACACAAACAAACACTGAACTTAACTGTGGGTGAGCCAGACACTCAACGCTATACCAGTTAAAAGTGTTATTCGATGATGAGTGCACGCTGACCAATAAAACAATCACAACCGAAAAGAAAGCATAGAATAAACAGGTAAAGAATTTACTATAAATACCAACTACTATATAGCTTAAATGGTGTCTTTTGTTATACAGTAATCCAAATGTTAGCTGACCTTTTGCCATAAAGTGACGCACAGAGAGAGGAAAAGAAGTGCAGGGCAGATGAAGGGACCACCAGAGGGGAGACGATGACTCGCTCATAGTCTGAGTCGCTGTGTGCGTTTCTCTGCTTCACAACTGTACAGTGTGTGTGTGTGTGTGTGTGTGTGTGTGTGTGTGTGTGTGTGTGTGTGTGTAATCACTGCTGTGAGTGATCCAATGTGTTTAGGTGAATACAGAGACGCTCCAGTTACTCAGACTATTTCCAACTCAGCCAGAGTAATGAAACGATCAGTCAGTTAATTGATAAGTCAAGCAAAAGTGCCAAAATTGTGATGTTTACAGGTTCTCAAATGTGAGAATTTTCTGCTTTTCTTGGTCTTGCATTGTAATAATTGTAAAGCTTTTGGGCTTTGGACTGAAATTTCAACATGTGACCCGCGACTTTTGGAAACTGGGATGAACATTTTCACTGTTTTCTTATGTTTTAAATAAATCAAACGATTAATCAATTCATTGAGACAATCACTGGCAGATGAACGTAATCGTTAGTTGCAGCCCTAATATGAAGACATCACCTGGAAAGGGCATTGAGGGCATTTTTTTCACTATTTTTGGACATTTAGTCAACCAAACAATGAATCAAAAAGACAATCAACAAATTAATAAATTCAAATAATGGTTAATGGGGCATCCTCCTTTCTTTCTCCCCTTGTTTCCTGTCTGTCTGTCAAACAAATGTGAAAAAAACATTGTTAGGTGCAGCTCTACTCAGCCAAACTTCTTCTTCTTCTTCTACTACTACTACAACAAAAATCTTGTACATGAAAGGGTTTGTCTGTTGAAGTAAAAAGCTGCATTTTAGCCAGTCTATTTTTACGGCCTCACCATGGCTCGCATTGTGCTGCTTCACTTCCCCTGGTTGGGACAGCTAGCACGAGAAGGAGCTCCAAAAGCAATGTTGGCATGGAGGGGAAAACCAGCCAGCCCAGCCCTTAGCTGCTCTTTACAAAAGGCAGCAGTGCAGAGATCTCCTCCAAAATAAAACCAAAGCAGACAAGAGGGGGGGAAAGGGTACAGAGGAGGGGAAAGAGAGGCTGAAAATAGCCACGCAGTCGGGGTCTGCATGCACCAGCACCACAATGATGAAAGCTCCTAATACCAGACATGCTAATACATGGAGGGATGCATGGATGAACAGAGGGGAGGGGTGGTTGTGGGAAAGAAGAAAAACATCTTACCAGTTTAGTTTTAAATGAGGGTAGGTGAAAACAAAGGACAAACAGAAAATAAGGGGACTTGGGAAAGTCAGATGAAGGTAATTTACATGAAAAGAGTCGTGAGTTGTTGAAAGTTCATTAGATTTACCAACATACTGTAGAAATGTCTACAAAGTAAATAAGGAACTGAAAAATAAAGTTAAGCAGAAACGGAGCACGGAGACAAAACAGCCGAAGACGAGAGAAACAGAGGAGGGGGAAGTGAGCAATCGCCAGGTCGCCATGGCGTCTGAGCATTCCTCTCTCTGAGAACATGTATATTTTCTGATCACAAGAAAAATAATCTGCAGAAGGAATTTTATTTTGAGAGCCGCCCTTTAGATCCAAGGATTAGAGCGGGTCAGACAGGAGTGTGTGAGAGTGAGACTGTGTGGATGTGAGAGTGTGTATATCCCTCATACAGTCAAGGTGGAGGTTCAAGAGCAAAGACTCCCCGTGCATCACCAGACAGATCATCAGGAAGAGCACGAGGATCCAAACCCGGACTGCTCCAAGTCACATATGATCACATGAACAAACATCCACACCCACACTTTACAGCGACAAAGTGAATTTATGAATGCCACTTTTGAAGATGTTGACACAAGTATCACTAGTCCAAAGTCCATCTTTCTTTTCCTCAAACTTCTCAGTCTGTTCCCTTGCTTTTTTAGTAAATTTCCTCTGTTGAAGTGAATGAAGAAGACTTAACACGTTCAACCAAACCAAAGTGTAAAAAACAGGGGACTATTTCTTGGTCGGGACCAGTAACTTCCTGGAGTCTCTGCTGGTTGCCTGGCAACTGGTCAGAGCCAAGAATGAAGGAAGGGTTTCATTCTTAACTGTTACATAACTCATTTTGAGGGAGAAAACTATACTAAAATATATCTGTGTTCAAGAAACAAACTATTTTCCACTCAAATATCTCGGTGACCAGTAACATGAATTTTATGTTATGTTCATTCCAGTGGTCAAAACAATTCGTGAGACTCACTAAGAGTACAAATAGGTGACAAATTAAAAGGGAAAACTAACAAAAAGTGTCAAAGTAAGGTGCAAACAGCCACAACAGCTTCACTGCTCCTTGGCATTGATCATACAAGTCTACGCAGCTCTACTTGAGGGATGAGCACCTATCGTCCAATATCTTCCAAAAGATTTTCCCCCATTTTGTGTTTTGATGATGGAGGTGGAGAGTTCTGTTCAAAACATCGCTCCAAAATCTCCCATAGGTGTTCAATTGGGTTGAAAATCGTAGGCATCGCTGTTTGTTCTGCACTCATTTATCAGGTTTTTCCTTTAATTCGTCACATTTGTTGTGGCTCCTCTCTAATCCACATTTTCCTACTAAGATCCAAACATAAGACACATCAGACACATCAAAGCACAAGGCAGACAGCAGGCACATTTGATGTTATCTCTCTGGGCCTCACCCAGAAACAGCAGCACCAGAGTCAGGACAGTAACCACCCACCAAGTAGATGTATTTGATTTTCTAATTGTTTGCTCTTTTATTCGTTTAGTTTAGTGTCATTTTGATTTGAGACACAGTGATCACTATTTTCAATAGAAAAAAAGTACCAAGCCACGACTGAATAAAACCAAAAAGGAAGCATTTTGCTGCAAGAATTAAACCAAGACGTTCTGGCCAGATAGGAATACATCTGTGTACACTCTACTCCAACCGGGCCCTCGACACAGACTCGAGACCTCACGATGAACCCGACCTCTGCTGAGCACTGGACTGGTACCGCCACAGTGAACTCCTGCCAACCACTGTCACGTCAGTCAGTAGCCATCCGACTGCAAATAACAGGCTGAAACATCATAAATTCTAGGGGGGAGATGCACTAACTATAATGCCACGGAAGAGAAGTTGAAAGAGACATATTACAGCTCTCAGCATATAAACACTCATTAAATTGTAGTGATGGTACCCAAGACACACAAACCCTGCTGCTGGGTGAAGGACTTTGGTTCAACATTTAGCCTTTTATGGATATTATTGAGGTTAAAGACTTGGTGGGGGGGGTTAGACATCTGTGTCAATGTGTAGGTGGCATGAGATGGTATTTTCGTATCTTTTTACCACCTGTATTAGCAGCTTTTTAGCTTTGGCTCCATCAAAGAGGGGTATGTGTAGCCTGCGCCATCTTCCACCACCAGCATCACGAGACTGATAGGAAGTAGAGCGTGATGTTCACCTTTCTTCTCCTCCCTTGATCATCGTCTGTCTGGCTGCTCAGCCAGATCTCTAGGAAGAAGAATGCATCTCGAACCAGACTGGAATGGCTCCTGAAATATGCCAAATATGCCCCTGACCCCCCTCCTTTCCTGAAGACGTAGGCCTGCTTGCTAGCCCACCCTCCTTCCCTTCTAGTCCCCCTAACCCACAGCATTCCTGCGCTGTACACAGCACCGAACGCTCGCATATTTGCAATCACAGATGACCCACTCACATAGAAAATGTTAAGGACATTAATAACACAAGTTTCCACCCAGCTGACCCAGACATGCCTTTTAAGGGTAAGCGGTTCAGATTTCTCTTTTCATTAACTTCCAAAAATACTCCTGGACCAGGCGGGAGAAGGGGGGGTGACAGGAAAAGGAGGTGTGTGTGTGTGTGTGTGTGTGTGTGTGTGTGTGTGTGTGTGTGTGTGTGTGTGTGTGTGTGTGTGTGTGTGTGTGCGCATGCGTGGGGGAGTATCTCCTCTTTAGCGAGGTGAAAAGAGAGGGAGCGAGTGAGCGAGACAAGATAACAATCGGAAGGAGAGCGGGGAAATATTGGCCTGTTGAGGAGGAGAACACCTAAAAAAATAAAAGTGTGGCTGAGGAATTTACAAGAAATGTCTTAACTTTAGCTCTTCCCTGTTAAAATGTCTCAGTCCCTTTCTCCCCTCCCTCCCTCCCTCCCTCTCTCTGCCTTGCTGTGCCTCCTACATGCTTTTGAAGTCTGTTTCCTTTGCACTTCTTTCCTCTTTTCTTCCAGGAATCGGCGAGGTAGCCATTTTTGAGGAGGCTGTACAATGTAGGAACAAAACAGGCGCACAGGGAACCGTCTGTAAAACAACTTATTGGAGGCCAAAATGTCCAACAGAAACCTAAATCCCACACAGGAACCAGTTAGAAAAAAAAAATCCCCAAACCAAGAGGAAACTTGGGTTTCAGGTCAACCTGACAGCATGTAAAACACAAACACAGTAGCAGAGTGACCCACATTATTAGTCAATGTGGTCCAAACTCCAGCCATGTGGGACAGCTGGCCTGGCCAGGCCGCTGATTAAACATTAGAGGACTTATCACCTGCAGCTATCAGGGTATATCTAACAGCCACAAACACATTCTTGGCAGGAGTGTTTTGCTAAATAAACTGGCACTCAGCACGGAGGGCAGGGGGTGTGAGAGAAAGAGACAGCTTGATAGAAAGGCAGAAGAAGCTTGATAGAAAGGCAGAAGAAGACACGATTCACATGGAACCTAAAAATCCCAGAAATCTACTGTGATAACAGATTATCACCAATGTTTACGCCTGTGATAAGCTGCAATGAGGTTGCATCCGTGGTAGATAGTTATTTTTTGCAAAAGCAAGACAAAGAGACAGACATGAGACTTCAAAGGATGACTCACGTGAGAACCCTTTAGTGTAAAGTCCGAAGACTAGACTAACTGATTCACAGTTATCTTTACCCTAGAGTTAAGATAAAACCTGTGGAACTGAAAGCAGTGGCAAATCTGTAAAAACATCAAAAATACGGGAATCACTAATCAAAAGTAACACAAATAATAAATTATATTCTGGCATAGCATCTACGGACTCAACGCTAACTACATTTCTCTCTCTGCTCCCGTGTGATAAGGAAATGGTGGACTGTTGGGAAGCCAAAATGAAGACCAGATGATGAGTTTTTTTCCCCCTCTCCAGTTCCCATATAGCTTTAGAGCCATCACATGGTCAACAGCAGGGCAGCTGCCTGGTTTTGGGGGCGATGGGTGTTCATAAATTAAAATTCCTGAAATATGGCGCTTGGAGGCAGTTTGGAAGTCTGGTACAGGTCTGCATTACAACCAAGGGATAATTCCTGAGGAGCAGTGATAGAGGAGCATCGAAGACATCTGTTTAGGGCCAGTGCACTTCAGAGAGCGTCCAGTATCTGAGCCAGTCTTATAATTTGTCATAAAAAGATGACCAGAATTGCCTCCAGAGTCTCCAGGGTTTGTACCACATGTTTTAGCCTAGTTTAAGCAAAGGTTTTACAGTTTTTAACTCCTCAGGCAACATACCGTAATTTAAATTTAGCAACTGAAAGGTTGTATATATGCTGTCATGCTATCCTCTTGGCTTAGTAGACTTCCAGCTACATTTATAGCAAAAGGATTTACAAACATAATTGGGAACATACAATTATAGCTCTGCATTGAGCTGTGAGGATTTCTTCATAATGACTAAAAGGAAAGACCATGTCCGTCTGCCAAAATTGCCGGCCTGTCACACAAAAGAATACAAGGAAATGGGAATGTGTCAAAGTACCCAGCAGTACTGAAGGAGGAGAAGTGTGAGTAAACTCATTATTGTCAGCCTCTCCGTGGCAGAGCTTCGAATCTGCCACAAAAATTCCTATTTCATAACCACCTGTTCACGTAACAGGTTTGATAACCAACCAGTGACTCAATACAATCTTTTACAGGTCAGTAAATGTCAGAGATGTCAGTTTGGCTGACTGGTTAAATAGGAGTCTTGGTTACACAAACATACAACGTTGCTGAACATTAGGACACAAATTAGAAAATACAAGAGCCAGAAAGGCTTACGTTAAGGTAAAACATTGTATTTACTGTTTGGGACTAATTCTGAAGCCCTACAATGCAAAGAAAAGTGTCAGTTTATGCCATAATACGATATAAAATGCGTCTACCACCAGAGACGTCGCTATATTTTTAATGCTAAGGTAGCTATCCCTTTACAATCTCTGGGTGCATTACACCATTGTGGGAAATGTAGCAAACTAATGAGCAATTATATGATTTGTGCAATAATGTGATGAAGCACCTTTATTTGCCAGGCATTTAATTCACTGGATTTGCCAAAAACAGACATTGCTGTCTGGTTAGGTTATCCATCAACAGTTTCTGAATAAATATTCCAGACACATCACCATATATATGAATCAATATGAAACTGCATAAATGGATTTTATCCACATTGCCCACCCCTGCTTTCATGTTGAGTTTTTGAAATTGTATTACACTAAAGGCATAATATGGCCACCACAGGACAGAAAGCCCACCAGAGCAGTTGGTAATGAGGAGGCTGTTTGGCACGCTTTGGAGGACTAACGAGGGGGATTCATTCACACTCCCACACACGCAGAAGAGGTCGTATGAACAGAATTCATTCTTGCTTTGACATGGAACTCGTCAAGAGTGAGAGCACATATCTGTTGCTCTGTGTGTCAGTGTATGTGTTAATGAGAGCCTGAGCGAGGCGTGTGAACACTTGGAGCTGAGATGTACTTCTGGCTACTATTCGCTGAGTGATTGACACTTTCAGACTCTAGTATCCGATGACAGATCGACATGGCTGGGAACAGCACCGAAGAAAAGTGCTTTGGCACGCAGACATACATGCACACGCACACACACACACACACACACACACACACACACACACACACACAACGAACACACTAATACACACAAAGTTCAAGTAGTTTGAACTCCAGCTGAAATCACAGAGCCCTGCCCTGTCACTGGCCCACCACTGATAAAAAAAGCTGGCAGGGAGGGCAGGCAGGAAGAGGGGAGGCAAGAGAGGGAAAAGGAGCGGGAGAAAAGGAGGAAGAGTGGAAAATTGATGAGGAAAGAAGGAAGTCAGACTCGATGGCTGTACACATTAGACACATACACATAGTGCTGCAACTAATGACTATTTTCATTATCGATTAAGAGTTTAATGTAAAACATTACCAAAAATGGTGAATATCAGAAGTTCACAGAAGTTCTCAACAGTTGAAAAACCCAAATTATTCAACTCAAATTGATAAAACAGAGAAAAGCAGCAACTCTTAAAATCGGACAAGTTGAAATCAGAGAATTTGGGGTATTTTTGCCTGAGAATTTGGATTATTGCTGATTAACTTTCTGTTGATTTCAGCAACACAAAAGAGCCTAAATATGCTGACCTTTATGTGTACACAGCACACAAGCAGTTGACATGCAGGCTCCTACCTCTGGGGCTGCAGCTAACGTTTATTTTCATGATCAGTTAATCTGCCAATTACTTTCTCGACTGATTGAATCATTTGGTCTAAAAAATGTCCAAAAATAGTAAAAAATGCCTGTCATGATTTCCCAGAGCTCAAGGCGACGTCTTCAAATTGATTGTTTTGTAAGACAAAAAGTCCAAAAGCCAAAGATGTTCAGTTTACAATCACAAAAGACAAAGAAAAGCATAAAATCCTTACAACTGAGAAGCTGGAAGAAGACGTTTTAGAATTTTTGATCTAAAAAAATGACATCAAAATAGTTGCAGGTGAATTTTCTGTCGATTGACTAACTGATTCATCGACTAATCGTTTCAGCTCTTCCTACCTCCAACAAACGCACACCCCAGAGATATAGTACACAGTCTCATTCAGGCGTCTTCATGGCATTAAGCCATCATCCTGCAAGTCTGCTAATAGACAGACAGCAACTCCAGCTGGCCTGCGTATTGTCAACAGCAGCCTCTGTCCCGGATACTGAGCCCATTATTGCATTATCACAAAACACACACACACACACGTATACACACACTGACAAAGGATATACACTCACAGGCTGTGTGTGGGCTTTAATACAAGTCTCTAAGAGACCATGATTCATCTGTACTATTTCAAGGAGGCCCACTAATAACCAATACTAACACCAACACCATCCGGTCCAAATTCTATCTGAGCTATCCATTACAGCTTATTAGGATATGGGTTACGCTGCAAAGGACACTCGTCTGCTCATGTGGGTGCCGACTTTTCTTTTACCATTCATTCCTTTTGACAAAGAACAAGCTACACTGACATTACTAATCGATGAGTCAAGCGACAGAAAATTACTCTGGAACTATGTTGATGACTGAATAATCATTTCAGTCATTTTTCAAACAGAAATGCCAAACATTCGCTGGTTTCAGCTTCTCAAATGTGAAGATTTGATCGTTTCCTTTGTTATATTTAATAGTATATTGAATATCTTTGGGTTTTGAACTGTTTGAATACATCACCTTAGGCTCTGGGAGATTATAATGGCTATTTTTCACTACTTTCTGACATTTCATAGACAAAACAATTAATTGACTACCCAAGAAAATACTGTCAGATTACATGATAATGAAAATAACGGTTAGTTGTTATATATTACATGGTTTGTTACCAGTTTTAACACTGAAGGCAATATACTGTAAATGATCTTGTGTTTTAATATTGGCTAACTGTCTTTCCACATTGTGTTTTTTTCCTGTGGATTTTGATAATAATACAGTTTGATGATTGAAATAATACCGGACAATTTTTCAATATGCGTTTCCATCCAACTAAGCAATAACAATATCCATTCTTATTTGCATGCACTTGCAACACATGACGTCAATGTCCATGTGCTGTAATTCCACACTGATGTGACAGTACTACACTAACAGCAGGGGCATAAACCTTGATGTGCGGAGTGGCAGTAATACAACCACCGACAGGCTAGGTTTGACATTCCCAGCGGTTTGATTCTCCCAGGCAGAAAACCTCAATATTTTAATTTAATCCCCAGAGCAGTCATTTAGCCACTCCGTAATCCCCAGGTCCAGTGCTTAGTCTGATAATTACCCTTACTGGACACCCATAATGATTAGTTTTTGGTTTCACCCAAAGCAGTGCAGGCAGTTTCATAGGGCGGTCGCGGCGTTCTGCGGAGTGGAAAACCAATCATGCGTGGTATAGCCCAGGTCGTAAAAGAAGAGCTAGGGGTATGATTATTACTTTGCATGGCAGGCGACAACTCCTGGAGAGGACATGGTGTGAACTCTGTCTTTGTGTAACTTTCACTTGTTGGCATCGAGATCACTTTAAAGATCACAAAACAAGTGGTGGCGGCGACGGCACTCCTACTGTGTCAACATTAACAGCTATCATTGCATTGAGCAATCATGTTCAGTTACTGGGATGAAAGTCAAAAGGGGGGCGTCCCCTGGGAATGATCCCTCCTGAGAGCCAATGCAACCAGACCGAACACTGGAGCATAATTTCCCAAGACTGTAAATGCATGGATCAAGCAGTAATCAGGGACATTTTAGACATCTCACTCTTCACTTTGCTGGTACTCTCATTTAATTTTCCCTTTGCATTTCTCCCAACATTTCCAAACTGACAGCATAAAGTGCAGACATTCCCTCCACATGCGGTGTCATAATCCCGCCCTCCCCAAAATACCATAGGAAACCCTTTTCGCACATCTACCACCATGACAAGCTGCCATCCAAGTGCCTGTGCAGAGTCCGGGAGGAAAGTGGGTTCACAGCAGCACAAGCTGGTAGCTCAGCTGGGCGAGCCTTACTGGAAAGTCATCAGTGATTTTTTTTTTTGTCTCCTTCATGTCTGAAACAGGTCAAGGCAGGTCCCCTCCATCTCCTTCCCTCCCTGTGCTGCTCTTTATGAGCCCCACCTGGCAGATTAGTATTCCATCACCACTACAACTACCTTTTCTGCTGTTGACACATGCACACACACTCGTCTATTACTGTTCGGGTTTGGCAGCACAGGGCACATACTGTTCAGTCTATGAGCTCTGCCACTTTAGTTTCATACATGCATGTGTGGCCTATGCAGCACAACACATTCCACCTTATGTGAAGGAAAACAAACACGCTCACATACTCAAATTGACCAAACATGTCTTGCTACACTCTGTTGATTTAACAAATCACCCAAGTAGGGCTGCAACTTCTGATTACTGTAGTTATTGTTATTTATGAATATAAATGCCAGAAAATTGTGGAAAATGGCCATCAGTTTCCCAAAGCTGTAGGTGACATCTTCAAATTGCTTGTTGTGTCCGATAAACAGTGATAAAAAAACAATATCATCATATTATAGTCACATAAACAGAGAAAAGCAACAAATCCTCACATCTGAGACGCTGGAACCAGAGAATATTTGCCATTTTTAAACTATTGGTTAATTATTTAAAGTGGCGATTTATTTTCTGTCTATTGATTACTAATTTTCAGCTCTAGTTTTCAGACTAACTTTCAGCACTAGATCCGAGGTTAATTCAGTTAGGGTTAGAACTTTTTGCGGTTACAATGAGGTTGTCCACCATCCAAAAACTGACCCCTGCACACAGGAAAATGTGCACAACTCATTTATCATTACAAGGTTCAGAATCCCAAAATGGCTTAATTAACAGTGCAGTCATTCAACAGATTAAAGTCCTAAATGCAGGCGGTGTTCAATCTTCCTTCCTATTGTAAAAGCACTATAATATCCTTTAAGTGGTTTGTGTATGTCCTCCACTAGTCTATTCCTGGGTGGGTGCAAAGTCCTAATGGTGACTTTTGTGCTCAGTTGTGATTTTATAGTGCCCAAAGTGTAATTAAGAAAACCCCAAAATATACTTAGGCCAGTTAATATACTATACTGCCTATGCCTCCTTACATGAACTGCAATAGCTACTAACATAATATGTCATATCTACCACATATCATACAGTACCTCCTGTCTGTAAACATGCTCTATAAAAAGTGTAGGAAATATAATTTAGTATATTTGGGTGAATGGGTAAACACAGTTTTCATGCTTCCCTATATCCTGAAGAAAAGAGGGCCAAAACAGTGCCTTTGGCAGGTCTGGTACAAAGTCTTGATATGCAGCCAGCTCATGTGGCTGATACTCAATGTCAACAAAAGAAAGTGAAACATTTTGACTTCATTCATAAAAATACCCCAAAATTCCAAACGAATTCTGAAACAAGGGGAATTACATGTTTCATAAGCAGCGCACAAGATAATATCCTTACCAGTGGCCAAAACATTTAGACTACATGAATGTCAGGAGCATGCAAGTAGCCAAACACATCGATGTTTTAATGTTTTTATGAACCCCGTGTTCTGAAGTATAGGCTAGCTTGTTGTGCAGTAGCCTGTATGAAAAAGGTCGACGTTAGGCTATTAAGTGCGTAGACACGAGCGAATCGCAAACATGTAACAATTACGCCGCCAAATGTAAAAACTGCGACGTGTTAACACAATAACATGTACCCTACATGGTCTGTGCACCGCTACAGTTTAACCACCTGAGGTTTTCGCCGCAGTCCTGGATGCTTCATTTGGCTACAAAACGAGCTGAGGAGGAGGAGGAGGAGGAGGGTTGAAAAACTTGCCGCAGTTCAGACTTCTGCAGTCCCGACTGACTGGGTCCAACTCAGGAAGCCGCTGTCTGAACCCCCAAACCATGTTCCCATGTTCCCTATTCAACCCCAAAACACACTTAAAAAAATAAAAGACTTTACCTTAGCTGGTCCACCGCCGGCTCAGAAAAACGCGACGGTAAATCCACAACTTCACACGGTTTGAGTTCATGCGGACGGTAGGACTCGCTGCTGCCGACACGGCGAGGACAAGTTCATCCACATATTTTCAGATACAACCGGAGAGTTGGAGGCGACAGGAGGAGGGGGGGGGGGACTGCGTTTTTGGTTTCCACCTTTCCCCAAATCACTTTCGTCGGTCCTTTCCTCTCGGATATTCCCCTGCCTGGCCAGTCTGAGATCAAACCAACACATTCCACCGCGTCCTTAACAATGAAAAAAGGTGGCTTTTCCTTTTCTGCTGCCGGAGGACCCACCCCTCGGGATGACTCTGCCCGGTCTGACCGCAAAGAGAACGCCCTTCCCGGCTGCGAGGTCCCGCCTCTCTCCCCCACATAACATGCAAGTCTGGCCGGTGGGGAGGAATGGATCCAAGCTGAGGTTGTGTGGATCGAGAATCTTAATATACTCTGAGTTGGTGCATTTCTCTCTCCACCTCTGTCTGCACACACACAACTATATATTTTTTAATTGAACAGCATAAGGTCAGTATACAATTACTGATACTGGTTAATGACCATGAGCCTCCGCAGCAATATTATAGCACTATTTTAGTATTACCATTGGGGATACAAAATGCCATTAACAACAAACTTACTTTTAGCTTCCCATTGTGTATCATAGTTTAAGTTCCTATTGCAATATTAAAAAGTAGTTATACAGGAATTAAGTACCAAAAGTCCCTATAAACTCTATGAGTAACACCTGTAGAAATGTCACCAGAGTCTTAAAGTAAGCAAAAATGCAAATAAGATTACTATAAATTTATTTTCCAGTAGCACAGACATATTATAAATCCCCACTGTATTGTTATAAAGATTTTTTTTGTTTTGTTTTGTGTGCACTGTAATACCCATAAAACATCCAGGAACTGCAAACTGACCACCACAAAATGCAGATTATTCTGCATATGGCTATAAATGTGCAAATACCACAATTACAGTTTTACAACGTTTATGGTGTCAGGTTAATGCAAGTGGCATCTAGTTACTCTTGCTTCTAATTTTTACTTTTATAATTATGAATTAATGTTATAACAGTTTTTTTTTCTCTGTGTTTTGTTTTTGTTTGTTTTTTTGGTAAAATGTAATGACATGTCATGACCCTCTTAAAGACCCTTGATGGTCCTCTGACCCCCCTTGTAGAAAACCAGAGGACTGTTGTGGCAAATACATTAGACTAAATATAGACAAAACAGTCACTTCATCCTATCTAACTCTTTGTCTCTGTGATGGTGGATAATGTTGGAGAGTTGCTGGGTCGTTCAGCAGCTTGAACCAGGTCACGTCATATCTTTTTCTTCCCCTGAGTTCAAACCCAGTGCAGCTCAGACTGCCTGACCTTCAAGACAGACACATGGATCAATCTCTGCTGTCACTCGGTGCAACCTCTCTGCTATCACTGTACCTGTGTATGAAATACTCCCTGGTTTTAACTGGTGTCACTGAGTGTGCTAATTTCAAGTGCACTGCAGTCATACAGCATAATAACTGTAACAGAAGCTTATTGTTTTCTCTATTTATTGCAGCATGATTATGGTGTGCCAGTAAATTCTTCATCGTGGGTCCATTGTCTTTCAGTTACGTGACTGTGGGAATTATTTCAGTAAGATAATAAAATACCTCCTAACTCTTATGAATGTCATAGGTAGCCAGCCAACAAGGTGAAGTCCTGCCCACGCAGACACACACACACACACACACACACACATGCATAGACACACATACACTCTCACACAGTTAAGTGTTTGTTTTTGTATCACTTGAACAGTTTAGACTGATTATTGCGAAACGCTTCTTTATTCAGCAGCAGAGAAGGACACAGACACTGCCGTCATTTTAGGGTACTGTTGTATTATCAAAAACTAAATCTATACTGCCTTGTTGTAATTCAAAATAAACATCAGCAGCACATTGTTGCTCTCTGTGAAAGGGAAAAAAATACAGTTATTGGGCGTCAAAAGCCTCAGTCTTACGGTGTTGCTCTCTCCAAGTGGAAAAGACCAAAGATACCAAGCAATCAAAGAGAAATTAAATCCTGTTAGAGGCTGCTGCAAGCTAAAGGCATAACCAGGCATGCCCAGACACCTGAACGCCACAGCAGGAAAGCCAAGTGCAGGTGTTTGTGAATATGAATGTGTGTGCATACATATTTCTGTATAAACAATATGTCTGTCTTGTATATTTCTTATGTTAATGTGTCTTAAAAGATAAACGCACAGTGTAAGAGAGATACATTAGGAGCCGTAGAATATGGGCTCATCCCTCTGTTTCCAGAGCTACAGGTCTGCTCTAGACATTAAAACAACTCTTGATCTATGAACAAGCAAAGCTCAAAAAATCCATCAGCTCAATAGAAACAGTGAGTTGAAATATAAGTAAAGACAGGCATGGAAAATGCCTCTTTTTTATGGGGACCTGTATCGGTCATGTTTCATCCGTCTTGAGAGGGTTGACTCATGCACGGACAAGTTTCTGTCATTTTGGGAATTTGCCATAATACATCAAATGATATAAATGCAAATGCATAATACAGACTGCAATCTAATGCATAAGGATGGGGTTGCCGGGAATGTAATCTCCCACAGCACATACTGTAGCACACACAGGCAAGCTGATTCAGGAAGAACAGTGTTCAAGCCAACATCCTTCCTAATCACAAACATCCTTCGTCACCCAGCAACATTAACTTGTTTGTTCCAATGAGAATTTGTGGATGAACAGCACAAATCATAATCAAATTATCTCACTGATTGTGTTTCAAAAGGAAGCCCCCGTGATTTTGCTGTTTATATTTCACATTTTAGGTATTTTATCTTATCCAGAACGACTTGCAGTGGCTGCAACAGCAGACTAATCTCTAATAATCCTGTGTAGATCACCAAAATTACAAGCAGCCAACAGTACAGAGTGCAAGGATCAGGTCAATAGTCACCTGACAATATTCTTTTGACTACAAAATGAGCATGTAAGAAATAAAATTGGACCAGGGTTGGAGGATTTAATGCCACAATGTGGCTTATATCGGAGCTTTCCTGCTTTATGTCCTTTTTACAGCGGGGATAAGGATTAATGTGCTTAATTTGCTGTCCTCTCAGAGTGGGTTATGGCCAGTGTTTAAACAGATGTAACCCTGATGGATCAAAATGTGGGGCAGCTTGTCATGGAGGGAAACATGCACTTATCCGATGCCATCAAGCACTGACAACATTGTGCAACATTGTGTAAACTAACATCAGTGCACCATGGCATGCAGATGCTATGTTTGAAGGGACCCTTTTTAAAGACACTTGTACAATACTGTGAATCTAAATATCTTAAAATCACAAAAATCTCACTTATGGGTGACTTCCAACAGCTTTTACTGAGTTTGGATATTCAAGGTTTTTATGTCTTAAATTGGAAATACACAGATTGTCTCATGAGAGAGAGAGAGAGAACTCCAAATCTTTTGATAGGAATAAAAAAATCTTGTCTTACTGTCAGGTCTTGAAGTACAGATGCCTCAGCCTGTCTATCTCACCCTCCAATGGCCCTCTCTTTCTCACTGCAGGGGGACATTCCTCAAACCTCAGCCTCTGGCATGCAGTAAATCTGCCTGAGAGAGACCTACACTCTCTGGTCTGCCAAGAACCCTCTGCCAGGCAAGACGTGCAGCTAAACACTACCTATTTACCAGTTCTCAGCCTCATACTTTCTCTCTGTTCTTCATAAGTGGCCTGAGCGTACAACCACGGCCTACCCGTCTGTAAAATATCCTACTAGGGCGTTTCATGTCTGCCAGAGGCAAAGTGCCATGGATCAAGGTGAGGTGAAGGAGCAACTGTGAAAAGGTGTTAATGGGACAAGAAGAGCTCCACGCAGGCAGCTCCCTCCCTTCCTGCCTCCCTGAGGAATGCACGACTCTGACTTCTGACTTTATAGCTCTTCCAGGGTGATAGCTAGCTAGCTATCCCATTAAAAAAAAGAAGGAAAAAAAAGACGCTATTGAGGTCCTGGCAGCATTCCCCATTCTCTGTGTCTCTGCACACCTGGACTAAAAGTACAACCACTCCAAGGATTCCTTGGACTGACCTGTGCAGCAGCGCAGAACATCAGGGATCACCCGCAAGAATCTGTATCTGATTATTTTCTATTTTTTTCTGGGCCATTTAGAGGCCGTATAGAGGGGTATGTTTGAGAAAAAGCATCAAGTGGCATGCAGGCAGGAGCCAGAGGCAGGTGTACAGCCTATGGAAAATTTTGTGAGGCATACCACAACTGTCAGTGCAACATGAGATGATATATTTGAATCCAACAGTTATTTAACATTACACTGTAAAACATCGCAAGCTGGTTCAACTTAAAAACGTAGGTTCCCTTAAAAATGTGAGTTAACTGAACTAGTAAGTCGGCTCATGAGTTGTGAAAATGTAATTTGAGCTGAGTTGAGTTGACTGAACTTGAAAAAAACAAGTTCAGTAAAGTTAAAATATTGAAATAAATAAATGGTTTTCCACCTGCAACTTTAATGTTTTGGTTCACTCTCACGGCTCTCAGGAGCATCGTTTTTGGCTGCAGCTGGTTTCAAGGCTCTAAAAACAAACTGCACGCTACCTGCTCAGCACCAAACATGAGACAGACAAAGTTAGCGACTAGCTGGTGAACATAGTGGAGCATTTAGCAGCTGAAGAGCCAGATATTTCCCTCAGGAGTTGGTGGAGACCAAAGTGAATACTGGACTTACATTCATCAGGTAGCCAGAAACACGACTCCAAATGAATGCTAATGTTGCTCAACCATTACAGTCATTACAGTTATATTTGATGAGTTTGAAGAGCTAGCTCTGTCTTTGTCACAAAGGGCCTTATGGCTGTCTCTGCTCCTGCAGAAGTCAATGTTGTACCAAAGACAATGTGGCTATTCCAGGCAACTCTGTTAATTTAAAAGTGTAGGAGGTTAGGGACTGAAGTCTGAAGTCGATACCAATCACCAACCATCATGGTTTGCATTGCTTTCATTACTATCAGAGGAAGCAACCGTGACTTAGCTTAAAGATTGATGCCGCTTTCATGTTTGTACGATAAATATGAAGCTACAGTCAGGTTAGCTAGGTTAGTTAGGTCAGCCTGTTAGCTTAGCTTAGCATAAAGACTGGAAACTGGGGGAACAGCTACTTTGGCCGATTTTGTTACCTTTTGACATAGCCAGACTACCTGTTTCCCCTTGTTACCATACAGACATGAGAGTGGTATTGATCTTCTCATCAAACTCTCCGCAAGAAAGAAAATAAGCAAGTATACTGAAATGTCAAACTATTCCTTTAATACGTATTAAAAGACACAGCAAGTTTCCATCATGTATGTTTTCTTTAACCACAAGAAAGTCGGTCTCTGGAGAGTTTTAACCCTAAAGCATGCTGGGAAGTATGCTAATACACTAATGCACATACACATACATAAATACACGTTCATGTACATCATGTACACCAATCGTTATACTCATAATTTCAAGTCACATGACTTCATGTCAGAATAACTCATGTTTATGAGTTTATATGTGTCTGAAAACTAGATTTTTTAATTAGAATTAAGTTGACATATGTAATTAAATGTATGTATTTACATTAAGTTAATTATATAAGATTATTTGTTTCTACTGAATTGCTGTATGGTGTTTTACAGTGTATACGATGTGTTTACAGTACCGTACTTTGAACCAGACCACATCTCACATAAGCTGCTCTCCATTTCATGACAGAGACAAATCTCACTCACTTTCTGTGGAATCTCTTGAATCCACACCCAAACCACGATCAACAAGATTTTTTTTTTTTACAGTGTAAGTCTGTATACCCAGCAATGGCACAGCATGTCTGGCAGTCATGCAGGGCACAACCACCAAAAAGCTCTGCTCTCTTGTTCCACCGCCAAGCCATAATAACAGCAATAAGGTTGGGGAGGCTCGTTAACCTTAATCTAGGAATTACACTGTGGCACCAGGGAGAGGAGGACGTGTTGTGTTGTGTGCTTGTACATCGGAGCTGAAATTAAACATTTACCACAGAGGGGGGCTGGTGCTGCTTTTAACTACACGGAGAGTGAGAGTGGTGGTTCATGCAGTTCACACAGTGCTGTATGGAGCCTCACCTGGACTGAAATCACTCCACCACTGAATACTGTTTGAAGCAGGAGAGTTCCTTTTGCTCTTTTTATTAGCCTCTTCCTCTCCCGTGTGGTTAAAATGCATTACTGCACATTTGCCTCAACTGCTGATGAGCCAGAATAAGAACCAGTTTAATCTGACACCTTTTTATATGGGTTTAGAGAACCACACAAGAAATCTATAGGTTAAAGCGAGCTAGGTATATTATATATTTGTAAGTACCAATCCAGCTGGGGAATAGACTTTTCCTTATCTTACAGTACATTAAACCTTTTGCATATAGTTGCATTACTGGAAGGCATATTGCTACACATAGCCTCGTAGTAATGCTAGTACTAGCTTTAGGTGTAATAAATTGAAGTTGGTTATTTTCTCTATATTACAGAGTGGAGCTTCATGATCTTTCCAGAGCAGGCTCACTATGTAATTTGATATTAACTGGAAGCAAGTTGGTGGTTTTGTAAATTATGTAATGTCCATGCACATTACAGAGCACTTTTCTACACCCACGTTACAAAGTGCTTCACACAAGGCAACAACTTCACAAAAACAGTTTTCCGATAGAGTAATAAGCAAATAAAACAAATAAAACCAACCAAAGGGGCAGTCAGTAAAAATCAATCATCAAGAAAAGCTCTGCGATAAAAGTAGTGTTTTTAGAAGAGATTCCTTATTATTTGTAATAAGTTATGTCATTATCACTCCTTAACTTGTTTATATATTTAAGTTGATGTATCATTATTATGTTTATAATTATCCTTTTATCTACAGTGGCATTTACTTATCTGTATACATATGTGTGTTTTAAACTTGTTCTTGGACAGAAAGATACAAACACGTGAAGATATGACAGTGGATATGCGTGTTGCAACATCAGGGTTTTTTTGTTGCAACATCAGAAGACTGAAAGAAGTTCACACCTCCTTTCTCATGACCTTTGAATCACTCCCACTTGAAGACACTTAAACCCGCCCATTCGTTTTAAGTGTACTTCATAGCTACTGAGGCACTCATAGCATGCACACCCTGAGACATATTAGAAGAGAGGAAGCAAACTGGTAAGTTGACAGCCTGTAATTTGCTTTTTTTCTTTTAAAAAAAAGTACAACATATCAAGGCAGGCAGATCAAACCAAGGATTTATTGCACAACTGTTGTTATAGACTGCATTTGTTTTAGCAAAGTGAACCTAATAAATTGGCAACTGAGTGAACTTCTTTTGGCTAAAAGAACCACCAGAGTGCTTTATGTTGTGACAGGACATTACACTGATGTTGATATGTTTTGTCTCCAACGGACAGAAATGCTGGCCTCAACTCCAAAACAAGTTACTGTAACAGGAACCTCTGGTCTGGGTTCTGGAGCCCGTAATGACTCAGCCTTCCTGGACTCTGAGTTTCGTTATGTCCTCTTCCCAGTTATCTATGGCATTATCTTTGTCCTGGGCCTCTTCGCTAACCTCTACGTGCTGTTCGTCCTGCGCTGCCTCCGTGAAGCCAAAGCTATGGGCGAAATGCGCATCTACATGGCTAACTTGACCATCGCTGATCTCCTTTTTGTGTGTGCCCTTCCCTTCTGGATTGGCTATTATAGTCGCCATGGTAACTGGGCCTACGGAGACTTCATGTGCCGGCTGACTGGCTCATTGTTCTTCATCAACACCTACTGCTCCATCCTCTTCCTCGGAGCCATCAGCGTCAACCGATACTGGGCAGTCACCCGGCCTCTGGATGCGGCCTCTTCAGATCACAGGCGTCGTGGGATCATCGTGTGCGTTGTCATCTGGGTGTTGACCATGTCGATGGCTATTCCGTATCTCACATCTCCAGGGATCAACACTGGCGAGAACAACGTCACTCGCTGTTTCGAGGGGTACCATAATCAAACTGATTCAGAGAAGAAAGCAGTGGCTGCCACTCACTTTGCAATAATTGGAATGTTTTTTATTGTCTTTTTTCTTGTCGTGGTGTGTAATTCCCTCATTGCTCGAGCGTTACTTTCTCAAGGTCCTGCTCAGTCACAGTACAAGTCTGCAACAATTATATCTAGAAGGTCCAACAGGACCATGTCCTCCTCAACTAGAAGGCCCAGGGGGGTGAAACGGAGAGCTCTGCAGTTGTTGTTGGCAGTAGTGGGAGTGTTTGTTCTGTGTTTCCTGCCCCACCATGTAATACAAGGCCCCTGGACACTGGCGGTGTTGCAGATCAAAGAGGGCTGGGGCCATGTAGAGTGGGACCAGAAGACACGTCAGGTGCTCAACGATGCACATCAGATCACCTTGGTTCTTATGGGCCTCAACTGCATTTTGGATCCTATAGTTTATTGTTTCGCCACCAGGAAGTTTAGAAGGTTCATCATGGCCCACGTTTCAAAGTTAAGAAAGGGAGAAGGATGCTCACAGACAGTCAACTCTCAGCTCTCCATGGACAGCAGGAATCATAGCCAGAGACTCCAGAGCGAGCACCAAGAACCCGAAATGGATTGATTTAAACATGCAATATTTGCATACAAATGTAGATATGTTACTTGTGTGTGAAAGACTTCACTCATATTGCAAGATTACATAACATACAGTATTTTGTCTATGTACTTTAGTGTTGGTGGCTCCACATATTTTTAGAAACTTTAATATGGTCTTACACACATTATTGTCTTGACTGAGGAGCTGTGGTCTGAATTGCACCAGTTCTTCTCTTCCTGTGTGAAGTTCAAGCTGAAAAGCAGAAGTTTTGCAAGCAGAAGTACATAAATAAAACATTTATGGCACTTTATCAGTGAAATAGACTTTAAACTTTAACAGACACATTAATTAAATCATTCCACAGATGTTCTGCACTAAAAACAGTAGAGAAGTCAAGGATAAGAGTGGAGCTTCTCACTAGATTACA
This sequence comes from Macquaria ambigua, assembly GCA_008360985.2. NCBI lineage: Eukaryota > Metazoa > Chordata > Actinopteri > Centrarchiformes > Percichthyidae > Macquaria > Macquaria ambigua. The sequence goes on from VMKM01000321.1 coordinate 375,092, forward strand.
CACACTCTTCAAATTAATCTGCATACTCACCGTGCCTGACATTACATCAGTAAAATATGTGATAATGATTTTTGAAGTTATTTCCAGTATTGTGAAACCAGGGAACAGAAGTAATAATGCTTAAGCTTGTTTACCCTCTGGCATTCAGCATTGTGACATATGTCTCATTGTAGAAACTCCCATGATTCACTGTGACAAAGAAAGCCAACGCTTATTATTATTCAGCTATCTGCTGTATATGTACTGTACTGTGTTTTTTATATACTGTGGGCTCACCTGCTGTTGCAAAACAGATTTATGATGCTTTTTTTCTTAAGTGGAACAGCTTTTGTTATCTTCTACTCAAAAATGTTTGTAGTGTTTTGATCTTCCAAAAGAAAAATATGCTGTTTTACCACACATATAATCCTCTTGTAATTAAAATTGTATTTGTGTGTTTAATTTGCTGTCCTGTGATCATTAAAGTAAATTAAAAAGTCAGTTGCTGACATTGTATAAAGAGGCAGGAAGATATCTACCCATCAACAGTACATGTGATCTGAGACAAACAGAACATTTTAGCAGATTACAGGTTTTATTAATTTATACAAACACAGATAAAGAAGGGTCGCTTCCTGTTTGGTAGGAACTACATTTTCAAAACAGCTATATCTGCAGATCTGTGGGTTTTACCAGTGAGACATTACGTACTTACACATGTACTTTCAAGTCCTGCACTCAAGCTCTATACAAGCTCTATATGCAGATATTATCTAACTTTGGTCTGCTGCTGACTTTTTATTGCACATCTCCACCTTCCCACAGATGTTCATGACAGACCTGAGTACACATGATCCTCAGTCATATTGGTGGGGTCCAGATCAGTGTAGGCTTCGTTGGTGCTTGAGTAATTCATGTACACATCTCTGTCACTGTCAGTCTGTGGCAAATCTCCCCTGGTGTGGTAAAAAATGTGATGAGACTGTTAATACAGCCTTCTGATTCAGATGGCTTACAGCATGCTAACAAAATGCAAACACCAACTTAACATAATTTTTGTCCTGTAGAGACTTACTTCTGTGACTTTTCAGGTCCAGGAAAACCTTTAAGAAAACAAAACAAAAAAAAAAAATTAAAGTGATCCACAGAACATTTGCTTAAAATTCAGCACAACAGGAAATGCTCTATGGTGTTCTTTACCTTTAGCTGCAGTGCTGGAGGTGGTCAGAGTGTCACTGAGTCTTTGGTAGCACAGCCAAAAAAGAACAGCGAGGTTGATGATCAAGGCCAGGAGAGAGAGGACGAAAGCAGCTATTCCTAAATTCTCACCAACTATTGTAAGTCGGGGAAAATGGCGCAGAATTACAGGAGAAATGCTTTAGCTGCAAAATGATAAACAGCTGAAAAGACAAAAACAGCATTCTATCTTTGTGTATGACAAATACAAACTTTTTGTTAGTTGTTCAAATATCGGATGGTGTACCACTACCTGTGGATATGTTGTGATACTGATTTTCCTCTTCATAAAACAAAATCTCACTCTTTATCATTAGTGTCCAGACCAATGATGAATCCATTGCCAGTCATCAGCATTAAAGCAAATATTGGGTTAAAGTGTTTTCATTCAGATATGCAGCAAACCAAAACAGACCACCAACCTGTTGCATGCATGGAGATGATAAAGACTGTGTGATTAGGGCTCAAGCTCTTCTGGAGCAACTGGCTCTCGGCACGGCAATGGTAAAGCCCACTCTGATCTGGCTCGGTGAGGGTCAGATCCTTACCGATGGCCACTTCTATCCAGGTCTGATTTTCCAGGTAATGCCAGGACCAATTGCCAAAGTCTGCCATGCTAAAAGCGCTGCAGTGCAGGTTGACTCTTTGACCTGCTGCAACTGGATAATCTGGTGTGGCCACCAGCTGCAGAGGTGGCGTTTCTGGGGACAAATGGAGGATGATGGATGGAGGAAGGAGAGAGTAGAGATAAAACAATTACAGACAGAAGATATTGGTATTGCATGCATTTTTAGCCACACAAGCAAAGTGGTCTAACCACCACTTTGGTCCAGACTGAAATATCTCAGCAACTATTAGATGAAGTGCCATGAAATTCTGTACAGACATTCATGGTCCCCATAGAATGAATCTTACAGACGTTGGTGATCCCCTGACTTTTCATAGAGCGCCACCAGCAGGTCAAAGCTTTCAGTTACCCAGTGAAATATCAATACATTGTGTACAGATATTCATGGTCTCCAGAGGATGAGTCCTAATGACTTTGATGACCCCCTGACTTTTCCTCTAGTGCCATCAGCAGGTTGACATTTGTGGCTTTGGGCAAAATTTCCTGACTATTGGATGGATTGCCATGAAATTTACAGACATTCATATCCCTCACGGGATCAATTGTAATCACTTTGGTGATCAGGTCAAAGTCTACTTTCCCAATACTTTGGTTTATGACCAAATACCTGCAAAATTAATGACATTATTGTCAGCCTCATCTGTACTCTGTGTTTAGAGCTAATGAGCAAATGTTAGCATGCTAACACGCTAAACTAAGACGCTGACCAAAGTAAATATATTTTGGGCACCCCTGATTTCAGAAGTAAAAGCCCCATTCATTTTTCCCACAGACAATGTTACTTGACCCACAGGCGGCGTGGCAGCGTGTTTTGTCCTCAACTGTTTTGAATCAACCGCTCTGATTCGCACCTCTGACTGGCCTCTTCTCCATGGCAACGGCAGGCTGAGGCTCATGGGTATTGCAGTATTTAGACCCATCTGCCATGCCAAAATTACAGACAAAGCATGATTTCTCAGAAACTAACACAATACAAACGTACAGGATCATTACATCGGAGAGTCCTGTTTCTATTTTAAGTACCATTGGAGAATATCATATTGAATATCGTACATGGAAACACAGAATGGGGAAGAACACTTTGCACTTCACATTTCTATACCTATTAAACATCAGCATGTTAGCATGGTCATTGTGAGCATGTTAGCAGGCAAACATTAGCATTTAGCTCAAAAGACTGCTGTGCAGTGTGCAGCAGTGTACATCCTCACAGAGCCGCCAGTGTGGCTGTCGACTCTGGTTTTTAGTAGTTTATTTTGATTGGAATTACTAAAGAATCACATTCTGTATTACCTTTCACAGCCACTGTAGTTTTATGAGTTTGAGGAGAAGTATATCCTATAGGCAACCCTGTACCTTGCAATTCCACTGTAAAGACAACAAGAAGCACAAATAAATGCAACGGTGTATTTGACACCTATACTCATTCGTTATTACATTCATTAATAAAAATGTCCTTACCTGTGCTCTGACACAAAAAGAGGAAAAAAATCCTAAGCAGCAGCATGTTGTTGAGATGAACAAAAAGCAAATGCCACACTCACTTCAGGCAAACAAGTACACGAATGAATCAAGTGCTATAATCAAATATCTGTAATCAAATCACAGGTGAGAATGGAGGAAGTATGAGACTGGGAAACTGAAAGAAAGGGAAGTTTCAAGTTCCTTTTCCCAGATATTCAACAAAACAACTGTGCAGAAATAATTAATATCACCCCCCCAATTTATTATACAAAGCAAGCAGCAGAATGCAGTGTGTCCACCTCCTATACCTTGTTACTGGACATCTTGGTATGGCATTAAAACAATAGGCAAGGTCCATAGAAGGCAGTAAAAATGGTCATAATAGGAAAAACTATCAATACATAAAAACATAGAACCCTAGCTAAACAAAACCAATGGTTAATAAGAGTAACACAAACACAAATGCACAAATAAGCATAAAGATAATCATGAGTTAACCTAATCTCACCCATGAAAGCCTTCAGATTGTAAAATGTAAAAAAAAAATCTGTCAATAAATGTATGACCTGCAGGAAAAACAGACTCCACAGAACTTTTAATGGTTTTTTAAATTTCAGAGCCGGCGGGCAAGTCTATCAGACTCTCAGCACACTTGATTTCGAACATTTCATATCTCCGACAGTGGTCCCCTTCAGGCTGAGGCTGTGATGACAGCTAAGATTGTTGCTGTTGGACAGTTTGACACCTGACCTCTCACCTGAGGCAAACTCAGGAGAAGCAAGAGGATTTTATACCATTCTGCAAAAAGCACAGAAATTAAAGACCAATATATCAGACTGTATGTGCAAAGGAAACCAACACAAAGGGTAGACAAAGTAATAAAAACATGTATAATCTCAGAATCTAATACCACTGTTGGGAAATTTATAATAATGTTTTTGTTGAGACTCAAAGTAGTCATAATTCAACTCTCGCTTTCTGTCCACACAATGCGAATAGGAACATGTTTTAGTATCTTGATTCTAAATCTCCTGGAACCTGTCCTTTAACTCTAGCTGTTTCTCTCGAAATTCCTGTTTCTTTCCATGGAAGAAAAAAAAAGAAAAAGACAGCTGTCAGAAGGCCAAGAGTGCTGTAGAACTGAACTTTGCCACACGAACTCATGGTGTTAATCTTTAACTATTTTATAATATGTATGTTATAATACAAATAGTTTTGGCACATGGAACGAACAAAGTTAGACGTCACAGCTGTGACAAATGTGGGAAGTGGTTTCTCTTGCATCATGAAACGGTTGCTAAAACAAATCAACAGCTGCAGTTTCTTTCTGCAGAACAAAACCTTCTAGGGTGACAGGTAACAGCTCTAAACATAAAGTAGTGAAAGATTATTCAATATGTATCAATACCACCATGTAAAAGACTCAATTACAAGTCAAAATTATGCATTCAAGTGCTGAAGTATTATCAGCAAGTTTCAAACGTGTAGCAGTATAAAATGGAAATACTTGAGTTAACGTCCTCTAAATTTTACTTTAGCACAGTTTTTTCATAGATGTCTTTCTACTGACATTTCTCTTTGTGTCAGGAGCAGCCTCATAGCCTTCTAATAGTTTAACACTTTATCATTTCCTAATGGTGAGCAACAGGACTTCCTGATACATCCTGCATCAATTCATACATTAACTCATCATGAGTCATGTTTTAGTTATGCTAACCTCAAGCATGTGATTTGGACTCTTATTATAAAGTGTTACCACACAAAAGCAGGAATCATCATTATTTTTCTGTGAGTTAAGGCCCACTTTACAATCATATCAAGTCAGCTATATTTAGTACTTATTGTAACCAAGGTTTGCAATTTTAAACAGTGATTCTTCTTTGTTGTGCCCCTATATAAACGGCACAAATCAGAATTAACACCAGAATGATGTCTTTAGTTGCCGTGCACAGTTAAAAAGACAGAAACAACAATAACTTGGTTTCATTTCTACATGGAAAAGACACGATGAAGAAATACGATAGAAAATGTCCCATACAAAAAGTCCCATAAATCCCATTGCTAAATGGCATTCAGACCTAGAGTAATGCTTTTAGAGCAGCATCAAATGTGGATGTTGATTGTTTTGAGTATTTCTAGAGGTTGAGCTCTGCAAATATATTCTGATCATTCTTGCTGGTATTATTTGCACTTATATTTTGTGAAATATGTTGGTACGAGGTGGTGTTAGATAGTGTTTTTTCAAACACCCTACGCCCATCTGTGACTTCCTCTTAATTAAGTTGTGTACACCAGAGGGGACAGAGGAACCTCTCTCTTGCTCCCTTTCTCTGAGAGGAAGATAGATGGTGATACTGTATAATTATCTATGTCTGTCCTCGTGTGTGTATGATGTGTGCATATGAGTGCGTATGCATGTGTGTGTGTGTCTTTCCCCCGAGTCATTATTCTTCATTATTCTTCTATTATTCATTATTCATTCATTATTCTGCCTGTACCGCCGGCTACAGTCATGCCTGTTGGTTTGCACTGCAGACACCACTGTGGCCCTCCTGCCGACAGATGACAGTAGAATAATGGGATGAAGTTTGTGTGATGTGTGCATGTGCATATACACATATGTTGTCTCATGTGTTTATGTTTGTTTTTACCAACTTAGACAAATGCAAATAACATATTTCATGTTGTACTTTATTGACGACCTCCATGAATATTGACTGCATTGATCTCTAGGGGGCAGCATCTGCCTAGTGAGTGAAGAGGCTGATTTGTGACCAGATAATGAACTGTGAAGTGAATTCGTTGACTTTGTGGGGAAATGTGGAGAGGGAAAGGGAAGGAGAAATGGTTTCCTCTGAGCTAAGCAGCTCAAACAGTCATTATTTAACAGTTATCCTTGGATAAATAATGTCAAACAAAAACACAACACTATATTTCCTCAGTAAGTGTGTTAGAGTACCACCTACAATATCATCAGGCTGTTGGGGCGAAGATAATATAAGAATTAATAGGGAAAATCCTGTTACCAGTCAGTATGTTGAGTTCTCTACAGGACTGCCTGATTGGTATAAATAACTGGATGTCGATAAACTTTCTTCAGTTTGATTCGAATAAAACAGAAATCCTTGTCACTGGGTCCCTGCATATCACAAAACAAATACTGCCATCTACTGGTTACCTGTCACAACATATCAAGCCTGTTGCAAGAAATCTTGGTGTCCTGTTTGATAGCAATTTATGATTTGAGCAACATATCAAAAATCTTGTCCAATCATGTTTTAAATATTGCAGAAATAAGATCAATTTAATTTTTTTAAATTCAATTTTTAGAGATTTAGAAACTGTTGCACATGCTTTTATCTCCTCACGCCTTGAATATTGCAACAGCCTCTTCTCTTGTCTTAATCAAAAACCTTTGAAACGATTACAGACTGTACAGAACTCAGCTGGGAGAGGTACGATCACATCACACCTGTTTTAGCCTCTTTACATTGGCTCCCTGTTTGTTTTAGGATTTATTTTAAGATCTTATTGATTACCTTTAATGCTCTTCATGACCTGGCTCCAGATTATATTTTAGACCTTTTAATCCCTTATGAACCTTTGCATAGATTGAGATCCTCGGGCAGTGGTCCTCTGTCTCTTCCAGAGTCCAGGCTGAAAACTAAAGGGGACAGAGCTTTTGCCAACGGGACCCCGGGGCTCTGGAACGACCTGCCCTGTCTGAGTCAGTGTCTTCTTTTAAGTCTCTTCTAAAAACGTAATTTTATTGGAAAGCATATCCTGAATTTATCATGTTTTTTTTTTAAGTTTTATTTTCCCTAAATGTATTTTATGATTCACTTTGTTATTTTATGTAATTTTTCTCTATGTGAAGCACTTTGTACTCACTACTTTACTACTGTACTTTGTTTTGATAAGTGCTCTATAAATAAAGTTTATTAATGGGAGAGGGTACTGTTACAGAAAAAACACACTAAACAAAATAAAGAAATTAATAACTAAAAATAAACAGCTGTGATTGGATTATGGGGCAAAACATACTTTTATTTTTTGTTATTTACAGAGACAGTGTTTGAAGGAGTTTTGATTTATTGGTTTTGGAGATTTAAAAATAAGTATGTTAAAGCAAATAACTTTTGGTGAACAGCAGGTACTGTGGTCACAAGAGACAATTGCAGCTTAATGATGAATGCTAAAATGTAGTGTAACAGTAACACAAGTAGAGGAGAGTTATGGAGTCAGCAAAGAAACTCAGTAATCTCAGTTACGCAGCAATATCTGTCTGAAGTTTGCTAACATTAGCCAACATAAGCTAAAGCTGTCGCAGCAAAAACCCCTGAGTGTGTTAAATGGAACAAGGGTGCATTTTATTAATTATGGATTCAACTTTTTATTTGCATGTGGAAGAGAGTTATTTGTTCTTTCAAAATTACAGTGTCACTTTAAACCTGCAATAACAGGTTTATTTTGGCAACTTGGGGCAGCGGAAACAAGCTGTGAACACAACACTGACATATTGTCACCTTTTAAATTGATATGGTGAACTTGTTAGCAAACATTTGCTTATTTACACGTCCAGCAGTTGTGGAGCGACATTAGCGTTCATATGGAGTCGTGTTTCTGGTCACCCAATGAATGTAATTCCTATAATTATGCTCTTTTAGCTCTGTTTTTGGTTTCTACAAACTCCTGAGGGAAATATCTGGCTCTTTAGCTGCTAAATGCTCCACTATGTTCACCAGCTAGTTTGCTAACTGTGTCTGTCTGCCGTTTGGTGCTGAGCAGGTAGTGTACAGTGGGGTTTTTAGAGCTTTTTTGCTTGCTACTTTGATTGTACGGCAACTGCTGTTGTTTTTAAATGTGCTTTATAAATAAACTTGACTTGACTTGACATTTTTGCTGAAAAAGATGCTATGAGAGCGGTGAGAGTGAACCGAAATAGTAAAGTTTCTGGCTGGACAGATAAACAATGAGCTGAAACTCGCTATAAAGCTCCATAAAGCCGAGGGGATAATTCTCTGTAGGTTCATACAAGCGACCCCTGTCACATTGTCACATTGTTTTCACATTGTCATTTGATACTTTGTTATTATAAAAACATCCATTATAGCTGCTTTAAATGTGAAGACAGACAGTGAGGCTACAAAACACTCAGCAACAGTAACAAACAGGTTGGGGCCCTTTGAGATGACATATCAGGCACCCCTGAAGGTCTATTTCATCATATCAAAAACTGGTGAAAGTGTGAAAAGTACCTGCTTCATGCATTTGAGGGTGGATTCTCCATTTTCCTGAGCAGCTACAGGCCCTACTGTAAGTCTGTGTTGCTTCTCAGCAAGCGCTTTAACTGAACACATACAGTAATGAACCACTGGGTGGTGCTCAGTACTCATAGTTTCCAGCCCTTTCAATTTGTTAATGCATCAAAGCCTCAGAATGTACAGTAGCCTTCATTTCAGGCTTTTTATCCTGTGATCCCAAACAATCAGTCTGCAGTTTTAGCTGCTTGATATGAGTGGCTACAGGTTATGCTCCTGTTAACTGTATGACTAATGAGAAATCCATCAGGCAGGTTCTATAGCATGCTGGAAGATTGGTCACTTTACAGCAGAAATGTTGAGTGTATTTACAAAGGCTATGTATGACACAGCAAGCATTTTGGTTTGGTTTTTAAGTTTAAACAGTGTTATATTATTCAAATTGTAATCACAGCCAGTTGCTTTGGTTGTAGATTATGTAAAAAAGTGTATTAGAAGACTAATTCCTGGTTTATAGGTTAATTTCTTTCAAATGAATTCATGTCTGCAGCACAGCCAGACACTTGCCTTCAGTGTCAGTGTGACCGTCTCTGGCTCTGGGGTGTTTTTTTCTAGTTCACACTTGAATAACTGTTTCCCTCCTCTTGTGCTTTCAGTTTGTCTGAGTGTGTTCTGAACATTAGCCCTATGGGGAGGGGGGGGTGGGGGGGTTACAGTCACTTTGTTACGAGGAAAATACATTATTATGTTGTTGAGTGGAAAAAGTGTGAGATTCAGTCAGAGATTTCCTCTTGGAGACAGTTGTTCTTGATGACCTAAATGAAATATGAAGGCATTGTGCATGTGTGTGTGTGTGTGTGTGTGAACAGAAAGAGTGCACTCATCCCTGCATCATTTTTTGACGGATAACTTTCCTCCCTCCTCTCGTCACGCGTTGGTTGTCACGGTGATGACGAGTGGCTTCCTTCTGCTTTTCTGGCGGGCGGTGGGATGTGACAGTTGTACGGGCAGCTGCCAGCATGCGTCCCACTGCTCTTCCTCCTACAGACCCCCCTCCCACCCCCAGTTCAAATGATAAACTCCTCACTTATTGTCCATTTTACCAGTCCTCTCCTCGGCGATCCACAACACAGTATCTCAAACTGTGAATATCATTTCTTTCTCCCCCATCTCCCTCAGCTGACCTGCGTGGTGCTTCAGAAATAATAACAGCATTGAGAACAGCAACAGCAGTGACAAGAGCTATTACAACGCCATGCAACACAACAACAGAGGACAGACAGCACTCAACTCCAGATGGGCGCTTCCTGTGCCAGGCAGGAAATGGCACTGAGCTCCCTTGCCATCATATTTCATTTTAGCAGAGAACAGAGATGATCATCACTTCATCTTCGGCACATCCATCCCCCAACGGGTGAGCTGTAAATTCATTTCAGTCTTTTTGTTCTCCTTCTCTGCGTGGATCCCACTTGGGTTGTTGTCATCATTGGCGAGAAATACTGGGCATTCAAACTCCAATATTTTGCCTCAGAGCCTTTCCTCTCCCTGCTGTGGCGTCTGGGTGGAATAGAGATGATTCCATCGCGGCTGACCACACACAGATGCGCACAACTGCGTGATGTGTGTGCTCGTGTGCAGACAAACACACTTACTTAAATGCACATGTGTGTACAACACAAAAGCTCTGTTACCATGCTGACAAATAAACTGTATTCCACGTTATGAACAGTTGTGAAACCATGAGGCCCATGTGGAGGAGCTTTTTAAAGCTTGAAAAATAACCCTGAAGACGTCATCAGGGTTGTTTTGAGTTCAGATTGAGCTTGGACAGGTTAAATTCTTAACAGGAAGCCTGTGTTACAAACCAAAGGCAGGAGTTTGAAAGACATTGGCATTTACTAGGTAGGAAGGGTCTAACAAATTATGCTATTAAGATGCGTTATAGGAATTATGGGGACCAGGTGTGAGACAATATAGCACCAATGCAATACTGGGTTAACTTTACCTAGTACCAATTGTTTTGTAGGTTGTTTTGTTCCAGTGTTAGTATTATTTTCTATATTACTGTTGTATGTATGGTGTATGGTTATTTTTACTTTTAAACTGTCACAAATGTATTTCTAGTTGTACAAAACTATGTGCATATGACATTCAAAACTGCAAATGATACATTATTAACAATCAGTAACAGATAGTGACATGTAAATTTAGTAAATTATAACAGTTTGCAACCTTACCATATTTAATTTGGGTAAATTACCCAGCAGTAATATGAAAAGGACACAACCATTAAAGCATTTGCTAATGGTTGTTGTGGTTTAATTTAGAGTATCTTGTGTACGATATCTCTCTTTTTTGGAGAGAGCACTTGCCAAAATGGCAGTGTAAATATGTTATATTAACCAAAACAGAGCCAAAATTCAAGTCAATGTAATTCTTTTAGCCCAAAATTACCAGTCACAATATATATATATATATATATATATATACATATTTATATATAAAGGAACAAATTCAGGAGGATCAACAGAGCAGGGATCCCTCTTCCAGGATGGACAGACATGCACTAGAGTAGCGTAAGGAGGAAAAAAAAACATGAGGCCTTAGAGGCGTCATAACACCTGAAAAACACACCAATTTCATGTGCATATGCATGTGTTTGTGTACTTGTATGCATGCACATATGTGTGTGTGTGTGTGTGAGACTGCATCATCCCTGTGCTGCGTTGGGCAGATGATGCGCTCAGTTCTGCTGTGTAGGCCCTGTGTTGAACAGATGTCGCGGACGCTGATACTGTCCCTGCGCTGAGCGGGAACAAATTACAGGCCGATACACACACGAGAGCACACAGACAGACACACAAACACACATGCTGCAAATATAACCTTCAGATTACAGATGGCCCCTATCAGAGGCTGCCGGCTGGATTTGCAAGATGTAAATACTGAGGGGGTAATCCAGCATGGGGCAGAGGGGGTTATAACATGGGGCAGGACGGGCACCAGATGGCGGATGTGTGTGTGTGTGTGTGTGTGTGTGTGTGTGTGTGTGTGTGTTAGAGGGATGTTAAGCATGCTGAGGCACTGACATTGGGATTACGGTAGTCTGTTTTGATGTGCCACAGATGGACCTGTAGTGTTTTGTTCTCCACACTAAATGCAGGTGGATAATAGACCTCAACATGAAACACCCCTGATTCCTTTTTCACCTTCTCTTTGCCCACGTTGCATCATAGCAGAAGGTTGTGAGCTTCCATTATTAGTTAATGTAGGCTTGTGACCTTGAGTAGCATGTGAGCACTAAGCTAAGTATGAGAATGCAAGCGTGAGCGCTTTGACTTTCAACCTCAATTTCCCCGTGGTGTATGGCGAGTGATATCAGACAGACAGGGGGGAAAAGAAAGAAAGAAACACAAACTATGAAAGAAAAAAAGGGGAAACAGTGTTGTCATATGAATGACTTGCAGAGGTCACAAGCCAATCGAGCCTGGGGAACATTTTCCCCCCTCACATCCTTTTTCATTTCACCTCCTCCCCTCCTTCCTCCCCTACTCCCGTCTCTTACATCCTTTTTGTCCTTGCCATAATTTCATCTCTTTGCACGTCATTAGCAAGCTGGCGCCTAATGAATTTCTTATCTCTCAGAATTCAGTGGCTGTTGTGATAAGGTTTATTGTGTTCAGTTTTACTATTCCCCACATCGGAGGCAGGGGTGTGCATGTGTGAAAGAGAGGGGAAAGAAACAGAAACAGAGATAGGCAAATATTTTGACAGAAAGACAGAGGCGGAGACAAAGAGAGCTCTCACCAGTGGTGGCATTGTGGTTTTGCATCGTCCAATATTTAAGTTTAAAATGTGAACATAAAACGAAAGTATTAAAATGCGTGTGAGTGTGTGAGCTGTAGAGGTGGATGGCAGCACACTGGGAGGGATACAGTACATGGGGAGACGTGAAGAGGAACAGGTGGCGGGAATGACATAATGAAAACACAAAGGAGTGGCTGAACCTTTCTGAAAAGAGAGAAACAAGGCCTTGAAAGCAAAAAAGAAAATAGGAGCCACTGATTGGAAACTGATACAGCGAGGGAGTGGAGAAGAAGAAGCTTAGAGATGATTAAACAAGGAGAGAAAAAGAGGATGGGAGGCAGATCGAAGGACAGAGCAGTGCCAGATGGGGGTGTTCTGGTCTGTTACTAATGTTCCTCTGAAGAATTAAAGTCCAGGATGAGGTTAGCAGACACACACGGGCTCATACACACACATGCACTGCACGCTGTCAGCTCAGTATAGGTGTTAGCGAGGGCCCTAAACATCAGTAACCCCCTACTGGCTTTCCCTCGGCAGTAGTTAGTGACTTAGTGACCCGTGCAACCCCCCGCTCACCGGCATCAGCCCCTGTAGCAGCGCATGGTCGATCCAAAGTGTCACCTAGCTAAATACGGGCACACACACAAACACCACTCTCTGTAAGTGTTAAGCACATTCTTCTGACACCTTTCCTGATAACAGAATGCATGTGGGGTGTGATGTGAGGAGGAGAGAGGGAGGCATTGAGTGAGGAAAAGAGGAAAGGGAGATCAGATGAAGAGCTAATAGCAGCTGTGTCACACTGTCAGCATTAGTGTAATGTGGTGTCAAAACAAAGCCTCATTGAGCACTTGAGCCGTATTTTAATGTACAATAGTACAGTAGCACTATTGTGGCTTGGGAATATGATTTCCTGTACAATAACATCGCACTTTATGTGATGGTTAGCATGTGGCCAGTCATCCAAGGATGTAAATAAAGATAATCACACTTGCAGAATATAGTCTACCCACATCTACCCAAAGGCTGGAAATAATTGCAAATATTCTAGTAAATAGTAGCCTTGATATGGCCCTTTCTTCTATAAGGGAAGTTACATAACTCCCTTCAAAAATCTGACAATTTAATGCTGCCTTACTCATTAGCAAACATTACATATCTTATGAAATTTTGCTGACAACTTGTTTATATAGTTTAGCATCTTCTGGTAAACCTCGTGTAAAAGTAGTACACCAGATTAAAGTTACTCTGAGAAACTTCAACTTCAAAATCTGATTCCTGAATTTCTAAAAGATGATATTGTGGTTGATATGTATTCACATTTCTGTGCGTAGTAACACTTTTATGCCATTAAGGTTATTTCATAGCCTTAATTTCATTCTCTCTGGTCATGACGAGCCAACAAAAACTGCATTAATTGATATATTGCTACTGCTACTCATGGCCAGATTAGCTTCTTGACGAGACCCGAGGAACAAAATGTGGTTGGGCCCCCTCATCTCCCACCCTTTGCACTTTGTGTATGTGCCCTCTCACCTACAAATCCCCATCAAGTACAGTGCTCACAGAGACCCAGAAACCAACTCATATGCTGGACCTGGACCATCTGATTAAATAGAACTTTATCAGGGAATATGCACCATATGATCAGAATATAAACTAAAATAATTAAGGCCATAAAACTAAGGCCCAATACAAGACAGGACCACAAGATTATGTAATAATGCAGGGCCCACCTTTGTTGATATTGTACTTGAGTGGTGCATATTCCCAAGAAAATCTGTGATTGATTAAATTACGTACAGCCACTTGACACAGAGTGAACTTGGGCCTTTTTGGGGGCAGTTGCCTTTTAGTTTAGTGAATCCACACAAATGAAAGCTTCATGTGTCAGTTTCTGATGAGAGCATAAAAATTGTGTGATTTATCTAAATTCTTTGGGTGGTACAGATATTTTATAAAGGGAAAATACTTTTTTTCTGACAGTATTAGAGAACCACACCGACCTAATATTTGTGAGAATATGGAGTGGTGTTAAAAAAAAAAGATCAGTCAATGACAGTATTCACAATAGAGCATCATCCTCAGTGGCGGAGTAAACCACACCTCCTCACTGAGATAAAAAATGAATCACTGAGAATGCTTTCCTGAAATCACTCATATGCTAGAACTGCACGCAAGGACTTTTTAGGCTTTTTTCTATTGTCATCATGTTTTGTACACACTGCCACTGTTGTGCCTGCTGCATCTGCTCTTTGATAGCACCAGTACCCTACAACTAGAGCAGATTATCCTCCAAAATACCTTGAAAGCAGTGTGATGTTACACACTAAATTATTCTCTAATACTGCAGGGGTCAGGGGATACATTACCAGTGCTTTAGTCAGAGTGCCAAACAAATTATCTCTTGTGCTCTGACCTCCTTGATGGAAAGAAAGAAAGAAAATGTAACTTCTAGATCGATATGTTGAAGGACAGCAGGCAATGCGTGAGAAGAGAAGTGACACATACGCACATGTGCGGAAATCTCCCCCGAAGTGAAGGTCAGAAAGAGGTAAGCTGTGTGTTTATTATTTTTTATTTATTTTAACCCAAGTTAAGACTGTGAGGAAAGGGGACGACGTCTCTGGAGAGGCTAACGCCGGCTTTCATGCTTTTATTTGATGCCAAAATTCCGCTTTGAAGCCATTTTACATCTAGCTACTGAAGAAAGGATTCATTTGAGGACGCAGAAAGGGACAAGTTAAGGCAACTCATGGGCCTCTTTTTTCATTCTCTTTCATTGTACATACAGTTTGCGTGTATCTGTGTGCATATGAACACAGACCATGCCAATCATCCTTCATGAAATCTTCAGTTTTACGTACAGATTTCCAAATCCTCCTCATCGTCTTTTCTTCTCTTGCAAGAGGAGCTTGCACACCTCACGTTCAGTTTTGCACCAGCAGCTCACACAGCCATTGTACACAGGGGTAGCGAGTCTACACAAGGACCCAGAAGCTTCATTACACTCCCAGTCTCATCACAGTACACCCAGCCAGAAAGCAGCCACCGTGTTGTTCTGCGCTGCAGTGCTTGCCAACTGTCCACATGTCCTGGGCAGGGCTGAGGTGGGCGCGGCCTGCAGAGAGATGCTTAACTGCCTCAGCAGGAGCGTCAGGAGCACAATTCTGTTAGTTGTCCCCGCGCATATGGCCCTGTTTTTCATTTTTGGGTGTATGCAGTGGAAATGAGAGGAGATAGAAGGAGGTAGAGCCGAGGAATGGATGAGGAGAAAGTGACAGAGAGACAGAGGCAAGACAGGAGGATAGGTTGAGAGAGAGAGATGGCCAGGAAAACGAAAGACCGAGAGAAGAGAGAGACAGAGATGGAAAACCAGAGTGGCAAGAAATGAGTAATTGAGGGAGATAAAGAGAAAAGGGTTGAGAGGGTGTGAAATGCGAGAAGAGAGTTTAATTTGTTTTTCGGCAGTGTCGTGCCGTCACAGAAATGTGTTTACCAGCCCCTACTTTGCCATTAGTGACACTCGGGCGCTCCTGTAGAAGAAACCAAATAGGTTCATAACTGCCTCATGTATCCTCCAAATGTCCCCATAGCTCTCCGTCTGTTGGACTGTGTCCGTCCGTATGTCTCCTCTCCTCACTTCATCCATCCCCCCTCTCTGTCTCGCTCTGTCTCCCGTCTCTTTTTTGTTTTTTTTCCCCCTCTTGTTCTTGTCTGTTCCCTCCTTGCGCTCGGCCTTTCTCCAAGTTTGAACCGCTGCCTGTTGTCGTGATAGAAGGCTGACCCAGAAGTGCCACGGTGCAGTTAGGGGCGGAGGGGTGGACAGCCTGCAAATAAGAGAGAGCAGGACCGATACAGACACTGTGCCCCATCTCAGGGGCTGCCTCCTGTGACAGATGTGGGCTACCAAGTCGTAGCCTCCCAAAATGCAAACCAGAACTAGTCAATGTCAACCTGTAAAATAGGAAATTCGAAAGGCCATCACAGAGATAGCAAGACTAAGAGTCTATGCTAGCAGTTTTGTGAGGCTGTACAGTGTTAACATGGTGATGTGTTGCAGGTGTAATCTCTGCCATGTCCACCATCTTAGTTTAACGTGTTAGCATGCTAACATTTGCAGTAGTAGTACAGCCGAGGCTAGTTTTGCAGGTGTTCAGTCATAAACTAAGCCATTACAGTTCATTTTAAAGGAGGCATGAATGTCTGTACCAAATTTCATCCAATAATTGTTGATATTTCAGTCTGGACCAAGGTGGTGGACCCACTGACCGACAGACCAACATACTAACATTACCATCCCCAGAGCCATGCTGCTACTGTGGCTAAAAGCTAGAGCTAAACTAATTTGTCCATCAACACATGATGGACAAACAGGCAAATAATGCACCAAGATAATGCTACAGTACACAGTATTTATCTATATATCCAACTTCAACATTTTTTATCGTTATCAAATGTGGGTAAATGATTGTAAAAGTCAACATATAGTGATAAAAATCATGTCCAGGTTGCAAACATAAGAGTTTATACTTGGCTTCCATTATGTGCATCTTTCAGTTTACCAGTGACACATGACCACCTGAATTTACGTTGTGGCAAGTGATTAAATGGTCACTTCTTCTCTCACCTTACTGAACATCTTTCTTGAGTCCCAACCCTGTCCTCGTAACAAATCAAACCACAGAACCTGGTGGTGAAAAATGCTGTTTAGGCCTGAACAGTATACATTCATTTTATCGCTGTTTTCACAACACCATTTATGTCTTATTTTTTTCATTAAATACTGAGGCATTGCAGCTCTGTCTATCCTCTGCCAGTCACCTTCACACAGTAACTGACTTCATAGCGCTTTTGTCTTTCAACCTGGCTGCTTTTATCTCCTTTGCCTGCATAATAGCCAGTGTATCCATCTTGCTGCCATCTTCTGCTTGCCCTGTATTATGCCCTTTAGAAGCCTGCAAGGGCTGCTCTGCGTCTCAGCCAGGATGTCGGCTTGCTCTCTCCTACCCAAACCCAGCTCTTACATACTGCTTTCACTACCAGAAACCTCTCCATCTTCACTTCCTCAAGGCTGGAACTGTCATTATGTGAAAGCTTACAGTGCATCTAAAATAAGACATATACAATACCAGTTTTGCAGAAGAAATCTTCAATATATTGGTGATAATGAATGATGAAGTTCAAGCAGTTGTTTTCCCGCTGGCTCCCATGCTTTTCGTGATAACAGTCCTGAGTTCTCCACCACAGCAGTGAACCATCCTGTCAAAAGCAGCCTGGAGGTGAAAGGTGTGACTGTGCTGACTCTCGCTGTGGCTGTGGCTGCTGATAAATCCTTTAAAGGTGTTAACTTCCTCTCATATTCTGGTGTCAGACCTGTCACAGATCGCTGCTCAAAGAGCGAGATGGAAAATACCCTTTGTTAATATTTTAACAGCTCAAACAGTTGGAGATCGGGCAGAGTGACAGATACAGGTAAGGCAGATTGAATCCAAGGGTCAATACATGGAAGAGAGTATTTTTTTTAAGTCAACATTCGGCATCGCTGTGTTGACTTAAAAGTGTTGACTAAAGGGACGGGAAAAGAAAGAGGAAGAGAGAAAAAGACAAAGGAGGGTATGAAATATGGTAGAGAAACATCAAAGGAAAAAAATCTGTTCTGTGGGTGTTTGTCGCCATCTGTATCCCTGTATGCATGTGAGTTTGTGTGCGCAAGTCCATGAAGTTATGTGCTTGCACGTGCACATGTGTGTGTGTATGTGTTTGTGTGTGCGTTTTGGGAGCAGCTTGTGAATGGGAGGATTTAAGAGGGAAAAGTTGGAGCAGAAAGCTGCTGGAAGTAATCTTGTGGCCTACAGCTGATAACAGCTTTCCACCTGGAGCCTCTTAACAAACGCCTGGACCACCACCAATCAACCAAATGTCCTTCACACAGAGAGAGAGAGAGAGCGAGAGAGAGCGAGAGAGAGAGAGAGAGCGAGAGAGAGAGAGAGAGAGAGGTTAAACTTGTTAGTAATGACGTAATGCAATGTTGAGACCATGTAACAATACTGTATAATGTATAATGATCAACAAACATGCAATATTTTAAGATTTTCACACACTTGTGCTACACCATTTCATACTTAAAGGTGCACACCAATGATTTTACATGGCAAAGTCAAATGACTGATCACGGCGGGAACTACACAGCCTCTGAAAATAGCTGTATAAGGTTTTCTGTGGTCCTCGTGGGAGATTTATCAAGTCAGAGAAAATTACTTAAGTGACTCCTTTGAGCATCTCAGCTTGGGCTTGAAAATTACACATTTGTGACACAAAGGCTGTGTCACAAATTGGCTGTGTGGATAAAAAAAATTGGGGTTGTCTTGGCCTGTGCTACTTTGATTTGACCAATTATTTTTAAAATCTGCTGCTCATGAAGGCATGACTGTGCTTCAAATGAATGCTTGGTGGATCACTGAGCAGTGCCTGCAGCCATCCTCCCACCAAACCTTTCTGATGTCAGGATCTGGGGGCTGTGTATCCAACAACCACACCAACTTTATGCAGCGATTGGCAAGGTGGTGTCAGGGTTTGGACTTCTCTCTCGACCTCACTTTTTCATTCTTCACACAACTACTTTTGTCGCTTTTTGTGTGTACAAAAAGTGCTAAATCATGAATGCATGAGTTCATTTTAAGCAAACCCTGGCCTTAAAAAGCAACTGAACATCAGCTGAAGAACTTGTTTTTGCCGGCCTTCAGTGGTTTGACGTCACCTCTTGCTGCAGTGATGTACAGGTGTACTCCAGGGTGTGTCAGTACACTGTGACATCACTGTTAGAGGTGATAACAGGTGTAACAAAGCACGCTTCCGACCACACATCACTCATCTGTCTTACTGGGTGTAGTCAGAAGTTAAACACAGTTCCAACTAGAGATGGCAATGAAACACTGCTTTACAGTCTTGTATTAAGTTACTCTTTAAGTCCCCCGACTTTATCAAAGTGAGATAATAAATTGCTGGAGATCTCTTTTAACTCTGCCTGGTCTAATGCAACACTGGAAATGCATGCAGAAAAATTTTAAGCTTTACCCCCAGAGTTGATTTGGATGCATGTGGTGGCACATCAAATGGCCTAACCTTGTGTGTGAGAGTTTGCACGCTTGTGTATGTATGTGTGCACATCTGTCCATCTGTCTGGTCCTGGCCTAATGGGCCTTCAGCCCTTGCATCGCTGACAGAAAATCAATGACCCACTCGGTAGGCCCAATACTGCTACCTCTGTGCATGGAGAGAGAGGGAGAGAGAGGGAGAGAGAGAGGAGGGATAAAGGCTGGTGGACGGCTGACCCACTGTGAACACTATAGATTCATGTCCGTGGCTTATGACAGAGATGTCACACATCTTCTTTCACTTTCATTTCCATTGTGAGCTCTAATCTTCCCGGGTTCCCATGTTCGCACACAACCTTGTGGACTCAACACACAGATTAGTGCACCAGATGCACAATGCCATTTGAATTTCTGAAAAGGATTAGGCCAGAGACTTCCAGCATAACGTTCCACAATGGGGTCAGGTTAACCAGATTACTCACAACTTTAGAGAGTCATTAGAGGAGGATGTTGGAGAACAGAACAGACCAACAAAAATGAGGGAAATGGAAAGAGATAAACAGAATTAAACAGAACAAGTGCAGATTGTGTACAGTCTCGTGGTGCATTCTGGCAGTCAAATGTGGTTCCTTCTGAATCTGAGACAAGGAACGTGGGAGCTGTGTGAAAATCTACAGTGAAGGTGTGAGGACTCAAAGTTAAATTTGAATTTTAAGATAAGAAAAAAATGAAACTTTAATGATCCCTGTAGGGGAATTAATTTGGTGTAGCAGCAGAAGTAATATGATTCAACAGCAAAAACGGCTATATAGAACATATTAAATAATATGGCAGAGAAAATAGAAAATGAAAAAGATATGAAAAATATCATGAGCGGTATAGAACATGAGTCGAGTGAGCATCTATTATTGCATTTACTTACAGTTTTCATATAGACAACTAGGGTTTTTCATTTAAAACAGATTATGACATCAGAAATATGTGCTTTATACAACATGTAATAATAAAATGTAATTACCGAGGTATGGAGTTTATTCTTGACCTTGGAAACGGCAGTCCATTTAATGTCCATTTAATAGCTGTTCTGGAGCTTTCAGTCATATCAGATTGTCCTCAGATAAGGGAAAAAAAGGAATTTTGATCTACAATTTCATGACAACTGCGCAAACTCCATCTGCTGATGAAGCCCCAGAACAGCTACTAAATGGGCCTTAAACTCCATCTGCTGAGGAAGACCGCGAGATGTGGTTGAAACTAGCTCGCCGAAACTAGTTGTTATCTGCCTGACTATTTCTTGACTCAGGAGCAGTAACTTCCTGGACTCTCCACTGGTTCCTGGCCAAGAAATAGTCTGGGACATTAAAAATATTGAATTTGTTGCTTTGTAGATATAGTATGGATTAAACAAATGAGACATACAACACTATAACGTGTTAATTAGTGATCTTTAGAGGTGCTGGTAGGTGGATTTTGTTACCTTTGGACAGAGCGAGGCTAGCTGTTTTCCCGTTTCCAGCCTTTATGCTAAGCTAAGATAACAGGCAGCTGGCTCTGGCTACATATTTACTGTACAGGCGTGAAAGTGATATCAATCTTATCAACTAACTCTCTGCAAGAAATAAATAAAGCGTATTTCCCATTTGCTTTTGCAATGGTGATTTGTGATGCTTTTGGAAGGCACTGACAAATGATGCCGTCCGTCTGATAGGGGCATCAGATCAGAAAACGCTTATCAGAACCAACAGGATCAGGATGAACTGAATTTGGTTCTTGACTGATGGAACAGAAGAGAGGTGAACAGAACTGAACTGAACTGAACTGAGCATAACGAAATGGAACAGACCGGAGCGGATAGAGGCAGGAGAACCGAACCAAAAGAGAGGCAACAGAACAGAATGTTGTTGAATAGAATGGAACAGAACAGAGCGGAATACAGTGGAACGGATTAAGAGTGCAACAGAACACAATTCAAGAACCCAGAACCCAGCAGGGCAGCAGGGCAGGGCAGAAGCGAATCGAATCAGACAGCGTGCAGGAGGTCAGCGGGCTCCCTCTGCAAGCTCTGCCTCTCACTGCTGTGTGGATTTCCCTGCGAAATGCTGGATCACATGGTAATCTCGGTTTAATACACAAATCCCCAAACCCAATCCAATCAAACCTAATACTCCCGCTGGGCCAGGCAGGCCAGTGCCCACCTACTCTCCATCCCTCCCATCATCTCATCAAACACACCGCTCCACGTTTCTAAGAGTTGGAATATCCTTGTCAACTGGTGTAAGTTTATGAAAGGATTTAGGTGTTTGGTACTTGAGAGAGTGGTGTCCATGTCAAAAAGCTTCAGTGGAAATGACTCACTTTTAAAAATAACCACTTTTTATTGATGGGTTTGGATGAAATGGGTGTGAACATTCAATACTACAACACTTAGATCAAAAAATAAATGTAGAGCCTGAGTTTATTCATGCAAATGTACACACACAGTCTTAATAGAAGAAATACAGAGATAGAGAGACAGTGTTTGTGTGTGTGTGTGTGTGTGTGTGTGTGTGTGTGTGTGTAAGTGTGTATCTGTGTGCGTGTAATGCCCAGCCGGCAGTGTTTAATGCTGTCCCAGAGGGTTTTAATCCAGATTATCAGGAGTATAAAGTCACTGAGTCTCCCTCTCAGCTCGGCCTAGCCTACCGCTTAGTGCACACCACACACACACACACACACACACACACACACACACACACTTGCTCTGTCTTTCTCTCTTTCAATCCTTTTCCCACACACATGCACACACGAAGGGAGTCCCTGTTTAGTATTACCCTCTAGGGGGTGCTGTGTATCCAGACAGGAAGTGTGGTCCGGTTGGTGTGTTTTCAAAGCAGACAGTCGTCTCATGGATACAGCTCACCCTGCTGCGTAAAGACCTCAGATCAACTGCACTCAGCTTGACCTATTTCAACATATTCACAATGTTATTGTTGCCTCATTTGACATTTATGTGATGCCTTCACCCGAGAAATCCTCCATTGTCTTACACAGTATGGGCGTTTGATCCTATGATATAGCAATCAGCGCAGACATCTATATCCGTGCTGTTCGTGACTCTATCGACAGCCGTTTTGGACAAAACCACACGGCTGGGTTTCCATCCACCTTTGAGACAGATGCTCCATCATTTACATACGGTCGGTGTGATCTGCATGCCGCCCAGTTGGTCTGGATTAATTTCTGCATGTTTAATCTGATGGTGGAGATTGATGCTTGCGGCAGGGTAGGCTGGTCTGTATACGTTTCCTCATATTGGCTCGCTCACTCACACGTCCCAGTGACAGGCAGTCTGATTGGATCACAACCAGTCATTTTCCACTCAAATAGACAACAAATGAAATGTCTCTGCCTGGTCAGAATCCAGGAGAAGCAGTGGCCTTTCCCCTGTTTTCCTTTATATATATCTACACTATCTTTTTTTATGTATTTCAGTCTCTGTCCCGCATCTTCTCTTTAGCTTTAATCTTGCTTTCTCCCCCGTGATCACACTGGCTCTGGCTTTTTTTCTCCCTGTTTCACATTCTCCCTGCATGCATGTTTCCTGGTGCTCTAAATTAGGCTGAAAATGGAAGATTAACCTCTGGAGATGAGAAGCTTCCTTAATGCGCTCCGTTCCTCTCACTCCTGTTTTCTTTTCAGTAAACCGCTGCATTACAATATTATTTAATGGGAGCATCTAATTGGAATCAGCTGGAAAGCAGAGAAACTGGGTGGCCGAACCTTTTACGAGGCTGTGAGATTCAAACATGGAGGATTATGCTCATTAAGAGACTGTGGCGCTAAAGTTATTTTGTGTGTAAGTGTGTGGATGTATGTGCGTATGTGTGTGTGTGTGTTGAGAGAACCTTGCGCTTCCAGTGGAGGATGGATCTACAGTAGGTGCTGCAAGTGTGTGTTTTTGGGAGTTTGCATGTGCACCATTCATAGATACCCATGAAAAACAGTGTGATGATTTTTTATTATCACTTCATAATTTAATAAATTTGGGAATGTTGGACCCACACCACAATTGTTTGGCCTCTAAACACTTGGCATCATGCTGTATTATGTATGAATAGTCATTTTATTGTCTTTTGTTGCCTTTTTTGGACCTTTAAAAATAATGTTTCCACCCACCTCAGTGAATTTGTCGGAGGCTTAAACAAAGCTGTGCCAGCTGACTTCCTGTATGGCTTACTGGCATACAAGCGTCACCATGGTTTCCACTGACACTAGGATGAGTAAATACACGGTGTCCATGTTTGCTGTTCCCTAAAACAGTTACAGAGGAAGTGTTTTTAGCAGCTGTGGGCAGCCTCTTCTGGTTCTTTTCAGTGTGAATGTTACATCACATTGCTACTGTAGATGTTGCAATGCTTAAATCAGAGCGTAAAGCCTTCCTTTGTTACTGTCCCTTTTTTTCTACTATTGTATGGTTTTGGTCAACTCAAAGGCAGGATGGTGATTCACAAACATGTAGAGGAAACTTGTAACTACAGTGTTGTTGATCAGTATTTCACAACTTCACACAGCTGAATTAAAAGAATTGTACAATTAAGTTAGAAAACAGCAGATCTTGTGTTGCAGAGCAGTCATTCATATAATGCTTTCTGTGATATTCAACTCAGTTAAACTTTATTGTCATTAAACGTGTGTACGATAAATCATGGTCTTGTTACACCCGTGATTTACAGTACACTGTATGTACTGGTGTCTCTGGAGCTATAAACACTGTGATCCTTTGTTAGAAGGTGAAGCCTGGAAGACATCAGAGCCATTGGACTTCAGGCATACCCCAAGATCTGATTTTGTTAAACTACTCCATGTGTGTGAATCAAAGCCAGTAGATGAGCTAAGTAAGCCTTTTCTCTTTTATTCAACGTTTTTTTAGCTAGCAGTGTGGCTCTATGGATCGCAGTGTCGGTCTGTTGGTCAGTCCTCCAACAACTATTGGATGGATGGCCATACAATTTTGTACAGACATTCATGGTCCCCAGAGGATAAATCCTACTGATTTATGTGATCCCCTGACTTTTCCTCTACCACCACCATAGTGTTGACATCCACCATAGGTTTTTTAGTGAAACGTCTCCACAACTATTAGATGGATTGTCATGAAATTTAGTCCAGGCATTCACATTCCCCACAGGATGAATAGTGATACATATGGTGATCCTTTAACACTTCATCTGCTGCCATCATCAGGTCAGTATCTGCAAAACGAATGACATACCCATCAGCCCCAGCTGTACTTTTGTGTTTAGTGCTAATTAGCAATGTGCTGAACATGGTACGTTACCTGCTAACAATCAACATGTTAGCACTGTTATAATGAGTATGTTAGCATGATGACATTAGCATTTAGCTTAAAGCACCGCTGTGCCTAAGTACAGCCTCAAAGAGCCGCTAGCATGGCTGAAGACTCTAAGTCTTGTTTTTCCCCCCCATTAAGATTATTTTCATTGCATTTTGTCTTTATCATCAGACAGCTGACATTAGAGAATGACAGGAAACCAATCGAGGACGTCGCAGTTAACATCCCAAGCAAGCGGGTACAGCCGTTGTCATTAATTTCTTAACATGAGTCCTTGGGTTTTTGCTGAATCTGTACTGTTTTCTACAATGTGTTTGTGATTTACTCATTAGAACTCAAGGTGTGCAAGTACATGCATACTGCTAGTATGTGAGCACAACTATTTTTGGCCAGGGTGTTAATCAGTTAAATGCTTAGAATAACGGGTCAGGTATTTCTCATCATCTTAATACAAGTGCAGAAGCAAACCTTTGGATATCAACACACACACACCCACACACACACACACACACACACTGCTCTCAGGTTATTACGGGCTGTCATTGTTTAATTCTTGCTCATTAAATGCTCCAGACAATGACAAAGCGCCTCAGTCTCTGACAGCCTCTTTGTTAACCCTCTCCCTCTTATCTTTTTCCACCTCCCATTCTCGCCCCTCTCTACTCTGCTTTGTGTCTATTGTATGACACTCAAGGACGATTTGACGGCGTCCCGAGCCACCACTTAAACATCCCTATTCATCTCAAACTAAAACCTGCGAGAGAGAGAGAAATACCAACTCGAACTGTCGAGAGAACAATTTGCAAAAGCCTTGGAATGTCAGATACCACTTGCCACTTACTGGTAATATAAAACTCGCACTGATGGAGACAACGCTGATGGCATTGGCTGCAGCGACAGCGGTGATATAAGATGTCATAACCTTGCGTCCTTGCGCCAAGCGTTTTAAAACCATCAATCTGTTTGACCTTTATCCAGGACTCAGGCCCATCATGCACTCAGATCCTTTCTCTCAATTTCTTTCACTCTCATCAGACCTGCCCTGACAATGATTGTTACAAAGAGTGTTGGGAGTCTGAATGTGTGTGTGTGTGTGTGTGTGTGTGTGTGTGCGAGAGAGAGAGAGAGAGAGAGAGAGAGAAAGAGAGAGAGACTGAGGAAGATGGAGAGACAGAGAGAGGCTGCCCCTGAGTGCATTCATGTAAGAACCGGGGCCACCTGAGAGCAACGGAGCACAGAATAGTGAAGATGAGAGAAAATGAAGAGACAAAAGCACTTCCCTAGTGTAATTATGCTTTCATTTCATGGCCAAGTATCCACATGATGTGCCCCGCATGCAGAGATGCTCATTAGAGTTATTGCACACCAGAAATGTAACTGGCATCTGCCTGTAGAGAGCATGGGTGTATGTAAAGTGAGGGTAAAATGGCAAAAAATAACTTCAGTAAAAGATGTGGATGTTATAACTGAGTGGAGGCATCTACTTGCTTTAGATGAACTGTGACGTTTAGCATCCCTGAGCCATAAAAGAGAGTACCTTTGCTTTTGTTTGCATGCCATTTTCAAAAAAAAAAAAAGCAAACATTTTTGAACAAATAAAGGTATTTAATCAGTTATGTGCTTTACTTTTATGCCAGCAATCGTTTTGTTTAAACCCCCCCCCCCAAAGCTCAAAGCGAAAATCCGCAGAACTTACAGTACTTCAGTGCGAAATTCCCCCTGCATCCCCTCTGCTAGTAAAGCAGCAGCATCCTGATGCTTGGATCAATGTTACAACAAATAACTGTAATGTGTCTGACTGTGAGCGCTGTCATGCCCTACCTGATGCACTGTTGAGGAGGAATGGGATGCTAATGTAGTTAAATCTGCACACTCATTACTGCAGCAGGGACTCACTTCATTAACAGCCCCCTGCTAATGTGCCACTCTACTTTTTGTGCTTTTGTGCTTTTGTGTGTGTGTGTGTCATGTCAGTGTGAGACATTAAGAGACAGAAGCAGAGATAGAAAGACAATTTGTGTGTGTGAATGGATATGTGTATCTCTGTTGTACAGCTATGTAGAAGATATGGCTGTCTATCTGCTTTTGCAGCAGGGTTGAGACCAGTATTAATTTAATGTAAAAAACATAAAACTCTGAAAGAGATCAATCCACATCTCAACTGTCTCAAACTTTAAAAGTCTCTGTCTAACCCTCTCCTGCTCTTCATCTACATCTCCTCCTATGTGACTAATAGAGATTTAATAAGGGAAATCAGTGAGGAATAATGGCTTTTACCTAGATTCATCTCATCAATACACATTATGGAAAAGAATAAGGACCACTAATGTTTTGTACATGCTGTATCAGTGTATGTATGTATCAGCAAAGCCCCAGAGTAGTTTTACAGCACACGGAGGAGGTTTACTGTCAGTGACACATCCTGGGTAGCTTCTCTGCCTCACCTTCCTCCCTTAATACACTGCTGCTACTTGCAAACTTTACACACACACATGCACGCAGACACATACCTTTCTCACCAGTGTCTAGCATTCCAGCAATTAATGGGGCGGTAAATGAGATTGTTACTGATGTGTGGTAGCGAGGTGAGCGAAGGTGTGGAGGTGATGGAGGGAGACAGGAGGAAGACAGGAGACCCGGGGGGGTGGGGGTGGGGGGGGATAAACGGCGTGAAGATGTTGTGATGCAAATTAGAAACTTTTGCATGATTCAAATTTTGGTTAAAGTTCTAAAAAAATAGACTTTTATGTAACTTTCTTATCACTGCAAAAGAGGCTTGAAATATACTTGCAGAGAACAGCAACAATTATGCTTCCAAAGTAGAAAACTCATGTTTGCATCAGATCTGTGTGATTTTTAATAAAATACTTAAAAATGTGTTCTGCAATTGTATGAACAAACTCTTTTACATTGGTTATATAAGTCTCACTAAAAATGGTAAAGATTTAAGTAAAATTCCCTGAGATACTCAGATATGTATAAACCATCTGTGATGTTAAAGGCATTTCATAAATAATTCGGTGATGAAGTCCTGGAATCTACATTTGTGCTGAATCCACTTTCCCTCAGCTGGCGAATTCTGCTTCAGGTAGTGATTTTCCAGCATGTCCTGAATTGCCTTTTGACAAACCCCAGAGAACAGGGGTAAACTTGTCGGCTCTACATGTAGCGTTAGAGATTTAGACTGTGTGGTAAGAGCGAGAGAGTGAGTTTCTCCGCTGAAGAAAAATTAAGCTTCAAATCTCTTCAACGCAACGTGTGTTGTGGCTCCAATGCATTATGGTCTCATATTCTATTTTCTGTGGAGAAATCATTCTGCTGTAATGGATGTCTTCATGTCTGAGAACTTTAAAACAGTAAGTGTTGAAAACAGCCCTGCAGGAGTGGCTCTGATGTTTTGGATAGCTGAACATTTTTCTGCTACTGTACCCATGCATGGGAATAATATATATAATAAAGGATGCAGTGTTTTTCCTTTAAAATGAAAATAAAAAGACTGATTTAGCTTGACGGTGATCACACAATTCTTTGCTACTAAGTTCTGCCTAGCTCCCACCTTGTGGCACATCCTCTTGTCCTTTCACACAGATACATATTATGACCCACATCCTCTGACAGCAAGACTGATCTGAATTGCTGATTGCCTCTGCTTCCCCATTTGTCTCTTCTCCCTCATTGCTGATCCTTGGTGACTGCAGCAGTGGCCCTGGACTGCCACGCTCCAGAGGGGGGAGACAATAAGGGAGAGCTGGCCCTGTGCGATGACGTTCCCCCTCGGGGGCCTATTTTTCCTGCAGGTGGATGGCGCATCAGGAGGAAAAGCTATCCATTTATATCACTTAATCCAGGGGACACACTATTAGAGCGCTAGATGGGGGAGGAAAACACACACGTACGTGCCTGGGCACTTGTATACACACACTCATGCACAGACTGCAACACACACTTACAGGCACAGACACATATTCAACACAGAAGCACACATATGAAGGCGTGTAACCATACACACACACGTGCATATGCATACAAACATTAGCTCATGTATACATGGGTCTGTCACGGACAGCACATCAGCCCATTCTTGTAAGTCTCGTTAATGCATATGTGTGTGTGAGTGTGAATTTGTGTGCATGCTAATGCAGTATGAACATGTAATTTTCATGTCATTAGTCAAGGTATAGATTTAGATAATCCGCCATGGCCTCATCCTTTAACACACCTTCACCAACTTATTTTATTATATTCGGTGATTTGCACTTTCAGCTGTGAAGGATTTTTATTTCCTACTACTTTAGAACCTCTATACCGTTTTTAAAATATATTTTCCATCTTTATTGTTTGAAGATTTGTTTTTATACTGTTTTTGTATGCAAGCTGCTATGTTCACACATGTTAGCTAGTGTAATAACATGCATACGTGCAGTTTCTATTGACTGTAAACAGTTTGCATGATGACACTGAAACATGTGTTTGGCACACGAGGCATTGCATGTTTCTATCATAACTGTACACCGTTCTTCTTGGATGTATGGCTGGCAGCGCTGGTTGTTTTTTTTGTCACTGTGTCTCTCAGTAATCTGTTGGACCACACACAACAAATGTCTTCAATCTGCTGTCTAATCACGGCTCAAGCCAGGAGAACAATAACATGCTGACATCATACAGCAGATTATGGTGAATCTGCTCTGCTCTCACAGGGCTCCGCCGATCTGTTCCACCACTGCTACTGTTCCACACTGGAGGGAATAGAACAGAATAGAAACAAATGATTTCTCAGGTATCAGTTATCTTGCAGATTTCTTCAATAATTTGTGTGTGTGTTTTTTTCTTAAAGTTGAGGTTCTTAACTGTAAAACTAATCAACATAAAAATGAACCCCACTAAGAAACTAAAGCTTCATATTTTACAAATAGCAATTATAATAAGCCGAATTTCAAGCTATGTAATTTAGGATGAAAAACAGCCATAAAACAGAGTCTCCGAATAATTTCACCCACTGGTTTTGTGATTATTCCCAGAAAGATGGCAGTGTTCGTTTGACGTTCCATTTACAACGAGCTCCCACTGGGGCTGAAAATACAGTTCATTTACATGGACTTATCAAACTCGAAAACGCACAAAATGAATGAGAGCCATCCATGCATAATACATTTAATATTTAAAATGACTGGAACCATATTTTATCTATATGGCCACGCCTTTGGCATATAACAACCTTTCCAATCTCAGCCTTGCAGAAACCAACTGTCACTCAAATGATATTATTGCAGCCTTCCTACAAAAATATCAAGCTGGGAGTAGAATCAATTGGATGTGGTGCAAATGGTAATGATATAATCAATATGCATCAAGTTCTGTGGTTTTAGATATGGCATTTAATTATACTAATGACTATTCTTTAAAGTGAGTAAGTGAAGCATGATGACACATTTCAGATGCTACACTTGTCCTCTCATTCCGGTTTGGCTTGTGCTGAGAATTGAATCTCTTCAACTGAACAAATTGACTGTATGCAGTGAGCGAGGCAGCACTGTGACCTTTTCCCAAACAGTTCCACAGTACAGCAGAGCTCCAGTTTGATATCTACTGTGTACAATTGAAAAAGATACCGGTTGAATAGGCAGCCCATTCCTCTGACTCTACCGCAAATAAATCTATATGTCCTCCTTCCTGCCCTTCTCATACCTTTCTCAATCCACTTGTAGGAGACCCCAACCAATAAAACCTGATCTTCATAAGTCTTGAGGGGGGAGGTGGGCTAAGTTTGGGGAAATTGCTGAATGGAAAAGGCAATATATGGCTCAAAGATAAGAGAGAGCAGAGGGACTTGCTGCTTAAGGCTCTGATTTACGCTCGGGATAGGGAGACAGGAGTGAGGCCCTGAGCAAACTGGCGGTTGGCTGCAGACATTGGTATGTGGTTTGGTAATTTCCATATTATAATGACGTATTAGTAAGATTAAGGATAGTTGACTGACAGATTGCGCCTGAAATTATTTTAAAATGAAATGACAGCTCACTCAAGAGTGAGATTGTTACCGGGAGACAAGCCCTAAAGGTATCATTTCTTCATCTGTGAGCTACTTCTATTCCTTCACCACCTCCATCCACCTGTCCATATCTCTTCAACCCCCCCTCTGATCCCCAGATAGTAGCTCCTGTCCCCATCTGTCCTCAAAGATGGAGCAGAATTCAATGTGACAACCTACAAACACCCAGTGACGACCAAATGAACAGAAATGAGGAGAAAAATGGTTTCGTACCCTGGGCCGAGCCTAAACGCCATCTGATTTTAAGACAGGTGTGGTGGGGTGTCATGTTCAGTTCTTCAGCCCTCAACCTATTTCTCACCATTTCTCTGTTTCCCTCTGCCGTATATTGGATAATAAATGACATGACATCCCATCAGCATATTTCTACATTTGCATGATGTGTGCATTTGTGTGTGTGTGTGTGTGTGTGTGTGCTCTCTTTGTGCATGTATATGTTGCAAAATTGATTGATGGATGGATGATGACAGGGCTGTCATGCAAGAGTTGTCATGCATTTTCATATTTGTCCGCCTGGAAAATGATGCGCA